>JAJEKB010020941.1:112937-144354 GCA_022393335.1 Macrotrachela quadricornifera
ATCTGTTTAAAGCCAATAAATCTAGAAAAAGTTATAAGATCCCTTTTCGACGACGAGAAACTCGAAGCGCATAGTGATTATTGTTTGATGAAATGACGTGTCGATGGAATGACTTGTCAAAGGGTGACATAGGGTTCATTGACAATTATAATCATGGTTAAAAGTTATAACCCCGGTTGAAAGTTATAATCATGGTTAAAAGTTATAACCTTGGTTAAAAGTTATAACCTCGGTTATAACTATTTTAACTTTTTACCAATTTTCTCAACTTTTAACTTTTTAAAAATTAATTTTAACTCCCACACTGCGAAGGATGCTACTATAAGATGCTGTCTGCCGGATGTTGCAGCAATCTACAGGTAGTGGTTTCTTGATATCCTCACGCAGTGCAGTGCCTCTTGATCAGGCGTTCCTGATACCCTCAGACAGACCGACGCCTACGGTATACATTTTCGTAGTAGCCTTACGCAGCGCGATACTTCCTTATCATGCATTCATGGCATCTTATTATGTATATTACTTCTAGCATCCTACCGGAAGCATCCTGCAGTTAGCGTCCTTAATCTGCCATGTAGTAATGGTTGGAATAGTTGAAAACTCGAAACAACTATTTGGGTTTTACATGTATTTATGGGATGATGACTCGTCTATGTGAATATGATTCAAAAGATTTATCTGTTACCAAATGATGACAATATTTGCAATGTCGCGGTACTCATAATGATTCAGTTTGATTAATATTAATTTTTTGTTTCATATTGTATGACTTTCAAACTGACTCACAAGTCGCATTAAAAGAACAGTTCAGTTCTAAATATGGCTCCTCACTATGCTAATTTTTCAATGGCACATTGTTTTGTTTGATGTAATTTATGAGCTTTTTCCTTTGTGTTTAATGATGGTATATCTTGCCGTTATCTTGTATGTCTCTCTTTTCTCTCTTCATTTGCCAACGGTATTTGATTATAAAAACAAACCACACGATATATTAGCAGGTTCTTCTTTCTGATGTTCTTCCTCTTATCCTTGTAATATTGTCAAGTATAAAAGACATTTATTTATAGGTCTTTGGGGAATAAATTTATTAAAACGAAGAATTACACACTATTATTATTTAAATAAAAATCAAATTAAAATTAAAATCATTATTATAATGCTCGATTCTACGAATTACAGAGTTTATTCAATAATAATCGCGGGCATTATGCACATGTAGTATTTTTTAATTGTCAAATATTCTATTTTTTTTTATTTTCTTTGCATCTTCATCAACCTTTTTTTGCTGTTTTATCTTTTCTTCTTCATCTTTTTTTGTTATTGTTTCGCCATCTCCTCTTCAGCTTTCTTTTGCTGTCGTTCCGATTGATCGATCTGCTTCTAAAAATCAGACAAGACAGTTTAGAAAGAACATTTCCTTTTAATGGCAAAAAGTGCTATATTTACTTGAATAGCATTGTCCATTATTTTAAACTTTAAATGTTCGACCCAAGTCATATTTTCTTTTACACATTGATTGTGGTTATCTGTTTAAGTGAATGATAAAAACCATAGAAGAAATGTTTCAAATTCCGACACGTTCGAGATGAGGTAAAAATTTTCTAATGTAAATAATTTTATTAATTATTTTTGAGATTTTTATAGTATTGAGTAGAACAGTATCTAATAAATCCAATACTGTCGAAATCATCTAATGATCTTAAAATACTTAAGTAGAAATAAACTATTAATGGTAACGTGCACAGAAATTGCTTTTATCCTAATTAGGATTACTTTTTAAATAAAAGAGTGATAGATGAACGATTAAGGAATAGAAACAGAGATGTCGATCGCGCAGCGGCAGAATTTTGTTTCGAAGACATCTGTCAAAGAATTTTTAACTACACAAAAAGAAAGTTTGATAAATGATTAACAATTTGAAAACAAAAAAATTGACTAAGCTATTATCTTATTGCTTTTTAAAGTCAATTGAACAGAATAAACTGAAAAAAATCTATTTTAATTGATGAGATTTTGTGTTTTAATTAATATCTTATCATGAATAAAAGAATTAATACAAAATGAAATCTATTAATCTGATTAAATAATTATTAAATAAAAATAACATATGTTCATCTCATTTAAATCATTTTTTTATTATTCTTACATAAAAATTTTACATCTATTTTGTTATTTCTTTTACAATTTTTTAGATTCGAAGTTTGATAACTAGAAAAAGTCAATATAGAAACTAGAAACAAAAATGTATCGAATGGTCTTAGCAAGAACAAAAAAGAATTTCGATAAAACTATGTTTTAATAGGATTATCTCTTCTTTATCAACATATCTAACAGAGGTCGAAAATAAATCTATTTTTGGTAAGGTTGTCCGTCCTAACACAGGCTATCGAGGCCTGTTTGTACTTTTATATGAAAATGATACATGATAACCAAACAAAATCGAGATAAGCAAAAAGAAATACGATGATATTCTTACGAATAATTTGTCATATACTTGTTCTTCATCGTGTAGTGACATTCTGTCATGAACATATACATGAAGAACTGTTTTCCGATTAAAAAAAAAATTTTTTTTACTGAGTCAATCCAAGTAAATCGTAGGATAAATCTATCCTAGATGTCAATATACGCCATGAATAACTCGTGCGTACTTTGATGTGACCTGCAACGTATAGATTTATTGAATCTCTGTGTCCGTCAGTGGAAAATACAGTTACTAAAATTTGTTAGTTAGAAAATTTACATAAGGTTTTGATGAAATATCAAAAAACAATTCTTACTTTTCTTTATATAAAGAGAAACGCCCCAAAAACTGCATTTTATCGTACTAAATGTTGGAAAATCTCTCGTGCTACAATATCGACGTCTTGCTTTAGATCTAACAGCAAGCGTATGCGATAATAAGCGAGCTGATGAAGATGTGTTATTTAACGTTCGTTGAATTTGTTTTTCTTTTGCGTGAGATAAATAGACAGATCTGTTTCTTCTTTTTCGTGAACCTTGATCACCAATTAGTAACATTCAGACGGAACAGAGAAATTCTACATCAGTCATATTTTTTTAGTGCAAGTAATTGTAAAAGAGTTGCTTGAGAAAGGTAAAGAAATATTTGAATCCACTTTAGTTGGGATTTTCTATCATTTGAATAACGAGAAATTCGTCGGCCAAAATAATCAACACCACGCATGAGCTTATTATATTTTGAAACCACTTCAGGACGAGTAATAGATAGCTCTGAAACATCTTTTTTTTGTTCTACTAATTGTTTCAATTCGTCTTGGATCGAATGAATTACTTACAACAAAGACTGGTCTTTTTTCTTGCCATTCGACGATTGATATTCGCTTACAGGCATAGTATTTATAATCACCTCTTTCCAACTTATCAAATGTAACAATAGAGGAAAATTTGTGAAGAAATTCTCAAAACATAATTGGTGTTTTATTAAACTGAGCTCGCTAATAAGATGTAAAACAACAGCTTCTCTCAAGATTCCTTGCTTGTTCATCGGTGTGAATGTCGAAATTATAAAGATATCCAGTTAGAAGAATCCAATAAACACCAGTGTTTGTATTCTTTTATTAATTGGCTTTGATGATAGATACTATTTGAACGAACTTCTGACTTTAACTTTGATCATACGTTTGTCTATACAGATGTTGGTTCTTAAAATAAAGTTTTCTTGAAAATTCCTTTGCAGTAAGCTAATGACATCAAAAATTTTGAACAATCTTAACTCCTTAGAATTTCTTGCTAATTGACTTTTTTCGTATTATTTAATAAATGAAATACAGAAAATATTGGATAAAATTTATTTCTAAGCATAACATTAGCACAGACTTCTATATGAAATATTTTGTTTCTACTCCAAAAATCTTGAAGTTGAGTTGCTTGATGTAAATCTGTAATAATTATTAAACCAAGAAACGAACGGATGCTAGTTTCATTTACTTTTTTGCCAACTACTTGTCGATCGTTGTTCTAAAGTTTTCTGTACTCCGTAAATGTTTGTTTGTGTTACAATCATATCAATTATACTCTCGGTGAAAAATTTATTGAAGATGTCGACTGACTTCATGTTTTCAGTAAAACTTATGGTCGTATGTCCTTTGACTTCTTTCGAAGAAAAACGTGTATTTTGAATAAAGCTTTCATTGCAATTCTACTTGGATTCTTGGTTCTCTCTTTATCTTCCGCACTGTCGCTTCCTACATCAATTTCAACGTCATTTTCGGTGTCGTCATAAGAACCGCTATCGTTATCGAAAACAATATATAAATTCGTTTATTGATCATGTTGTGAAAGACAACTATAAAATAGATGTAACTGCTTTTATACTATGGGACTGAAAGGGTTAAACATATCTAAAAATTATATTTTGCCTTGATTGTTATTGAAGGCTAGCATATATATTTTTTCAAATCTAGAAATTTTTATTGACTAATAAAACTCATCACAAATGATAGAACAACATAGAAGATAGATTTAAAATATAGATTTACACATTATACTCATAAAAGTAATAACTTAACAGTTAAAAAAAATTGGCTACGATCAAATATTCTAGTTAGACATTAGAATGTAACATATAACGTATCCATAATGGGCATTGTTTATATATTTAGAGGTATCTATCCAGAAATTGAATGTTTATAACATTGGACTAATTATCCCTTATGTCTCACGTTGAAGACCAACAATATTTAACGACATCACAGCATTGTTTTGTCTCATCTGTCGCATTAATGAGTTTTTAACCTTATTGATCACTTCTGGTAAACATTTCACACAAGCAAATGGTAAGACAAGTGTTAGTAACCAAAAGAAGTAATAAAAGTAGACATTCAACAAATAGTTAACAAATGTGGGCAATTTCATGTACAACGAAATCAATACTATGATAGCTGGAGGAGTTTCAAGTAATAAATAGGGAGCTGACACGAACAAAAGTTGTAAAATCATTTTTCGATATTTTCTCCATTGTACAGCTTGCTGTTGTTGCAGACCAACTCGTTTTCGATACACAGCTCTCATGATAAGACCGATATCAAGCAAAATATCGAGAAATACTGGAAGTAAAGTATGAACAAACAGATCATAGGATCCTAGATTTGAATGAGTTATATAACATGGAATACCGCAAAGAGGCTGATTAAAATCAAAGTGTTGTTCACATGGATAAATAAAAATTATTATAGTATAGAAGAGAATAAGATAGACAATGATTATTATTAATGGTAAATAATGAAAAATAAAACGATATTTAAATTGAACATAAAGATTAGCATGAAAGATGAGTAAATGTCGTTCAATAGAGGCCCAAAGCAATAGAACATTTAATGTATTATATAATAACATGTCACACCATTGCCAAATGAGACAATTTATATCAGTTTGTGGTATAACAATACCGATACGTAAATAATGTATGATGCGTGGGACTTCTACAAGATTTGTCAATAAAGTAATAATAAGTATTGCTAAAATAGCATGGTAATGAATAGCAAAACGTAATGTTCGATCAATAATCAGATAATAGACAAGAATAATGTTACAGATTAATGATGGTGGTGTAAGTGCAATAAATATACTGTATTTAATATCTCGTGTCAATTGAGTTTCATATGATACTAAAGATTCTGTTGAATTATTTTCTAAGATAGCCATTGTGTTGGAATAAAAAGCAATTGAAGGTTAAATATATATATATATATATATATATGGTTTACCTCACGTATGAGAAAAAAAAAACGTTGCTTATATAAAACTGTGTTTATTTTGAGTTGAACTGAAGAACACAAAAATATTTCAGTAAAAATATATAATACTAGAGTACACAGTGAAGATAATAAGCATAAAATTTAGATCACGGATTTCAGGCTCAAGAATTTCTTTAGAAATTCTGTGTACTGTTTCCTATAACACTCACAATTATATATTCTCTCATTCTTCATCAAACATTAATAATAGATATTTATAATCTAGATTAAATTAAAGTAAATTCATTATTTCTAGTTATGGTTATAAAATAAACATACGTCAAAAAGTAAAGAAAGCTTTATTTCTCTGATAGATTTGAGCTAAATACCTAATAAAACAAAATAATTTGTAAAACGATATTCTTCCTTATCACTCATAACATTTCAATATGCGACCTTGTTAACATATGAGAGTAATGTATGAAAATAAATACTTTTTGTATGCTATCTAAAGAAAACAAAACATAAAGTTTTCATTGAAATAAATATTTTTTTTTATTATTTAATCTATCTTTATTTTTATAAATATAAAAGTTTTATTCACATTTATTTTTTTAACATAAAGAAACAATCCATGTGTTCAACTGCGGTCAAACTGTGACGCAGTTACGCCGCAACTGCAAAAGAAAATCGCACTTGTAAAAGATTACGCCCAGTCAATTTCAGTATGTTCTATGCTTATCGATCATCATATATTATCATTGTTAATCAGTCAATAATAGAGGTAACTCATTGACTTTTAGTTATAATCAGCGATGGGTCATGAATCAGTCACTAATTAACAATTGATCAACTGACTGATTATTAATTCATTAATCATGTATTTAATAAATTAATAAATAAAATAATAATTATCCACGTAATAATTAGATATTTGTATTGACCATTTAATACATCCTGGCACTGACCTTCATTCTTTAGAAAAATAAATGAAGTATCTTTCTCACTGTAAAACGTTAAAATGATCTAGAGTGCTTGCGACACCTCCATTTATACTCCCATTGATCAGTACGAACTACGATGACTGCGTCGCAGTTATGCGCAACTGCGACATAGTTGTCAAAAAAATGGTGACATGGGAATAAAAATAAATTATCAATCCTATTTAGAATTCCATTTTAAACATCACTAATATATTAAACAATGAATATCTGTTTAATTCAATTTTGAATGTAAATGAAGATTTTGAAATCATGTATTCTCATTGATGTAAAAGTAAAGATAAAATTTTTCATAAATTATAAATTTATTTAGTTTATAAGTGAAGCAAGCCTTCGATGTAAGTGGGATAAAAAAAAAATAAAAGAAAAGCTTAGCTATAAATATATTTATATATTTTTATAATTGAAGTGAGACGTTCATTTAAGTCAGACAAAAAGGCAAAAGATAAAAATGTTCATAAATTGTTAAATGAGAAAGTAAATGTGGCACTTAGACAAACGTGAGGAAAAATGATTAAATAGCTTTCTTCGGAGTCGTCTATTTTTATCGATTTACAGATAAAGTTATACTAGTTTGATTGCATAGGAAGATCAAATAAGATAAACATTTTTTATTAAATCACAAATATATGGTTTCATGTAAAAATTTGGAGAAAATATGAAGAATAACTTGATTTTATTTAAATGAAAAATGTCGTGTTCAACATGTATGTAAAGATAGTCAATATAAAATCATTATGTTTAGTAAAACTTTTCCGTTGTAATAGAACATAAAATTAAACCATGATGGTAACACATTATAGTGCCAATGGAATATATAACAAAGCGATTTTTGTGATTAATTCACTACGGATAATTCTTTTTGATTTTGACTGTAGTCATTTAGAAATATTTCATTGTTAATTATATAATAGAATGTAGAATCAAATGATTGAATATTTTGGATTCTATTGACATGCTATTTTGACTGCTGTTATGATAAAGGGCAAATGAGGAGAAGAGTAACTATCTAATTAGAGCTTGGACGACTTTTATCAGATAGCATAACGGGTAAGAAAACAAACTTTGAAACAGGAAAAATTTTCCTGACTCTTGGTTTCGCTTTGATGTACTGCTTTCTATTAATTTCTAAGTAACTGAATTTCTTTCAAGAGATTTCGGAATATCTTATAACCGGACATGAGAGTAAATTCAAGTTTTTCTCATTCCTTCTTTCTCTTTTCTAAACTTCCATACATTTTGATTTATGCGTTTCTAGACAACACCTCAGTTCGCATCTTCAAACTTTTGCGCAACTTTCAGACATATGGAAATATAATGAATTCCCTAAACTTCATGTTTCATAATATCCGTCACCCATAGCCGTCGTCTATATGTGCTAATACGCGTTTTTATGTCTCATCATACATCCTCGTTGATCCTGATATTTTATATTTGTTTCTGTGTGTGCTCGTGTTTTTGTCGTTACCATTATCGAGAAAGATATTTTGTATTTATGTTTTTGCAAATGTTTGTGTTTTCTCCATGATCCTCACATACCTACCTTTCCTTCCTCCCGGTATGTGTTGTTGTACACAGTTTTACCCTCTAAACCACTATATGTCTAGAAATTTGTTTGAAAATTGGTAAATGATTTTGGTGTTGAGAAACATTTTCTATAAAAATACGTGTCGATCGCATTCAGTTCGCGCCTAAATTGCAGAAATTGAACATGTCTTTTTGCGTCTCTAGTGAAACATTTTGTGCATCTGAAATTAGTTGCGATAAGAAATAAAACCGCATTCAAATGCGAATTCAGAATAAATAATGTCTGATGTCTTCTAATGATGGTATTTACCCAAGGAGGAAATAGCAGATTTTAAGATTTCAAAAGATTTCAACAGATTTTGGGCATCAAAATCTGCTTTTTCTCCCTTGCATTTAGTACTACATTGAATTTTTGCTGCTCGACAACGACATTTCCTTGTAGAACAACTGCCATTATAGTTACAAGTCTCTGTAGGAGTAATTAATCCTGCACTAAGATACGCTTTACAGGCTTGAATAAATGTCATCGTTGGTAGAGCTGTTGGATTAACCTCATAAAAGTCATGAAAGTTACAGTTGGATAAATTTAATAGATCTACTGCTTGAAATCTTGAGGAGATTATGGCTGTTGTTGTACATATTTGATAAGTGTCCATATCGTTCGATGCTGATCGAACCAATATTATTTTACATGGAAGTATTTTAGGTGTAGCATTTGCTCTGTCTACTTTATCGATTTTTAAATCAACTAAATCATCAATTTTGTATTCATTTCTACGCAATGCGTCGTTGAACAATTTTTGTCTTCTAGCAATATTAGTCATATAGGAAGCTTCAGCTTCGAATCGTACTCGTTGATGATTACTAATGGAAGAAGCATCATTACTATCGGATTCTTCATTTGAAGAAATGATAATAGAAAATCTTCTCTTAGAGGAATATATCTCTTGGGGGTGAGGGCGAAGGTGATAAAGATACGTTTGATGCTGTTTAAAGTGATTGAACTTGAGAGCCTGGTGATTTATTTACATCAGAAGATGTTTCAGCTTCAACAACACTTATTGTATCGTTACATTCGTTTAGCGCATCACAAAAATCAGGTGAAAGTTCTTTTTTTGAAATACCTTGATCTGACAAAACACGCCATATTTCCATATCACATCTTGGCCTCTGACCAAACACTACCTCATAATAAGATTTTTGAGCGTCTGAGGTGTGCTTGTATTTATGGAGTATACTACTTGTGTTAAACCTAAATTTGATAGGCTTTCATAAATGGTTGTTAATATATTGATCTGTTTACCTTTCGACCAATCTCTACGATTATTCGATTGCATCCATTTTCTAAATACTGATTCAAGTATTTGGTTTCCTCTTTCAACCAGCCCTTGGGTTGGGTTTGAGGTAGGGATCTGCAAAATCGCTTTTTTTTAGTCCCGGTCCCGGTGAAAGCTTTCCTAGTCCCGGTCCCGGTCCCGGTCTCTGAGAAAATTTTCGTATTGACTTTAGTCTCCATTTCATATATAATTTCCTTACTAAAATCAAATCAATATTTTTTGCCGTGTTACTCATTGAATGTTTATATAAAATCTGCATGAGTTCGGTTCACTAATAGTACGAGCACTTCTTGATATGCATATATCGAAACAAAGACTATATGAAACCAGTTTTTTGTCTTATTTAAGGTTTTTTTGTTGGTTCTAGTTATAATAAGAAAATTTTGTTAGTACCCGCAGTTCTTGAATGCATGTAAAATGTCTATGAATAATCTTGAATCAGTATTACCGATAGAACAGCATTTAATCTGTCCAAATTTAGGGTCACAAAGCCTACGCTTCCTATCTTTAGAGGTAGTTCCAGGACATTTATGAAATTAAATCTATATTTTAATATTCACTTTCATTATTCTTATCAAGCACCACGTTTTATTTCATCTATAATTAGAAAACTAAACTTTTCACAAAAAATATTAAAGCAATCATAAGAAATATATAATATGCAAGATCATATTGTTTCAGCATCAGTAGAAATGATATCATTATCATCATCATCGTCATAGGATCGTTTTTCACCTTGTTTAACATTTACATCATAATTACCATGAGTATCGGGATGATTTAATTTTCCATCTTTAACAAAAATCGTTTTCAATATTAATAAATTCTTTTTAATAAACATAAGTTTATCAACTTTTTCTGCTGATAGACGTGTTCGATTATCAGTAATTGTATTACCACTAGCAGAAAACAAACGCTCAGCAGCTGTATTTGTAACAGGAATAATAATAATTTCGCATGCTATTGAATAAAGAGTTGGATAAAAACTTTTTTGGCGTTTCCAAAAAGTTAACAAATCTTCATTATCATCTATTAAATTATCACTAGATTGTAAGTAACGCTTTAGTTCATCATTAACTTCAGGTACCATAGCAGTTGTAGGAGTTTGATCAAAACATTCAGCTAAAAAATCATTTGAATCAGGTGTTGTAATTGATGTTGGTTGTGTTGTTTCAGAATCAATTAATGCAGCTGCTTCATGTACTGAAATATGGAAAAAAAAGTATTATTGTTCTCTGTAAGGTTATCGATAAAAGTATTATTTATTATTATAGAATAAGTGTTACTCACCTTGTCGTTTGTTTATCTTCTTTTTTAATAAATCAGAAGCTTTCTTTTTATCTTTATTCGAACAAATTTGTAGATGTTTCATCTTCGGATGGAGAACAGCAGCCATATAATGAACATCTCGAAGTTCCCAATATGCTGGAATTTCATTTTCAATATATGTTTTCAATTTTACTATTGAATCTGGATCATTTGATTCAGATTTAGATAATTTGATAAGTCGTTGTTTAAATGGTAAAACTAAATGAATTGTAGAAGTTTTTTCTGCACTCATCAATTCTGTTACATCAACAAAATATTTTAAATACTTCGCAAATGCTAATGTTTCAACAAAATCAATACCAGCAAGAATTGATTTTCGACATTTATCAGAAATAATT
Source organism: Macrotrachela quadricornifera (assembly GCA_022393335.1). Classification (NCBI taxonomy): domain Eukaryota; kingdom Metazoa; phylum Rotifera; class Eurotatoria; order Philodinida; family Philodinidae; genus Macrotrachela; species Macrotrachela quadricornifera. The sequence goes on from JAJEKB010020941.1 coordinate 124,166, forward strand.
CCATTTAAATCTGGATAAACATCAATAAAAGATGATATCATATCGTAAGCACTGCACCATCTGGTTTTAACGAAAATTTGTACTTTTTTAGATAATTTCGATTGATTGTGACATGATCTTAAGTAAACTACAATATCATGTATATCATTAAACTATCGCTGAATATCATCACAATCAATGTTGGAATTACATAATGAATGTTCGATTATTTTATTTACAAAATGTGCGGCACAGCCGATACGAATATAACCTTCACGAAAAGATGCACGCATTTTGTTCTCATTGTCACTTACGACATAACGCACTTGATTTAGTTTTAAACCATATGATTCAAGAATTGTTTCAGTAAATAACCGAATATTGTCAGCTGTTTGTGAAGCTAAATCATAAGGTTTACATGCTAGAACAAATACCAAAAGGCCATATTGTTCTGTATATGTATGTAATGTAATACCACCATAATGTACTTTCGTTTTTTGTGCTGTCCAAAAATCGACTGTTATCACGAAATGATTAATTGTTGATAAATATGAGATTAATTGTTCTTTACGTAAACTATAAATTTTATCTATTTCTCTACTAATCTATAGTAAAAATACAAAAACGATAATATAAACAATCTGCACTAGCAAATGAAAGAAACAATTTCGACTTACTGTTGTTGGATCAGGAATTAAGTCATCAATTGAAATAGCTGAACGTAATTGGTGACCAGTTTTAATTAAAACTTCAGCTAAATCTTTAAATCCATTACCATGAACTAAAGTAAAAGGTAAGCTATCTAAAGCACAGCATTCAGCTAAAGAATGAATTATTTTTCGCTTTGTTGAATTGATTAATGTTTTTGAAATATTGGTAGTTTTTGGATAAAATGAATCAATTAATGATTGCGATGATGATGAAAATTGTTGCCTACATGCTTTATTGTGTTTATCCATCACATTAGTACCATCATTCGGTTTCCATGCCAAAATACAGTGACATTTTAAACAAGATATAAAAATTTTGAGCACTATCATTGATAAAAATTTGTAAATAACCATCCCATCTAATACTTTTTGCATGTTTTGGTTTAAAAAATGAAATAGCTGCATTTTTATTTCTGATCATTTCCAAAATTTGTTCTTTGTTGTACATAATCGATGTTGCCATATTAAATATCGTAAAAGTATTTATTTGATTGAAGATTTATTTATGAGTAGGTAAACGAATAAATGAATGCTGTGAAGTACGTAGGACTTTTTCAAAATGCAAAGTTCTTGTGTTTATTTCGAGCTTTCGGTGATCACTATCACCATTATGAAGAAAAATATAAGACAAAATTAAGAGAAACAACTATCGTATATATATGTCAGCTGATTTTGACAGATACAAATAGGCAAAAGAAAAGAACAAAATAGACAGAAAAGAAAAGAACAAAATAGACACAAAAGAAAACAATAAAACAGACGGGAAAACATATATTAATATATATTCTTCTCTGTCTGTTTGTATCTGTCAAAACCAGGTGATGGTTCGCTCTACTTTGGTCAAAAGAAAAATATCGAAAGGAATAACAGGCTGTCATTCCTTTCGATATTTTTCTTTCGATCAAAATAGAGTGAACTGGTTGAAAAGTTATCAAATCTATGTATAGTGTAACTCACTTCGCATAGTCACAAAGCTAGACAAATTATTGCATAATATAGATTCTTGAAATCAAAATTAGGACTGTTGAGGTTTTTATCGAGATTGTCAAACTGATGTTTTTTAGATCTCTGGTCATAAAAAATGATAAATATCAAAATGCATAATCTAGTTTGTAGTTCTTGGCAAAAAAAACTACCGGGATCAGCTTGAAAATATTGGTCCCGGTCCCGGTGGGACCGGGACCATCTTGCAGATCCCTAGTTTGAGGATGTCGAGGTCTACCATTAATAATCATGAGGTTAGTCCACGTATTTTTCAAATCCTACTCCATATAAGTGAAGCTTTTTAATAACACAACATGAGCGATAAGAAGGACTATTACTTTTATTACTTTTGCCACAAATTCTTTTCCATTGTTGAATTGAAGAATTCGGGGCGCTCCAAATAAATAGAATTGTTGTAGAAGTTTTTCAGCAACTGGTTCTGCTTCTTTTGTCTGTAGCAGATAAACCCAGGACAATTTTGTAAAATGATCTTTTGTGTGAAGAATCCATTTATAATCACCATCCGGGACCCTCTTCGTATCTATTAGGTCCATCTGAAGGCGCGTGACATATCCAATGGCAATAGTAGGGTTTCCTAAATATAGAAAGATATTATACTTATTGTTAGTGTCACCTTAGCCTTAAATTAACAGCAGGTGGTTTTAGAAAAGCTTTTCTACTAGAACATACGTTACATTGAGAAATGAAGAGTTTTACACTCTCTAACGGTACCCAATTATATTGATCCTTCACCTTCCGTGATGACCAACTCTTTCGTGACATTTTTTAATTTTTGCGTGCAAATTTTCGTATGTAATAACAGGATTATTACATTTAATTTCATATATAACATTGTGATCATCAGTTTTTATTAATTTAAAATTTTTCTTCCCCTAGAATTTGAACCGAGAATTTCCGAAACCATCTCGGAGAACCAATACTATATCATCAGATAATGACTGTTTGATAAAAAACTTTTCTTGAGACTTGTAATTTAATCCTACAATATGTTCATCAAATAATTTATAAAATTCTTCTATGAAAATAAGAGTCTGCTAGATCCGTATCAGAGCTAGGACGCAAGTATTTGTACTTGTACTTTTTGTACTTTTTCAAGTAAAAAGTACAAGTACAAGTATCCATAGATTTACTTGGTACTTGTACTTGTACTTGCAAAACTGTACTTGATACTTATACTTGTACTTACAAAAATTTACTTGGTACTTGTACTTGTACTTTCGGAAAAATACTTGGTACCTGTACTTGTACTTGAACTTTCAGAAAAATACTTGTTACTTACACTTTAATGACGGAACGACGTCTTTAATAGTGACTAATGTGTCGTTTAGCTTTGCCGAAATGTTGATAGTTACTCAAAATACAAGAAAGATTGTCGTTATTTTCACTTCATTGGTATGTTCCAATTGCAAATGATGTGCGTGTCCTCTGAAGCATAAGGCTGATTCTCTCGCTGAAGCACGTTTATTCTAATACATTTCTTATTTTAACTTATTTTGTGTCTTTGATTTTAAATCATCTCTATAAAAGTCAACGTATTATGAAATATTAGTCTAAGACTCCAACTTTCCAAAAATCGACATCACGCAAAACGTATAAATAAAAATAGTTAATAATGAAAAGGTAATAATAAAAAAAAGAAAATACAGCAACATATTAAAATTAAGAGACTATTTTAAAACTACCTCTTAAATCAAATCTTGATTCACACATAAGAATACTAAACTCCTAAATACTTCTTCTCGCATTGATGTTCGTCGTGAAGACAGTAAACTTCTGTACAAGTACAAAAGTATACGTCTTGAAGTAAAATTACAAGTATCAAGTACTTTACGGAAAGTACAAGTACAGGTACCAAGTATTTTTCCGAAAGTACAAGTACAAGTACCAAGTAAATTTTTGTAAGTACAAGTACAAGTATCAAGTACAGTTTTGCAGGTACAAGTAAAATACTTTTACTTTCAGTACTTGTACTCGTCCTAGCTCTGATCCGTATCAAGTAAAGTTTATAATATACTGATTAACTTAATAAAATCAATTCGTTTATGTCTAAAAACAATCTGGTATTTATACAAGAAGAAATCAATGGTTGGATATTTCGACTATATCATAATACTATGGAAAACTACCTGAGATATCACATCAAAGCAGAAAGACTATAGAGGAAAAAACCAAGTAAACATATTACAAAAATATTGGGTAGAACGAAAGACATGAATTATCTTTATGATAATAGTATATATAAAGAAAGAACGAGAAGGAACGAGCATACATGGAAAAAAACCATTATGGCATATTTAAGTAAACATTTTTTTACTAGAAAAAATTTTAATTCATCTAAATTTTAATCTCGCTTGCGACAAATTTAGATTTGTTTGAGAAAAATTGAGTCTTCTAAAGCTTATTAATGAGAGACCTCCTCAATATATGTATTGAGCAAAAGAACAATTTTTAATTTATTAAAACCAAATTGTACTTCGTGCACTCTGTTTTTGTGGAGTAAGTGTAAAATAGTGTGTATTTCGGAAGCAGTAGGTGTTCAGTACATTTTGCTTCCGCTTGGTACACTTGCTATTAGAAATATTGAAGCTAAGGGCAACCTACATTTTAATCACGTTACTTTGACAATAAGAACTTTAATTTGACCCAAATATATCCCATTTTCCCCACGGACAGTACAAACATTTCGATTGTTAGCTATCTACAATAGTTAATTATGCTCAAATTGTTTTAAAAAAGTTCTATTTAGAGATATATTGAGATGGAAAAACTTGATCTGTCTCAATCTCAGATTCTGAACATCTTTAATTTTATTATAATATTAAATATTGAACACATATCTTCTTAGACCATAAACTATATAAATTCACAATAAATATTACGATAAATATAAGCCAAGATTAAAAGAATATTGAACAAAAAAAGCAAAGAAATAATTGTTATTAATAAATAAAATATAGTAGTATATTCTTTATTCGATAAAATTCTCCATAAATAATCAACTAAACTATTTTCTATTTGTTCTAAATGAAAAAAAAATAATATAAAAATAATAATATTTTCATAAAAATAAAATTACTAACGGATTTCGTTGAACTTGTAATCGTGTTTTTAACGTTGTTCTATATCTATTTATAGTTGTATGAAGTTCTGTCTTATATAATTTTGATGGTAAAACAAATATAACAAGACAAAGCATTGATGGGAGAAATGAAACAAAATATCCAATAAGATATAACCATGGATTTCGAGTTGATTCAATACAACCTGAAACAAACGATATAATTAAACGTGGTAAAGCAAGAATAGTTAAAAGTATTGGAGCTATTAATAGATGATGATGACGTTGAAGTTGTTGTAATAATAAAGAACGATGACGGGATTCTGTATTTTCAATATGTGTTTTTTGTCTAGCTGTCATTACAATAATAATAATAGCTGAAATAATATTAGTAATAAATGGAATAAAAAAATGAAATATATGAATGAATTTATCATAAAATTGAATATTAGATGGATAAGTAAGAATACACCAAATACGTTTTTCATCATCATTATCATTACTATTTAAAAGACGTCGATAAATTGGATCATGAATTGTTGTTGAAATCATAAAAATAATCAATATAATAATCATATATTTAGCTACTTTTATACTTTTTTTTTTATTAAATTTTGGTCCTTTAATTGCATTAATTGCTCTTTCTGTAGCAGCACATGCACTGAACCATTTATCCATATATAAACAAATTCTTAATATAAAATCAATTGAATGACATTGAATATTAAGAAATGAATTATTTGTAATATATGACATTTGTGTTATAAGTAATATTAAATATTTTAATAAAAATATAATTGAAATAATTATAGTTGTTATTGATGTTCCTAATAAATATAAACCACATCCAACTTTTTGTGTTTCTTTATTAATAAATGTAATTAATGATAATATTCCATTTATAAAACCTATAATAAACATAATTATTGTTAATGATAAACTAAATTTAATAGTAAATGATTGATAATTAATATTAATATTTGGTTGAATACGATAACCTAATATTCCATCAAGTGATAAATCAAATATAGTTGAAGTAAATTCACATCTTATTCCATAAGTACATTTTGGACAAACACACAATGATGTTTGTGGACACATTAAATTATCTTGTAAACATTGTGCATCATGTTCACAATTACTTAAACCAAAACAATCATGTTTAATTAATTGATTAAATTCAAAACAATTAGATAAACGGTTTTTACCAAATTCATAACAAAAACAAAAATGAGTTTGATCATAAAAACAAGATAATAATGGTGTATGATTTCTTTGACATGGTAAATGATAATATTTAATTCGACGAATAAGATGATAATTAATTATAGTTTCATTCAATATTTGATTTATATGTTTACAACGATCTGATGAATGAATTCTTTTTGATATATTTATTCTTTGATTCGATGCCTTTTCAACAGTAATTAAATAATAATTATTATTAAAAAGTTCAATAAAAGCAATATGAAATGGACGTGACCAACGAATACTAATTGAATTTTGATTAAGAGGAATAGTTTTAAAAGTCGAACCATTTTCTGGTGGACCATTATCAATAACTCGAATAAAATGAATTAACATAACATTTGGTAAAATAATATTTTTATCAAATGATAATATTATTTCATTATCCATTATTTCACATCGTTTTCCACTAAATCCTTTTCGACAAATACATATAAAATTTTCATTAGATATTAAATATTCATCCATAGGTATACATTGACCACCATTTAAACATGTCGAATTTTCATTAGATTGACAAATTGTATGTTTCAGTGAACAACGAGAACTCCATTTATTTAAAGGACAAATACAAATTGATCGATTAGTTGATAAAATTCCAATACATAATGAATCCGATGAACACATACATTTATAAGATATATAACAAGATTTTCCAGACCAACCAGAATTACATTGACAAAAATTAAGATTTTTTCTATCATTAAAATATTTAATACATTGACCATGATGACAAATTTTATCTGAACATATTTCATTTGTATTCATAATAGGTGGAATATTAAGTTGAAGAGATATAGGCACTATAGGTAAGAATGGATATTTAATTGGTATAAATAAACTTCCACGATATTTAAATAAAATTTTTTCATATATATCAATATGAATAAAATAATTTTTTGTTATATTTTTTGGTCGAGTTGAATAAAGTAAATAAATATTATATTTAACTTTACAATGTTCAACATAAATATAAGTTAATTGTTGAGATGAATGAATTATTCTTTCATTTGTATCATCCATAAGTGAAATTATTATTGAAAATAAGGTTTTTCGTGAATCAGAATATGTTTGAAATTTTAATGTTAAACTAACACGTTCATTTTGATATTGACATTGTGAACCATAATAACTAGGTGGACAAAGACAAAATATTCGAGTATTATTATTATTTAACCAATTTTGTAAAGGTAAACCACGATGACAATATTGATCAGATTTATCAATTATTTCAACTGAATTAATATGTTTCATTTCATCTTCCGGAATTGATTCTTTTAATTTATTGACGGAAAAATCTACAATTGTCATTTTCTCCAAATCATTGGGACGTCGACAAAGAAATTCTTGAACATCAGTACGATTTGATGTATAAAACGGAAGACAAACAGAATTCAAAGGACCAGTTGCCTTTAGACTTTGATTACATATTGGTTCATAATCTTCATACATACATTGCTTCCGCTCATGACATCGACCAAAAGATGATATGCAAGAATGAAATGTATCATTCTTACAATAAAAATTGTCCACACTTGGTCGATAATTATTTGATCGACATAATATTGGTTCATCAGTAGCACCAACACAATCAATATAACCATCATTGGATTTTGAAATAGGTAAACACATTAGTTTATATGTATTAGGTGAAATACAAATATGATGATAAGATGGACATTTTAATAATGGATATAAATCACAATCAACTTCATCTTCTCCATTAAAACAATTCCAAAATCCATCACATCGTGTATATGTATTATTACATTGCCAATATTCACATTCACTTTCATCAGTTTCATTTCGATTATCAATATTAATTGGGAATAATTCAATAAAACCATCACAAATTGTTGAAAATGATATATGTTTTCTCTTATAATGTTCAATTGTATATTCATCGTCACATAAACTATAATCATCTGAAATACAATCACATTTACCATCGTCGATCTTTCTTGAAGGTAAACATTGACTTCTTATTGCACATTTGAAAAACATTTTCGATCCAATTGTAGGACAACTACCGTTGATTGGTGAACAATGTTCATCATCTTTATAATCACAATCATTTTTACCATCACATAGACGAGATTTTGAAATACATTTTGAAGAATTTATACATCGATACATTTTTGTATAATTACAAATATTTGAATTATTATATTCAATTGTATTACAATGATAAAAATCACGATTGAATGCTACAACATATCTGGTTAATCTACTAAATCTTGTATCGATTGAAAGTTCAAATGGAAAATCTTGTGAACGACGACATGTCATATTATTAAATTTAAGTAATGTTCTATTAGGATAGAAACCATCACAAAGATTTTCATTGTAACAAACATAATCAGGAGCATGCGAATTCATCAAATGTAGAAGAGGTATTTTATCATAAGCTACATACATATGACCAAAAGCAAGTGGAGCATCAGATATGACAAGTAGATCTGGACATGTTTCATTCATTATTTGTTTGCATATATTTATATCAAAACATAAATTCATACATGATGAATCAATATTATTTGTAATAGAATAAACACATCGAAATGCTAACCAACAAATATTCGATAATGATTTTGGTGTATCAGAATCAATTGATTTTATGAGTAAAATATTACGTGTTAATCGACATGAACTAGTTATTATTGCACCAATCGGTCCAAAACGTGAAGGACATGAAATATCTTCACTACCGATTGTCGGTTCACTAGCCCACTGTGCTGCCACTGATTTTTGATAAAGATCAATTTCATCTGATTGATCAAGACATTCAAAAGTATGATTATCTCCATCACGAAAGAATATTTTCGATATACATTGTCCATTATTACATTGACGTTCATTTTCATCACATTCTTCAGTTTCAATTAGCCAACAATTAACTTCATCTATTGCATTATTTAAACAATCAATACGTCCATCACATATTTCACTCCAATCAAGACATATTGATGAAGAACCACGATCACATTCTAAATGAATATAACATGTTAAATTAGTAGGTTCATAATATTGTTGATAAAAATCATAAATAATATCATTTAATGATAAATAATCATTATTTTGATTAATATCTAATTCATATTGACATAATGATCCAAATTTTGGTAATGTACAATTGTAAAACAATTCTGTTTCCATTGAAGTTAAATTTTCATTTAAATATAATTGATATCGTTCAATAACATCCATTGGTGCTGACCAAGAATATAATTGTTGACTTGTTAGTTTTTCTTTTGAAAGTTGAGAAAAAGTAAATGTTTGATTGTGATTTGGTTCTGGAATTTTCCATATTGTTGGCCATTCAGTTAAACAATAAGAGATTATTTCATGACGATCAACATTTTTTTTATTTGAGGCAGCAACATGAAGACAATCATGTTGAAATCCAATATGATCAGTTTTCTTCTTATCACTTACCCAATCTGTTAGATGAAGATTGATTTGAGGCGAAGCAATTATCATTCGTAATAGAATGAAACAAAGAAAATTTCTCATGTGTAACATCGCGTAGTTCTTTAATGCTTTTCAATGAATATTATATAAAGAATGTACATGCGTTTTATATTTTCTTTTTATTGAAACATTTGGTTTTATTTTAGAAAAAATTCGATTAAAAATGTTATTACTACTAAAGATCACAAATGATGTTAATTAGAAAAGTTTGCTTTACATCCTACGTAAAAGATTTCAAAAAAATATTTTTTGTACGTCATCTAACTACGTTAAAACTAACTACACATATGCCACTATTTTAACAAAAAGTAAATGTTAAATAGGAAGGAAACTTGCTCCTTTTATGTATACAGTAGAATGCAAAAAAAGCTGACTGTTAAATTTTCACAATTTTTTATTTCTAATAATCAAAAAAGAAATCATCTTTCATACATAATTTACAGACATACTATATTGCAAAATTGGAATACTCCGGCATACAAGAATTTGAAAAAAAACGTTTAATTTCCACCTTTAAAGCGTGAAAATGGCGAAATTCAAAAAATGAATATTAAAACATACTTTTATTTCTCAAAACTTCTGAAATTTAAAAATAATGCATTTTAACATTCATTATTTGAATGAGCCTTATTACCACTTTGCTTGTTGGCTACAAACACACATGTTTATTACTAAGAGCGGTTTCCTTTTTTTAATGTTCTTGTTTCTTTCTCTTTCTCTCTTTCTCTCTCTCTCTTGTCTTGCTGATATAGAAACTATTTACTTATTACATTCCCTTATCACCTTCTATCTAATCTTTTTTTCTTTGATGTTATTCTGCTCTGTGTTTCTTAAACATATAATGAATGTCGAGAATGATATTGAATATATTTAAAACAGACGTTGATTCAGAGACAAAAATTTACTTACATAAATGTCAAATGATTTTTACAAGTGGTTCATCAAAAATAGTGAAAAATGTACAAATGTAAAACCAAAAATTTGCACGATAAATTGACTTTATTGGAATGACACCAATGAGCAGTTTATAATGTTTTATTCTACCCATACAACGTTCTACATGTATTCGATGACGCGCAATAACACGAGTTTCAATCACTTTTGATGGTGATAGCTGTGATTTTCCTTGTAGAAATGACGGATAAATGAGATATATTTGTGAGTGTTGATGGTCGAGAGCAAAACCACGATCCTGCAAGGATTCAACGTTTTTTCCTGAGGAAATGGAAAATCCTGAAAGAAGCGTGTAGCCAGCGAGTCTTCAGGATCCTATCGGGATTAACGATAAGTTTTTCAAGGTTATTGCCAGGATAATCCAAGATGTTCCTCGGATCTTGTCAGGATTTTGATACTTCTTATCAAAAATTTTTAAAGATCCATCGAAGATTTGTATTTTACATAACTATACTTCTGTTTAACTACGACAAAGAAACTTGTCAGGAATCTGTTGTGAAGCAAGGCGTAAGGCATTTTAGTGTATATTTACAAGAGTTGAACTTAACAGTATCGTGGCAGGATTGCAGCAAGTTTTCTAAACAGAACAGATAAAATGTGAACACATAGAGTATTGATCTCTATACCTTCAGTTCATGAACTGAACAGCTAACCCAGCTGGACTGTGTTCTCGTTTCGAGATGATGTAAGAAGTCTTTTTTAGGTTTATTTTTCTTTTCATTCTTTATTTCTTAACTATTTTTCGATCCTAAATTTGATATATCTATCCATAATTTTTGTCATTGAATCAAATTCTATGTGTTAAATTATTTTTTTTATTCATATTTTTACATTTTCTTTTAAAGTGAAAATTTAATAATTATTTTTTTTTAATAATTTGATGGATTCAAAATATTATTTATTCATATGTTATTAATCATTCTTATCATCGATGCAATTTAATTTTTCCTAAATTTATGTTTTTTTAATCATTTGTTCGTGATAAGTCAGTTTAAAATATATTTAAATGTATTTTTATTTTTTATTTAACTATGTTCACATGCACATGAATAGCTAATGAGAACCATTAAGTCATTTTGTAAAGGTACAGAAAAACAACGAGAATGTAACGAAGCTATAAAACAAACATCAACAGTATCATGCTCAATTGACAATGAAGATTTTACAAGACGAAATAAAAATATTCTTTTTTGATTTTGATCCAAGTTTTCTTGAAATTGATACTCAGATTTTATTACGGTATATACATTTAGAAAACTTGAAATAAATTTCAGAAGAAACTGTATAAAAAAAAATTTGAATAAAGTTATCTTATACATTCTTGACAGGATCCTTAACACAACTAGCTGCAAATCTTAATAGGATTTTGAATACTACACTCTTTATACATCATATAGTTGAGCCTGGGATGATCCTAGATAGATCCTTGTATTTTCTCATCAAGATCTTGATCATACTTGTATTACATTCTCAAGATTCATAATGCTTATTCTTGAAGAGTTCTGAGAAAGATCTTGATCAAATCTTAGCAAGTTACTGATTAGAACCATCTTGGATTACCTTTGAAAAATTCTTCAACTAATACATATATACTTGTTGCCAGAGCTCTCATAGCAGGTTCTAGAGCATAACTAAAACTTATTCACAGTTAACTAAATCGTATCTATAATTCTTGAAAGGATCCTACAAAGAATTTGAATTAAATCCGAGTAGGATCCTGAAATTTTGGTTCATCAAATAAGTTGAACAGGAGCTACAGGAAATCTTGAAAGCAATCATCTTTCATTTCTAACAGGATCCTGGCAATATATATTGCTGAATGATCTTTTATACTTTTTCAAGAAGTGAAGACGAATGAATAGAACATATGATAGCCTTCAAAGTTCTTAATCAGATCCTTTGATTTTCTTCCTGATTAAAACTGGTGCAAGCCTGAAAGCACGTATTCTTAAAAAGTTCTGAAGATATTTCTAACACGAACCTTTCAGGATTATTGAACCTCGCTTTATAAGGATTCTTTCATTTTCTTGCTAAGATTCTAGTTTGATGTGTTAAGGATCCTGAAAGGATTTATTGGTGAGAATTTAGTTGAGACTTTAGAATAAACCTAAACGAATCTTAGCAAACAATACTTCCTCATAAACTTTTCAAGATCTTTTCAAGGTTCTAGATGAGATCCTGGCAGGATTCACTAGGACTGGAAACAGAATCCTGAATAAAACCTTAAAGGATCTTTGAAATTTAAGATCCTGAGATATTCTTCCAGGATTTCTCAAGGAACGATCAGGATTGAGACTAGGGTAAGATCAAGAATCTTGCTCTGGAAGTCGATCTTGATGTGACATGCACAGTGAACGAGAGCAATGTACTTTTATATATGTTTACTAACCGTACGCAGCCTGACGACATTATTAGTTTATTTCATCAAATTCAACCACTCAAAAATGCTTTTCCGAACATGTTCAATCTAGTTACAATTGCGATCACAATGTCTGTCAGTTCAACTACATGTAAACGTACTTTCTCTCGACTCAAATTGATCAAGATATTTGCTCACAACAGGATAAGTGATGATCGTCTCAGTGATATGGCCGTCCTCGCGATTGAACGCGAAATTATGGTCGATCTTGATCTAACAGTAGAATAGTTTTCAAAGAAACACATGAATAGTCGAATTTTGTTGCAATGATGCAAGACCTTTTTGTTTTTACATTCAGAAAATACATTTTTAAACCCCGAGCTATATTGTATATTAAAATTATCAGAACGAAAATGTCAATAAGATCTTTCAAAACTGGAGACACGATGAGGATTTTTTTCTCAATGATGAAACTTCTACCTTTAGTTTTGAAATTACACGATATATTTTTCATCTATTATGGGAAAGTTCTCTAAGGGACAATGCTCTCTCCGTAAATTTTTCCTGGTTACGCCACTATTCTATGTTAGAAATTGAATGTAGAACTTAATTTAAAAAACATGAAAAAATACATCAAATTTTTATTCTTACCGGAATAATAAGAGGTACATGCTTTATTAAAAAGAAAGCAAAGAGAATTTTTTTCATTTTTTTAATAATACTTATTATATATTTTCGATTTTATCAAGTATATATTCGCTTTATTTATCACAAAGTATTGCTCGACAATTAATTGTCTTCTTCATAAATTTTTCTCATCTTTTATGATTTCATTCAGCGTTTATAAATTTTTTAACGTTAGATTAGTTTCAATACTGGTATTTGTTTTTTGATGATTATATTCGTTGGTATCTATTATAGAGACATAATAGATGTTAATATGAAAACGTGAGAATTTAATAGAAGAATACGAGATAAGCAAATACGTGCGTATATTCTAACAGATCAAAGATTAAATAATGTACGTTATTCTTAAATATTATACTGGAGCACACTATAACAAAAAGAGGTCTGTATGAATACTTTTAAGATTCTTCATCCCTAGAGCCTTTTCTGAATCTTTTTAAATACTAGACTTTTCGTCTGAAACTTAAAATAATTTAGAAGATGATTCAGCAGTGTGAAAACCTAAAAGATCTATCATCATGCCTTTTCTTTTTAGATAGTGCAATTTTTCATTTTTTTTTTAATGGCGAGCAATAATCAACAAGGTGATGACGAATTGTGTCCAACAGTAATTTTATTCATTTTTTTTATTCAAATGTAAAATAATCTGATTTTTTTGCAGTTGGCCAGTTTAGAAAAAGAGAAAGAAACTTTAGAAAAACAATGAACCGAAGAGTGCAAAGCACTTGAATCCAGGTGATTGAATCCGGCTACCGTTTACGGCCGTATATATGCCGTATTCTCATTAAGGTACGGCCGTAAAACGACGACCAGGATTCCGGCAAAATACGGTCCATATACGTGCCGTATTTGATCGTATACGGCCGTGTCCATGCCGTACCCGTTCACCAGGGAAGCTGCTATTGCAAAAAAAGAACGATGCGAAAAAGCAGTGGAACAAACAAAAATCGAGTTATTCGAATCAGAAAAAGAAATATGAGATAAAAAACAAAAAGAAGGACTATAAAAGTAAGTGTAAATGTTTGATGTATTTAAACAGTCAAACATTTTTATCATAAGTATATTCTACAAAAATTGTTCTTATTTTGAAAAATTTTATTTGAACTATTAGGTAGAAGACGGACCTTTCTTATATCAGTCAGATCTTCTAAATAATGATTCTAAGTCGTTAATTTTTAAAATTTAATTCTTTTTATTAAAATAACCAACAAAGCAGAGCAAATAATATTCGAATTCCTAATATAAAATAAACTACTTTACGAAATTGATCGAACGAAAATTTTATTAGCGCGGAAAAATATTGTTCATCTAAAAATATCTTTGACAGAAAGTATTCGAAGTTTTCAAATGAGAAAAAAAACGTTTAAAAATCGTCTGTTTTTGTACTATTTATTATTCACTAAAATTTTATAGTTAGTGTTTTAAATAAAATAAGACAAAAGAGAGAGAGAGAAAGAAACAAGTATGCAATGATATCGTTCGGTAGACGAAAAAATATTTGAAGAGAATGTATAAGCTCTGATATTCTGTTTATCTTACGTCGTGACAACCACTTCATTAGGCATTCATCTCATCATAATGCTATGTGCGCGTAAAAAAATGAAATATTTTGTTGATTAAAGAGGCGTTTCATGAGAAAATTAAAGATAGCGTTTATTAAGATTTTGCTGAATTTTTCTAAGTTTTAGAATTTTTTTCGGATTTCTTTTGGATTTAAATACACCAAATTCTTTTTTGCCCCTACTGATTACTTCTATTTTTTGTATTATAATTATTTTATGAAAACTATGACTCATCTATTGTTCCGAAATGATAAATTGAACTATATAACAACATTAAATAGATTTGAGTAATTCTAAATATTATATTTATATGTTAATTTCCGTAATTCAGTAGTAGAAAGATAAGGTATATCATTGAAAGCTGTTTTATTTGAGTGAAATTTTTTATTTTTTTATTAATTTGTATTATTTTAGAGAATTATTGCGTCGTAAGACATGTCTTCATGAAATTGTTCATCGAACAGTTATTTTTTATTTTATTGTTTCGCTTAACATGTAGTGTCATATAATGCATTATAATTTTTTTTATCAATTTTTCAAGAAAGAAACAGTAGAGACTTCAATCTTGAAGCTTGATGAAATTTTAGAAGTCTCTTAAAATGTTCTTAAGTCTAAATATGTCTTTGGAAATCTTTGAAAAATTTCAAGTCTCTTTTAGAATGCATCACAAACTAACAGTCAAGTAAATTATATTTATAGTTATTGACAATGTCCAATTATAGATTTTAATCAAATTCAACAAAGTTTGGTAATTTAAATAAGAAAAATGAATTACTTACGGGTTTAAAGGTGTTGATACCAAGGTGAAAGAGTAACGATGTCAAGTCTGTGCTAGAATTTTAATAAATGTTCAAAAACAAGTTTGCCATATTGATTTTTTTTTAAGATTCATATGTATTCAAAGTTCTATACAGTATCATAAAAATATAAAAAGAAAATGAAGAAAATTAAAGACAACAATTAAAATTACTATGTATTAGATTAACAAAATATGAAACACTATTCAAAGTATATACAAAGTTACTGATTAACTTTGTGAATGTGACAGAAGTTTCTCAGAGTTCAATTAACCAGTTTTATTAGTAAAATGTCAACGCATCAAGGGATATTTAAAGTATGGAATCCAGAAATCGTTCTTTCTTCAGCCTACGTTAGTTACATAATTTATTTAAGTCTTTGTGTTTTTTGTTCCTTTGAACCTTATAACGAAAAGAAATTCAATACATTTTTTGTGATATATTTTTATCTTGACACTTTTTTTATGATAATGTTTAATAGATATTTCATAATTAACATCAACTTCATCAAATTCAGAGCTAGAACTACGACTCACACATGATAGTAATCCATCTAAAATTGAATGATCACGAAATAAAATAAATATATTTTTTATGAAATACAATCTAAAAGGAGTGTTGAAGTGTATGACTTACCCCTCATAGACCATGAAATACCATATCCATGGATCGTGACAAATGTAAACCAGAACTTGTTTCAGAATGTGACAGACACTGTAATATCCTCCTACCGTTTGTAAAATCCAACGTAGTAATAGACAGTCTGGAAAATTTTCTCATTTACGAAGAGACGTAGCTCGGTCGTATTTCACATTTATATTCCAAAGAAGTTGTTCTAATAGTTTATTTTGAAAATGAATAGTTTTTTGTATACTGTAACAACGAACGTGTATCGTCTAACAACTGCCTTTATTTAACTCCTCCTCCTGTTTTTATACATGTGGCCTCGTCTACCGAGAATATAACAATTCAGAGCGAAAAGGGTAGGCGTTATACATATAGCTATGCTCACTAATTGAGTAACATAAATCACTAAGATAAAGATGAGAATAAACATAGAGACAACGATATACACATACACACACAGTTAAATTGAACTAGGAGAAATACATGAAGAGAGAAAGGTAATTGACATACGTAGGGAAAGTTAGCAGCGGATTCGAGTAATCCTTGCTGACATTCGCTCCTGAAGCTGTGCTATTGTTTTAAATGGTTGTGCTGGATGCAGAATTTAATTCTGCGTCGAATGGTACCATTTTCGAGGAGGGTTATCGGCCGAAAAGTAGGGGTTTGGGCCAAAATACTTGGTTTTTAGGGGGTTTTGGCAAGTAATCCTTGCTGACATTCGCTTCTGAAGCTGTGCTATTGTTTTAAATGGTTGTGCTGGATGCAGAATTTAATTCTGCGTCGAATGGTACCATTTTCGACGGGGGTCATCGGCCAAAAAGTAGGGCTTTGGGCCGAAACACTTGGTTTTTAGGGGGTTTTGTCTAGTAATGCTTGCTGACATTCGCTGCTGAAGCTGTGCTATTGTTTTAAATAGTTGTGCTGGATGCAGAATTTAATTCTGCGTCGAATGGTACCATTTTCGACGAGGGTTATCCGCCAAAAAGTAGGCGTTTGGGCCAAATTACTTGGTTTTTAGGAGGTTTTGGCTAGTAATCCTTGCTGACATTCGCTCTTGAAGCTGTGCTATTGGTTTAAATGGTTGTGCTAGATGCAGAATTTAATTCTGCGTCGAATGGTACCATTTTCAACGGGGACATTGACCAAAAAATGTAGCTTTAAGCCGAAATATGAAACCTCTATTTTCCGTCGACGAGCAGTCCCTTGTGATATTTGCTCGCAAACTCATACTGGAATGTGAAATATGGTGGGCAGGAACAAGTGAGTAGATAATTTGTCTTCTGATATGATATGACATGCGCAGAAGTGTGATTGAAATAAAGTCATCTAAAGAAGAAAATTATGCATGAATGTGTTCAATGAATGCACGACGTATTTTATATGATCAATGGAAAGTACATTTTTATATTCTCAGATAGTTTTATTTTGACGAAAAGTAGTGAATTATTACATTTACATACAGGAAGAAAAGTTTCCGAACACAAATAATTATGTGTTATTAACAAAAAGAAGAAACAAGTGTACTCGAAGGTACATATTCATCGCAACTTCAAAAAGAAAATCGTTCACTCAGTTATTCATCTTGACAATTTATGTGCTATATCACCATCAACAGATGTTTGTCTATTTATTTCACACACAACGTTTGCTGACGTAGCAGAACTCGCCACTATATTATCACCTCGTGATACAATCACCGTATTACCTCGATACGATAATAATCAATTTTCTACGTTTTTGGAAAACGATATCCGTCAAGTTTTACAAATTCATCAGACAAGAGCATATATCACAAGAACCAATTCTATTGTTCATTTCATTGATAATCAACGTCATTTAGCAAACGTTATTGAAAACTCTCGATTTAACTCATCAGAAGGTCGCGTAGACAGCAATGAACTTGACACATCATCTAAGTTGCTGTCAGCATCTAATATATTACTAAAACAAATTAGTAATAATAAAGTTGGTTTTGATTATTTGACAAATGGTGAGCTTATGTCATTTCTGGCCTTGATTGTATATGTCGTCGACAAATCATAGAGAATCACCGATCTTTCTGAAGCACTTAATTTTTTTTCTCAACATATTGTTGCTCAATCTGTACATGTTATATGCTCATGTCCAATCCATCAGCAAAATATTCCCGCTAATCAACCATGTCTTATTGCTTCCACATTATTTTTTTGTCCATCAATAGAAATTACTATTTCATTTCCAGTCTATCGTTTTATTTCTTTCCTTGCAATTGTTAATGGTGATTAATTCATGTATTCAAACATACCGAAAATAATTGCATTCAACACAAATGATCATTCAATAATATCTTGGATTGATGCACCAAAATAAAATGAATGTCTACTCTCCTTCTTTATTTATTATCAAAAGAAGCCGTCAATCATCCCATTATCTCATTCTCCATGCTTATCACAATTGTTCACATCTGGTTCAGCTAAAGTTAACTCATGTCAACTAACACGTTCCTGTGCACTACAAACTGATGTTATCAATATTGACAGTAATATTTCGTTTTTCTCTCTCACAATGGAGATCCGCTTTATTGTCCCCTTCATTCGACCACTGGCGACTTTAATGGTACAATTGCGATTAATGAACTTTCACTAGTACGGATGCCTTGCGGCAAAATAATTAAATGTATTAACACCGAATTACCATCGTCTATTTGCAATATTCGAAATTATATTAATTAAATCAACAGCTACTGGAAATCATAAGCAGTTATCGACTATTCTAAGGTTGATTAAGAACATGATGAAACAGCTGGTATCGACTTATAAACTTGCAATTAAGAATTCGTTAAAAGATATTCTTGCTGATTTGGTAGGCAATCGAATAACTGTCATGACTAATATTAAAGAATTTGGTGCACGTATATTGCCAATAATTTCTATCGTTATAATATCAATTCTTTGCGTCTTCATTCGACGAATATGGAAAGAGAATGATAAACGTGTAGATAAAACTGAAAATAATGTTGGACAAATTGCACATGAAATAATAAGATTCTAAAAACAATATAAGCATAATCCATAAACCTGATTCATTCGTTGCAACAATTTCTTTTTCTCTCAACATGACGTGACTGTTTCATATCGCATTTTTCATTTAACACTGAAATAATCACTGTATTGAAGTACTATTCAATCTTTAATTGTAAATAAACTATTATATTTTACGTAAACCATCTGTTTACATTTCGGGTATAATAAACACTCCTAATGAAAAGAGGAATATCAACTGATATCAGTATTAGTTTCAAAAAGAGACTAAAGCTTCAGGCAGTGAGACTAATCAACAATCATTTCGTAGAAATAAAAAAACAAACCGATTAAATAATCCAGATCAAAAAACCATAACTCCAGTTACACACAAATTACTATCAATACAAGATTTAGTCAAAAAATCGTAGAATCCGGACACGATATTTACCAGTGTGCACATCAGTTTCATAATGTAATGCATTTAATTAAACATTTACCAGCTAAATCAAATCTGACAACGAACATGAACACGAAATTTTTTAAACTACAACTGCCCATCGTTTGTTCGAGACAATTCACTGCTGATTATAGCGCAATATACAAACACACCCCCAAGATTTGGTCGGAAGCTAAGTATTCTACTACAAACCCTTTTTCTTAGCCGATGATCCCCCTCGAAAATAGTACCATTCGACGCAGAATTAAATTCTGCATCCAGCACAACCATTTA
>JAJEKB010020941.1:144364-217973 GCA_022393335.1 Macrotrachela quadricornifera
CCTCGAAAATGGTACCATTCGACGCAGAATTAAATTCTGCATCCAGCACAACTATTTAAAACAATAGCACAGCTTCAGGAGCGAATGTCAGCAAGGATTACTCGAATCCGCTGCTAACTTTCCCTACGTAATTGACATTCATAAACAAGGAGTTATAAAAATATTGACACATTATACCGCATGAATTAGGAATGAATCAAGATTTTATTGAACAATTTATCAGGAAAGATATTTTAAACAAGGAAAATATAAATAAAAATCCTTTGGATGCGCTGTAATTGTACGTATAGTAAATGATAAAATTTCTACTTTAGAGCAGTTATAGAGTGTCACATCACGTTTTAAATTTTCTGTTACAGTTACTGAATTATTATATGAAATAGTCAGTTTAATCAGTTTTAGTAAATGTGTATTAGTATGAACTAAAAATTGTTCGACATAAATAGCACGTTGAAAATGAATGGTCAAAGAAATAAGATGATGAAATTCAACAATTGAATTCAATTGTTCATTGCTTTCGTCAATATTATTATGAATTCTATTCAAAACTGTGAGATGAGTGATAAATGGAAATGCACGAGCAATACGAAAAAAAAAATTCATGTTTAAATGGATAAATCCTATCTGATAGATATAAAATTCGAACATTTTTGCATAAACCTTCTTGAAAACCATAACTAATAGTATATATATCGTTCATACTACATGGAAGTGAAAATATATGAGATTTAGCAGCATTATTTGGATATTCCAATTAAGAAATGTACGAGATATATCATTATTTGTTTGCATATACATTTCATTACTCATAAATTCACAATTTGTCGTAATATTTCAAGGTGTGGTAAATAAATGAGTATCATCAATGAATGTTGATTTATGATCAACATTGATATATAATGTTAATTTTTCGAGATTTATCATTTGACGAATTAGAGGTAATATACAGTTATCATATGCATTTATTTCAGAATATGATGTAAAAGAAAAATATTTCAAGTTAAGTACTGTCGTCTACAATAAATATTGAAAAATATGATTTAAGATTTTAATATTAATATATTTTCTTACCCAATTCTCTATTGATAATGATGAAATATTAATGTTTCCAACAACAACACATAACTTATGTAGTTGAGGAAAACGACCATCAAATAAACATACACAATCATTAAATTTTTGTAAAATAATGACTAAATTAACTAGACTAGATGAATAACAAGTTTTTGAAGATAAATCATCAAGAGATATTACTGGACGATGTTCGATATTATTTTGATTAAAATCAAGTTCGTGAAGATTTATAAATGTATGAAAAATACGTGAAAGTAATTTTTTACTAAATTCAATAGAAATTGATGGTGTAAATCTTTTTCTATCGATTGTAAGAATAAGATGTGTAATATTGTTAAAAATATTTCCTAATGGTGATTCTTCTATTAACAAAAAAATAGTTTTCATTTAAATACTAAAGAAAGAAAATATAAAACTTACCGGTAAAATAACGAAATACAAAATCTTCATCGATTTTAGTCAATTCAAGTTTATATAAACGAGGATAAACATTCGAAAGAAGAATACATTCCATAGATAATGGTTCAAGAATAAGATATTCTATATATTGATGTGTTTCAGGTAAAATATTTAAACAATATCGATCGATGATCGAATCAGGTAATGAACAATATTGGTTTGTTGCTGGATTTTTTTCTGTTAATTGAATCGAACGAGTGTAAACACGATCTCGTACCAGTTTATCAAACCTTTTATTAACACCAATAAACGAGTAGAGTATATTGATATTATTAATATTATTCAAAATTTTAATTATCATTTCATCAGGAAGATCCATTATACTAATGACCGCGGAATGATTCATGTTTGATTGTCAAAAAGTACTGATTAATTTTTACTTTGCCAATCGAAATAAAACTGGTTCAATTTCTAGTTGTGTTTCTTGTTTAATAGACATGTGCAATTTATATAGCAAATAGAGAATGGTAAAAGGTCACATATGAAAATAAGCATAAATTTTAGCAAGAACATCACTCGCGGTCATGAGGTAAGACGAAATATACAAAAAAAATTATAAAGTACGAAGGGCGAATATATTTTTGCGTTTTGTTTTCGTTGCCGCTACGGTCTGCAATGAAGTTGGGAAGCCGGAAAAGTTTGATTTAAAACTTATATCCACTATTTTATTCGGAAAATATGCGCGAGTTTCACAAAATTATATTCTTTTAATAAATAAATTTTTCATGCTGTTTAAAGAAATTCTTGTTAAGATTTTATACAAAAGAAAAGAAGCATTTTCAATTCGAAAAATCCGAAATCTTTATTAGATAAACAGTAAAACGTTTCTTTTTTTAAATAAAATTATAATGTATGATGTAAATAGATAAAAAAAAAGATCAAATTAAACATATTGTCAATAGACTAAATGTCATAATTTTAAGTTTTTCTTTCAAAGATATTTCATTTTTTTTCTAACTTTGATGAATATTATTTATTTTATTTTACTTTTCCATTCCTTTTGATTTTTTCAACTAATATATATATATATTAAATATATGTTAGAAACAGAAACGAAAAGAGAATTGAAATGCATAAATAAATAAAAATATAATATGTTGTCCTGTTATTTTCTACTATATAGCTATTATGTGTCTCAATCAAATCGAATAATATTAATGAAATATTTAAATAAATAAATTATTTGTTTTATAAAAAAAAAATGTTTGATTATTTCTTAAAAGAATTTCTACATAGAATATCAAAGTGATTCGATTTTATTTTGCAATTGTTATGTTCATTTAAGATATTATTTGAATAGTGTCTACACTGAAAAAAAGATAGGTATTTTATAGAAACTTTGAAGATTTTGCAACATTTTACGAAACAATTTTAAGTTCTGTCGCATGAACATCGTTTCATAGTTTTCATACAGAGCCATTTTAGGTTCTAAAAAATTCAAGAGAGTTTCAAAGTTTTACTACGAAATTCTTTAAAAGTTCCGTGCATCGTGTGCTGCATTTTCGATAGTTTAGCATCTTCTACACAAAACCAGTGACAGTTCTGTATAGCATGCAAACATTTCGTATAAATTCTACGCAACTGTACATAGTTTCGTAACCGCTCTAATAGTTTGAAATACACTGTACGAAACAAGCCATGCTTTCGTAAATAATATACCGAAACATTATGCCATTTACGAAACTATTGATAGTTTCATGGCAGAACAAGGACACAAGTACATGCGCTTGTGCTTGAATGACTGTACTTGAGTCCGTACTTGTGCTTGTCCTACCTTTGACTCAAGGTCCAATTAGATTCCAAGGAAGCTTATCTTCACTATTATGGATTTGGTGAATAGGGTTCTATGACCATTTTGGTAGAGGATGTTGAGACGAACAAAAGTCCCCGTGGATAACAATATTGTTTCTGTGGTGTACAAGCAAGAAAAACGGCCCTGAAATCTCATTGGTTTAGAATGGCCGCATCAGACTTGGACAGAAACAAGTGGAGCAAATAGATTTATGTCAAGTACAAGTACAAATATAAGTACTTTCCACCAAGTACAAGTACAAGTATAAGTACTTATCCTACATCTGCTCTGGTTAAGTTAAAACAAAAACTGTGTGATTACGTGATTATATATTTATTCATTTCAATGCTGACATACATAATTTTGATAATACAAAGAAAAATAATTTTTTACACATAAACAGACACCACAGTAAGTATACATCACATCTATTCTTTTTTCTCTTTCTTTCGTATTACAATAAGCACATCTACGACGAGTTGAAATAACTTCTGGTACATGAGTTAATAGTTGTGGCGTTTTAGAATTTTCGTATCACTAATGTTCTTTTCGAAGCGCACCTTCTCCAGATTATTCATTGCCAAAGGTCTTCCTAGCCTTTTTCTATTTAAATAATTACCTATCAGTGCAGTGCTAATAGATGATATATATATTCTATAATACTAATATTACTATTAGAAAGATGTCTGTCATATATGTCTTACCAGGACTGAAAGGGTTAATGGGATGAACTCTCAGAATCGCTTCTGGAAATCTATAGTTTCAATATTTTTGCCACTGAAGGCAGCTACGCTCACAACAATTATTCAAAAAGAAAATTGTTATCTCCTGTGCGCGTAAAATTAAATCTTTTCTAAGGTCATAAACATACCATTTTACAGTGGATAAATAGGAAACTCCATCGTACTTCGATGAAAATTTACAGGGAGGGCATTGCACCCCGGTGCATCTCCGGTGGTTACGTCACTAGTTTAAAGACTGGATCTTATAGAATAGTCGTCACTAGCAATTCGTGTATATGTGCACATGCATCCAGCATAGTTACCAGAGCAGAATACATTGATCAGTGAGAGATAATGATAGTTAGAATTCAATCGAAGGCTAAACGACTCGTAGCGACGAGCGTTACTTGTATTCGGTAACAGAATCGTATTAATACCACATGTCAGAAATCTTCAATGACTAACGCTTGTTATTGTATATTTTGAGTATGCAATTCTTGCTCAGTTGTATTTATGAACTGATATAAAACTAATAATAATGCTTCGTATGACACAATCTTGTTTTAAGAATTTTAAAGCGCTTGTGGAAAAAATGCGGAATATATGCAAGAGAAAAAATAAAAGTTGAAACTGATTTGATACGGAACTCATAGAATTATGATAGAGTTTGACACAAAATTAGTATGTCGTTATATCGTTCTTATACACAGTATAATGAATGATTACATATCTCTTGTGTAGACAACAATATTTTATACTTTCAATTAAAAGCTTAATGTGTTCAATAAGATCATTTGAATTAATTATCATCGACAATAGTTTTCTTTTTTCTACAATATTCTTCGTTCAAAACAAAAATGTGAACAGCGATTTCACTATATGAAATTTTGTATTTTTCAAAAAACATTATTTGATTATTTCAGCATGTTAATAGTCAAGATAAAAGAACAAGTTCGACTGTTGTTTGAATAAAAAAAGAATTCTTTTGTCCTATTATCTCGTTTCTATTTGCTGATAAGTGTATTATATAAAAATCATAGATACCTGTTTTTTCACATAAAATTGATAAACATGCTAGTACGATACGTTATACCCTTACAAAAGATTCTCATTATTTTCTTATTATCAGTATTTTCTGTCTTGACACATCCATCAAATGATGATATTTCAATCATTCATCAACGTGTATTAGAACAGATGGTTTGGCCAGCACCAAATACAATACCATCTATAGTTCAAAGTGCACTTTGGAGTGCTCGAACATTAAATAGTTCTTGCTATTGGCCAGATATCAATTATACCGATCAAGGACGTGCTATTTGGTTAACATCACAGCATATGACAAGAGTAACTGTTATGTTACAAGCTTTTACAGTAAATGGTTCAACAGAACGAAATAATACAAAATTATTATTTGCTGCTCATTGTGCATTAAATGTATGGTTAGTTAGAGATTGGCAAAATCCTAATTGGTGGTATAATAGAATTATGATTCCTATAACGGCTTCTAGTCATTTATTGATGTTAGGTGATAATGTCACTAGTTTTGAGTTACAGAAAATAAAAGAAATATCTTATCGTGCAAATTGGTGGAATGGAGACATTTGGACAACTGGATGTAATTTAGTTTGGATGATTCAAGCTCAATTATATCGATCATTAGCTACGCGAAACATGACAGGAATTGAACAAGGATTTACTCGAATGTGGCAAGACATTACCATTCAACCACTAAATAAAGAAGGTATACAAAATGATTATGCTTATCATTTTCATGGAACACAATTACTCTCTGCTGCTTATGGTCAAGATTGGGCTTTGAACATATTTTCATTCTTTATGTGCACTGTTCAAACTCAATATGCTCCAGATCATGAAAAATTAATTCTTTTTGCTCAATTTTTAACAAAAGGTGATGCATGGATGATTATAAGTAATCAATGGGATTGGCATGTTAGAGGAAGAGCTATTGCTAGGGCAGACAAAGGATATCTTGTTAATTATAAGAGTCATGAAATAAGGGTATTAGCACAAACAATTTCATCAATTGATCTTCGAAATGATTTGAATAACTTTGCTGATCGTTTAGACAATCGACCAAATGCTACTGCACTCATTGGAAATAAACATTTTTATACATCCGATTATCATGTTCATCGTCGTGTTAATTGGACAAGTGCCATTAAAATGCAATCGATTCGAACGAATCCAGACGAATGTGGAAATGGAGAAAATTTAAAAAGGGAACATACAGGTCAAGGAGTATTAAATTTATTTACAACTGATACTTATGATTATGCCTATTTATTTCCATTACTTGATTGGCAAGCAATTAATGGTATTACTGTTGAACATGATATTCCACTTGTTCTTTGTAATGACATACCATCATCTCTAATAAAATTACCATTTGTCGGTGGCGTTAGTGATAATCTATATGGTCTAACTATGATGGATACTGCTACTCATAATTTAACAGCAAAACGATCATGGCATTTCTATGATGATGCAATTATTGCACTTGCTACGAATTTAAAATTGACAACACATAATAAAGCATGGACAACACTGGCTAGTCGTTTATTAAAAACAGGTCAAATAACAATAGGCTTTTTTAATTCAACTATTATTACTTTATCCGATGGAAACTATTCTTTTCCTTATTGTTCTAATAAAACATCGAATGTTCAATGGATACATGTTGGTGAAACAGATTTTGGTTATCTTTTACAAGAACAAGGATTATATTCAGCTTTAGGAATTGATGTTGGAATAAAAACAGGTAATTTTATTACAATTGGTGCTTATAATTATACAGTAACAGCTCGTACTTTAACTATATGGTTGGATCATGGACAAGGTCCATATACTCTTGATTATCGTTATATGATCTTACCAAATGTATCACTTCAATCGATGCCTACAGTTATTAAACAGTATGATGAAGAACAAGTATTTTCATGTATTTCAACAAACAATCTATTTCATGGAACTGTTTGGCCTTCCTTGAAACGTGCATCATTTGTTCTGTGGGATAACATTACAACGACGTTTTCATGCCAAAGTCCATTGTTTGAGATTAATATAGAATTAAGTGACGCAGGTGCTTATTTGTTTAGTGAGACAGATACTGATTTTACTATTACTGCCTCTCATCCACTTCGAATAAATAGTACCCTAAAAGTGACAATCGATCGAGTTGGATATGGAGAAGGATGTATAGCCTCATCAGATATTAATGCATCTACTACAAATGTAGTAATGATGTTACCATCATCGCCTCAACTACTAGGTTATTCGGTAAATACGCAATGCAAGAAGAAGAGTGACAAGTATATACACAAAGCATAATGCAAGATCATTTTCAAGTTACGATGTAATCGCTGAAAAAAAACATTAACGGTACGGACGAGGATAAATTTATTATTATTTGATTTGTATTTCGAATTGTATTCACATGATTAAAATAAACACCATCTTTTTGGTTCTGTACATACGAAGGTTACGTATGAAACCTTTTCTGAACAAGCCGAATCAAGGTTTTGTACAATGAGTTTCGTACTGAACCTAAGTCAAAAACAAACTAAGGTTCTGCACAGGTGCTGTTTTGCCGAACCTTAACTATAATTTAACCCTTTAACCGTCGGCGATGTATATATACGTCGCCTACAGTTAGAGGATGTAGCTAAACGTCTCGTGTATTTGGATCTTTGGATCAGTCTATAATAGAAAAATAAATATATAGTTAGTATATTTTATAAGATCAAATTTACCCTCACTTTGATATTTAAATCAACCTGCAATATAAATACAAATAGATTTATTTTATTTCATGATATTAAACTTATTCGATGAGATTGTTATTTGAAGCAATCTGTAACAAGCTAATAAATATATTCAGTTCTTTTTAGAAAATTAAACTTCATCATTCCAATATTACTATCCATTTTGACTACGCGGTCTCACTTCTACAAGACAGCTTAACAGCAAATCTTTCTATTAATGTGAACAAAGTCATCAGTTCAACATCGTTCTGAGAGGATAGTCTCATAAAAGTTGTAATACTCTACGAGGAATGAAAGATGAAAATTCTTCAAATAAATTGAATGCAATTCAAATTGACGAAATATGACTCAGCACTCACGACCTTCAATAGGACCGATCTAATGTTTTTTCAGAAAACATGTTTCTAGACTTGTTTTAGATTTTTGAACAAGAAAATTCCGAGAAAATTGCTTTTGAGCAAGTTCTAGGTTTTTTTCCTGCCATTTTTTCTCTATATATAAACATATCATAGATGTTCTGAAAAATTGCTTCAAAACTCTGAATTTTTAATAGAAAGGACCGTTTGTTTTTTCCATCAAAAGTGTTTTCTAGAGCATACTGATACTTTGACGTAAAAAAAAATCGAAAAAAAACATCTTTCCAAAAAAGTGGATGGGTCCTCATGGATTCACTCTACTATAAATCTGAGGGTGATAGTACCGTAAGAAAATTTTACTCAGACAGAATACAGGGTACGAACAATGCTTACTCTGCGCATCTCTAGCTTCATATACTTGAATCATCTAATAAAATAATCCATATACGCAATAAGAAAGATAAAACAACACCTGATTTTGATTTATTTTTTGATTAATTTGAATTTTTCGATTTATTTCCTGATTAAATCGATTAAATGATTTTTGTTCGATTAAAACGATTTCTTTTTATTTAAAATTGATTGAAAACCAAAAATCAGCTGTTTTCCCTTTGCTAGAACATCTTTTTAAAAATGTTCTCAGATGAAATATCCTCACTTTTCGTCATCAGAAAAAATACCCTCTAGTTACAAAATGTTCTTTCAGTTAAACTTGAAGAGCGGTCAATAATAATGTTGATCAAATGATTTCATTTCTAATGACAGCTTAGTTTTGATCTTATTCGATTTCATTTTTCATTCGCCACAAAAAACAAAAGTCTGCGTAATAAATCATGTTCTACGGTTTTGTTACTGAGGGTATAGGTGAGAGTGAGAATGAGGATGAACCGTGTGCGTGTGATAGTAAACAACCTCAGTTCTCTATATAAACCATTTAATTCTCTGTGAAGCTAAATTTTAAGTCCGGCGGCGTCTGAGTATTGGCCTAATTTTTATTCAGAAGCTTTTGCAATAGAGTGAAGAACATTCTTAGAGACGCTTTCTCAAGGACAAAATCTTGAAGACACTTGAGGGTGAGGACAAAGTGCGAGAACATTTTTTTAAAGGACCATTTTAGCCTGTATTCAAATTGTCGATCAACCGCGATTAATCGTTCAAACCGAGCTATTTCGGCGACATGAGATCTAATCTATCTTATAAGTTAGATGACATCCATGAACTATTCCGTAGATTTCCTCTTCCTCTAGTGTGTACGCATCTCAGCTAAGTCAATGTTCAATGAGATGGCATCGAATATCTGATCTAATTCTTCTTTTCGAACTTAAATGAAGTAGGAGCATTTGGAGCTTTTTTAGATCATTGTCCCTCAGAGAGTATTTAATTTTTAGAAATGATTGAAGTACTCGTTCAAGTTTCCATAAGTCCTTAACACATTCGACCCGATGGGGCCCACGGGTGGGCCCCACTTTGCATTTCATATTTTAATCTCTATATACGTTTTATTAAAAAAGCAACATATACCATAAGATTCAGCGTGAAAAGCTCTACAATTCCCATAGTAAAGCTTATTTTAATTGTGTAATTTTGTTTTCAAAGAAAGTAAAATTCTGTGTAACTAGTTTTCGAAGTTGCAAAACGATCATTTTTTTTGCACGAATGTGAAATTTCATTTTTCTTGTTTCATCTTCTTATCATCTAATATTATCTCGTGAGAAAAACAAAATTTAGCACAATATGCAGAGTGAAACCCCTTACAATCTACATGAAAAAGTTTATTTTTTGTTTTCGATAAAAGCAAAATTCTCTGCAATCAATTTTCGCAACCTCAAACATTGCTCACACACAATTTTAATTTATTTTGAAAACAAAAAGTACACAATTGAAATAAGTTTTTTGATGTAGATTGTAGAGCTTTTCATGCTGCGTCTTGTGGTATATTTTGTTTTGTAATAAAACATATTTAAAAGTGATAGTTTCTATGAAATTTGAATCGGGGTGAATGTGTTAAAACGAAGGTTTGGAAAGAGAAGAGTAGTAAAAACAGGAAAAAGGACGTACTGCAAAATCAAATAAAAACTTGAAATCAATGCATCAATCATGTATATTTATTTTCCCATCCCATATTGATTAAATACAAATTTTTTGAAGAAAAGATAACAAGATAATAAGCAAGAAAAAGAGATGATGAATGAAGGGTTATTTATTGATGATCATGATTATGATTTCCTCGTGAAGCAAGTGAACGACGACGACTGAAAGGAAAACAAATCCAATGGTTTCCTCCATAACGACAATAAGCATTCATCTTTGCATGATCGGGACAATGACAATGACCACCACGTTCGCCTCCATGTTGACATTGACATTCACCCCATGGCCAATGTGGAGTATCAGCCATCAGACTCATTGCAACTGAAACAAGAGCCATTAGAACCAAGAACATGCAAAAGCTCTTCATTTTGTTGATGAAATAAATTTAATTTCGATGGACTATGTGACGCTGTAGGAGATGGCTTGATAATGGTACTTGATGCTGTATAAATACTAAATGCGCTCTCTTATCAAGTGAGTAGATATCAGATATTTTTTTTGTTTATGGGAGAGAAAACATATGTGTGATGTTAGCAAATCCGATTAGAATATACTTTTAGATGCATTATTCTCACATAAAAAAATCTAGCTATTGGATTACAATCCAGAAGATGAGAACGAGGGTGAAGGTTTCATAGTACAGGGTGAAAATACACGTTTAGTATTTGTAAAATCGACTGTTACGTGAAGTTTTGTCTCAAACTAATCAGGATTTCTTCTTCTCACAAATGCTGCTTACAAAATCGTCGACGCCTACGCCCAGGCAGACAAAACTCAAAAAAAAAAACGATGAAATACGTGTATAAATTTTAACGAAAATAAAATCCGGAAAAGCGCACATTTTCCCGATTTTTATCTCCGTTAGCATTTCTACGGTAATAAAGGCATTGCAAATCTACCCGTTCCTACGGCTTACAAACTTATGTGTTTTTACCATTTGCAAGTCTACGCGTTTTTAACGTCTGAAAATGTGCGCTTTTCTCGTTCTTTATCTCCGTCAGTTTTTTTACGATCAATACTGCGTTCACAATCTACACATTTTTAGCATTTGTAAAGGATGAGGGCGTATAAGAACACGAATCGGCCCATCCTTAAATTCATCGAAGATCTATATGTAACGATGCAGAATGAGACGGGGAATCTTTCTATCTCATTTTCATTTCATTTGGGACATCGATCAGTAGTTTCCATTGGACCATTCCAAACTTGATTTTAACTTAATTTTCACTGCAGAGCAATGCTGAATTAAGAGAAAAAGATAACATAACAATGTGCTCGTAAGCTTGAAAATAGTCTCATCTGAAAGAGAATGAAATTTTGCACAAACCTCTATATACACCATCCCTAGAAAATAAATATAACTTAAACCTATGAGGCAAAAATGGTACTCCTACCAGCATTTTGGTGCCCCGATACCGATATTCACACTACAAAGATCAGTAAAAATCTCTTTATAATGAAATTGTAACTATATGGTTGGACGCAGTTTTTCACGCGCTACAAAACGGTGTAGTTGTCGTGTCTTCATTTTTCTGGCCAAAATTTCATTAGGGACAAACTGTGTGGAACTAGTATGTAATACTCCATTAACTTGTAATATTTGAATTTGTAAAGCTTTTCAGGTAACGTCAATGAAGAATATATTAATAAATAAGGCAAAATGAACAATGGACACAATCATAAATGGAAGAGATTCAAAATGTCTGAGTTTTCGTCACTTTCGCTTTGGTTGGTGCCAGTACTAGTTATATATGCTAGTATCGTAATCTGATATATATCTCTATAGATTTAACGATATACGTTGTTTATCTGTATATCCAGCCAGATTTCTAAAGAAAAATATACATATATATATGAATGCATATGCTTTTGGCTTTTGTCATTCAGACGTACAGGAAAGAAAAATGAGCAAGAGCAAAAGATGACTAAGGAAAACTTAAAAAAAACCATTAAAATCTAACCTAACAGCTTCACATTTTATTGAGCATATCTTTGTGACCAAGCTCTTTTTGGCATAGCGCTGAAAGATTGAATCTCATCACTACACTCCCAAAAATTCTAACCATCTAACACAACACCATACAGAACTACACCATACAATATTCTATTTTGAAAACTCTCATCTGTCTCAAAATTTTTGGTCAGAATTATCAACATATGGTAACTATAACATTTTGTAGCGCGTGAAAAACTGCATCGAACCATATAGATCAAACTTCATTGTAAAGGGTTTCTCATGGATTGCCAGGGATGACTTTAGTACTTGGCTAGTATTTATCCACTTATTTTGGTGGTTTTGTCTTTGTGAAAATTTTTGGCCAGAAAAATCAAGACATGACAACTATACCATTTTTTAGCGCGTGAAAAACTGCATCGAACCATATAGTTACAATTTCATTGTAAGGAGATTTTTGTTGATCTTTGTAGTGTCAATATCGGTATCGGGCCACCAAAATGCTGGTAGGAGTACCATTTTTGCCTTATAGGTTTAAGTTATATGGGTGAATCCATGAGGACTCTTCCACTTTTTGGAAAGGTTTTTTTTTTCGATTTTTTTTGGCTCAAACATCCGATCTTTGTTAGAAAACACTTTTGGTGAGAAAAAAATTGGGTCCTATCTGAGAAGAATCCCGATTTTTTTAGCGTTTTTTAGGTACCCCTACAGCGTTTTTTCATATATAGAAAAAATGACAGAAAAACGTCTAGAACTTCATCAAAATCTCTTTTTACGAAATTTTTTATTACTCATTAATATCAAACAGGTCTAGAAACATGTTTTCTGATAGTAATCAGACTAGTCTTATTGAAAGCCATATGTGGTAAGTCATTTTCTATGTATATAATAATAGTCCTATTTCGTGAATGTGAGCTAGATTCAATTAATTCGAAGAAATCTTATCTTATTTTCTTCGTAGAGTACGAGAATTTTGATGATACTATCCACTCGAAATGATGCTGAACTGATGAATTTGCTCATATCACTAGAAAGGTTTGTCGTGAAGCGGTCTCACAGAAGTAAGAGAACGCAGTCGAAAAGGATAGTGTTATCGAAATGATAGATTTTCCATTTCTATGTAAGGACATCTTTAGAATTAAAACGTGACGTGTTACTAAAAATGTCCTGATCTTAAACGAATAAGATTACGCGATGAATCATTGAATATTAGTAAAGATCTTGATTGCTCAGTAGTACCTCTTTTTTTCCGAAATTTTGATGCCAAGATTTTCGAACTTTTTGATCTCTCAATATGATTTGGCTCACAATCGAATTCGTTGGTTATGTCCAAGATGTCATACATTTGAATCGAAGAAAATGATGACTCATCAATCAATGGAAGTCAACGACGATGAAAGTTCAAGTGGTGAAAAATTCATGATAGCAGGTTCTCCTATGAATCAAAATAAAAGTGATGATGATGATAATGATACTGTTAATATGGATGTCAATGAATTGAACGAAGAAGAGAAACAAAATCCTCATATGGATAGTGGTATTATAGCTGAATCAGATGACAATGATGATAAATCACCACATATGGATAAGGGCACAACTGATCCCGAATCGATGAACGAAGAGACAGATTATGTTTTCTATGAACTCGAACATAAGAAAGACAAAGCAATAGAAGAATTATCAGCTGTATTCGAATTACTGAACATAGATCCGATTGATGACAGGTTAGGTTGTAAACTCAATTCGAATTTTCTGAAATGACGATTATATTTAGATCAACAGTATCACCCATTCGAACCAAAGTTGATGAAGTTTATCGAAAACTAAATCGATTATGCGATGTACTGGATGGTAAATCTCAACTTTCGAATGATCCAAATCCTCATGAACTAACAATATATGAGTCGAACGAACTTTTGAGTGGTTTAAAAAAGTTATATGCTGATAGTGGTGTTGATGAAAGGGTTCGCCTGATGACAACTGCTCGTAAAGATTGGGGACGACAAAAAATAGCAGAATGGTGCGTATTCTATACTCTTTTTGTTCAATATCTCCGTATTTTTTCAATTAAATTTTACTAAAAACTTTTTTCCACTTATTAGGTTGCAATCAAAACCATATCAGGCTCGACGATCGCTTGTTCTTCGAAAAAACAATGGTATGCTCACTTATCTACAGTGCCTGCGAGGAGTTAATCGTGCTTTATCTGACTCAATAATTGATGACGTGGTAAAATTTTATCGTGAAGATGGTATCAGTCGAACCTCATTCAATTCCAAAGACACGATTAAAATCAATGGACAATCAGTAGCAGTTCGCTTTTTAGAAATGACTGTTTTGGACGCGTATCGAATATTCAATGAACAACATCCTGGACTTGTTGCATGACCAACTTTCAATGGTCTTCGATCACGAGAAGTAAAAACTGCGACACCATACGATACGTGTGTCTTTATAATTCATGAGACCCTTGACTTGTTGTTGAAGGTTTGTACCATTTGTATGTTGATTCAAACTTAAAATAGCTTCATTATAGGCTTGGAACAACCACTATCGAAAATGTGCTGGCACAGCTGCTTTACCAGCAACCAACAAGATTAATATGAAAGATCTGATTAATCAAATGGTGTGCACAGACTCGGATGAAAAATGCTTCAGTGGTAAATGCAATAATTGTTCATCGAAGAACATCACAGATATTCTCACTAGTAACAGTATGATGGATTTGGATAACAAATGCTCATGGACTCTGTGGAAGAAAGTTAACAATAAGTTCGACCTTCAACAGATGTTTGGCTTAGTTGAGTCTTTATTATCGGAAATTGTAGAAAGATAGCCATCATTCTTGCTTCACACACACATAAACAGCGAACAACGTGAATTCATTAAAGACTTGCGCACCAAATCGACGAACGAGTCGTTTGCGGTGGCGCAGATAGATTTTTCAATGAATTATACACTGATACGTCAGCGTGAAGTTCAACAAGGATTCTTTAGTCAGCATCAAGTCAGCTTATTTACAATCCATCTTACCATTGGAGATGAACACACAAATTTAGCAATTATAAGCAATTATGTGGAACATACAACAGCATTTGTACACTTTGCACAAAAAATTCTCGTTGAATTTATCAAAAAAAGCTTTTCATTGGCAAAAAAGATTAATTATGTGAGGTAAATCTTATTTTTCATGTAGTTTATGTGCTATGTTAACTCTCTTCTTTCGTTTAGTGATGGGGCATGTGCCCATTTCAAAAACAACGCTAGTATCTTGAACCTGATCCATCACAAAAGCGATTTCGGTTTGGACGTTTCTTGGACGTTTACAGCTACGGGTCATGGTAAAGGTGTTGGAGACGGAATTGGGACAGTACTAAAGTTCACCGCCAGACGTGCTACACTTTCCAGGAACATTCTCATGTCAAACGCAAAGGACTTTTACGAATTTTGACAAAAACAACAACTTGGAACAGCAAAAAGATCCAACAAAGATAATCCTCGTGTTAATATCTTTTATCTTGACTCGGATAAAGTAGAAGAAGTTAAGAACAATTACTTAAAAACTAGGAGCGAAAAACTTCGAATAACAGGTAAGAAGACTTTTGACTTTATTCTCTTACATTGGTTTTAATTTAGGTACGATACAAGGTATTCGTAGTATGCATGAATTTAGGCCAACATGTCATTCAACGGTTCAATATAGTATGACGTCTCGATCAACTCAAATAAGAACTTTTACATTCAAATAAAACTTCTTTTTTATGCTTTTCCATAGTTTAGATCTTTTTCAAAGTCATACGTGATGATGATATCCAATATTCGCAATGAATAGCTCGCTTCATCATTACACTAGCTTTCTTTCATATAGAATTTATCACTTGGGATTAATTTCGTGACAAAATTTTATGACATCAACTTCTTTATAATTTTACGAAGAAAATAAGACAAGATTTCTTTGAATTAAGTGAATCTAATTCACATTCACGAAATAGGACTATTATTATATACATAGAAAATGACTTACCACATATGGCTTTCAATAAGACTAGTCTGATTACTATCAGAAAACATGTTTCTAGACTTGTTTGATATTAATGGGTACTAAAAAATTTCTAAAAAAGAGCTTTCGATGAAGTTCTAGACGTTTTTCTGTCATTTTTTCTATATATGAAAAAACGCTATAGGTGTACCTAAAAAACACTAAAAAGCTCGGGATTTTTCTCAGATAGGACCCAATTTTTTTCTCACCAAAAGTGTTTTCTAATAAAGATCGGATGTTTGAGCCGAAAAACAATCGAAAAAAAAAACCTTTCCAAAAAGTGGATGGGTCCTCATGGATTCGCCCATATTTGCAATCTTCATAGTCTCATTCACGTTTCATGGACCCATCAGAAATATACAACCAATCTATCGAGAAAGTTATCGAAGCGAAACTACCTTCCGTAACATTACCACGAGATCGGATGCAAATTTACAACTCTCGTAGGCCAATGTATCATTAGCTACTGAATATGTGTCGGTTATGCAGATGATGGGAGATAAAGCTAGTGTTATAGCTCGTTTTTCCATGGCGAGAGGCGAAGTACCTGTTATTTTGCTATCGAAAGAACATCAGATTCAGGAACTCAAACGTTGCTGTAATAAATCATATTCACACACAAGTCCTTCAATTTTGTGTAAGCTTAGTATGATTGATTTTTATTTAATTCCATTGCCATTTTTATGTAGGCATCGATAGAACGTATAATCTTGGGAACATTTTTGTCACATCCACAACATTTCGTAACACAGCGCTTCAAGACAGACGGACAAGGAAAACACTAATATTTTTCGGGCCAGTCATGATCCATTATCGTTGTAATAGTGACTCATATCGAGAACTGCTTGAATTCCTAAGACGAGAAGCAGGTGAATCTGTGCAAGTAACTATTGGTAGTGATGGGGAGAAAAGTATCCAAAGTACTGTAAGGAATGTTTTTCGAAATTCAATTCACCTCCATTGCACCCGGCATGTCAAAAAGAATATGGAACGTCATTTGTTGAAAACTCAATTGGCACTTGGAGATAGACACAAACTTTTGGATGTTCTATTCGATGCACCTGACTCATTGATCCAGTCAGAGACAGAAGATCAATACAATGATCGCTTGAACTACCTACATGATACATATAATCAAATTACGGCGTCATCTTCCAATCAAGGTGAATTGGGCACAACAAATTACTACATGTAATTTGTAAGAAACCAAAATGATGTTTTCCGAAATCACTTGATCGCAGAAGTACGCATTCGAGCATCATATTTTGATCATTGTGGGTCAGCTTAACTCTGTTATAACTGATGTCAAAGGTATTAACCATCTGATAAAGAGTGCAACAAAGTGAAATCTTCTACCACTATCGGACATAACTGATATTTTGCACAAACAGATCCTTCCTCAGAGAAGCGAAGCGATTTATGGGTTGTACGACTCGGATGATTTCGAACTTGTTCATTCTCACAATCGGTACGACATTTTCTTGCTAAAACATAGAGCATTGCTATTTCTGTAGATTTCAACATAATCCTCAAACTTGGAATAGAATGCCATTTCGGGAGCGAGAAGATGTGATTTCGAATTATTATTGTTTTCAGTCTCAACAGTCTGTCAAAGATATAAGCAATACATTTTATGTCAGTCGATCAGCTGGTCGCAAACCAGGTGAAAAAAGCGTACGAGGTACAACAGTGACTCTACGAAAACAAAAATAAATTATGTTCTCCTGCTTATTAAACAATAGCAATGCCATATTCATGTGCTACAGAAAACAAATGTTTTATTCATGTACTAATAAGACTCTCCCTGTGCAAGACAACATATAGCAAAAAAAAGGGGAAAAGAAAAGAATAATAAAAGAAACATGACTCATTGTGTAGTACACGCATGCCTCTATCACTGGTAAAAAAACCAGCTCCTTTGCTCGAGCCGTAATAGAGATATTCTATTTTTAATGGTTCAGTTGCGTTACTTATGGGCCACCCTGTATATGTGAAGAGATAGTTCTGAGAAAAGAGAATGATGGGATGCGTCGAAGAACATCGAATGACAAAATGCTAAATTGAATATATTCAAATATATCGAAGAATGAATTCGATAAGTCTTTTTGTTGTCGAAAACAATCTTTTTATTGAGATCTACGTGAGAATTAGTCAGAGTGGGTGGGTGTGGACTGCTCGAAGTAATATTTGATTTTTTTATCAAAGATCCTTTAAAGAAAATGACTTGATGTGGGGTCTCTTGAGTTGAGTCTTCGTGGGTTCATCGATCTATAATGTCTTCGAGCTAAATGACGGCGGAAGTGCCTGGGAGCGTATTTTACTAGGACCCGTTTGTATTTCAACATTTTGCACATTCGATGTTTTGCTTTCGGTGTTTTGCCATTTTACGCATTTCTTAATCAACGTTTTTTTCAACTCTTGACCTTCTACCTGATACAAACTGATTTTATTTCATACAACCTTGCTTCAATTGAGGGAACAATAAATGTAAAACGGAGCAAAAATAAAGTATTATTTTTAATTCTATTCAATTTTGAAACGCTTTTTGATCCATTCCAGTGCATGATTGAAAACATCTTCTTTGCCAATATCATTATGTATTTCATGATAGTGTCCCGGCCAGATTTTGAATGTTACATCATCGCCTTTAACTCGCTCTTGTGCCCATTTTTGAATCATTTCTACAGGTGTAATATTGTCATTAGCACCGTGTTGAATCATCACCGGTATTGTAAACTGAACCATAGTTGTTTCTAATAACTTACCCAATTTGAGTAATAAGCAAGTAGTTTGTGCAAGCCAAATATCATGAACAAGTGGATCGTTTCTATATGTTTCAACTATTTCTTTATCATTGGTATACTCATTTGAGTAGTTTCCTTTGATGGGGAGACGAAGCTTAGGAATTATACTCGAAACAACTCGCGAGGCTAAAAACGCGAACTTTGTGGGACGTTCTTTAAGACAAATTGAAGGTGTACTTAATATCATAGCTTGACAGTCAAGTCGAGACTTCGGTCGTCGAAGCACATGAGCAAGACAATTGTCACATCCAGTGCCATGTGCATAAATCACTAATGGCATCGTTAAACCAAGATTCTTACGAATATAAGTTATGACACATTCAAGATCATCTATCCAAGCATCCATACAAGGTATATAGCCTCGTTCACCGCCTGATGATCCATGACCACGTAAATCGTAACCGACACATGGAATTTGATGTTTATTGAAAAAATAAGCAACATGTCTGTATCGTTTACAGTGTTCACCTGAGCCATGCACAAATAAAACAACAGCATACGGTTTATTCACTTCAAAAACAGGCCAATATCGTCCAACTAAATCAAGTTTGTCATATGATGATTTAAGTGCGAATCTTTTTTCCGAGTAATCATCTGCTTCATTGAGATTATTGTCGTTAATTCCTGCTGTACTTTTCTAAGAGAGAAGAAACATGAAACATACTAAAAATACTTAAACAGTTCTTAAAATATTTCGAAGAATCCTCACACTTTTAAACCCCATTTAAGTGCATATAGTTGTACGAACTCAATATTTGAACTAGTTAACTGATCTTTTATATAGTTAATATGGTATGATTAATCGCTATTGCTGATTTAGACATTACATAGGTCTTATACGTAAGTATCATATTATTCAGTTTCAGGCTAGTAAGGCA
Source organism: Macrotrachela quadricornifera (assembly GCA_022393335.1). Classification (NCBI taxonomy): domain Eukaryota; kingdom Metazoa; phylum Rotifera; class Eurotatoria; order Philodinida; family Philodinidae; genus Macrotrachela; species Macrotrachela quadricornifera. Next base: position 164,319 of record JAJEKB010020941.1, read on the forward strand.
GCGTGAAACGAAAGGATAAAACTGTTCAATAACTATTCTTCCGACACGGATTGTTGCATATCTTTTGATAGTGGAATAAAATCAACTGCAACGGACGATATCGTTTGAATGGGAGTGCTGTATTTATTTCATATATGATTGTTTGTTCACACGATTATCAATGTATATTATGCTTTGATTTTGTTGCACATTGTATGATCATTTTTCATTCTGGAATAAGTGTATCAAAAATCAGTATATCGACCTTGTGAATGTTTACACTATCGCAATTTGCTCGAAAATATTCGCTATGATCCTTGTAATGAGATACTCTTTTTTTTGTATTCAGTACTAAATCATGCAGATTTAAAATTGATAGCAGAACTCATTTTTGTGTTCGGGACTATCCCATAGATTAGGAATACTGTCAAATATGAATACGAATGCTCAAATACCTCTGAAGATACATGAATAAGTATGGAAGTATTAGAAAATTCACTCGTATTCAAAAGTGAGTGTAGAGGTGTCGGCTTTGCTTTGATGTTAGAAAAATGCTCATACGTTAATATGAGCAGTGAAAAACTAATTGAATGCTTTTTTTTTGTGTTATAAGAATTGAACCAAAGGATGATTCAAAAGTTTTGACCTTTCTATATAAATTGACGTTATCTAAATGAAGTACTGTAGTAGTTATAAAAAGTTATGACCATTTTATTCACGATAGCTAAGCATTTAATACGTTACATTTTTTGAGAAAAACAAAATATGCTTGTAACGTCTTAAGCAAAATGTCTTTTATTAAGCATTTTTAGATGGTTTGATAGAGTTTGACGAGCTCTACAAAAATATGAATGTCAAAAGATTCTGATGGACTGTTCCGTCTGTTCATGAAGCTTGAAAAGGTTATTTTCCTCTTCAGCATGTAGCATTGCGTCTTATAATATAAGTTAACAGTCGAGTCGATCAGCTAGAGTTATTGACAATGAAGCATACTCTCTGATGCAAGATAGGTGAAATTTTTATTAGTCTTTCTGGTTTTCTTTAAGTATTATACTGGAAAGAAGGTCAGAGTTTTTTTTTTGATATTCATGTACTTTTATACCTTGTTGAACTCTATCGAATCATATAAAAATATGTATATAGCAATGTTTCACTCGGCTTAGACAGCTCAAACATTAAAGAATTTTTTTATTTTTGCAAAAAAAGTGTAACGTATTTAATGCTTACCCATCGTGAATAAAATGGTCATGATTTGTCATAACTATTGCACAATTTCGACCGTTTTTTCAGACAATATCTCTTCTCGTTCTCTACAAAACTGTGTAAGTCAATATACCATCTGTATATGTATTCATATAAATAACGTCAGTTTACAGAAAGCGATTAAAACATTTGAATCATTCTTCATTATACAATTGTAGCCTGAACAACGGCTACTAGAGTAATTATAAATTACTATATACGTCAATAGATTTTCATTTAAACGGATGCTAATATAAGTGGTGAGTGTCAGCGATTATCCTAGCCATTTAGTATCTGGTGAAGATAGATCTCTTTTAAACTTATCACTCACTAAAAATACCTCGAATCTGGTATCAAAACGATCGGGAGTTCATGATCTTTCATGTTACATATAATACCATTAGATTTGGGCTAAAAAATCCAACGGAGCCAAAATAGGTTCTTATGCGACACCGTCCTTCGAGTTTGTCAAAATTAAACTTACTTTAAATTTGGTTTTGGAAAAAGTTTGTTATTTTGCATTTTTGTAAATTTTAATAAACTTAAATTAAATTATTGTTTTTCATTCTGAAAAGTACCTATCTTGTTTTTAAAAGACTACTTACCTGTAAATCTAGTCTTACAGAAGGTTTTCATTTCGCCAGCACGTCCTCATACAATGAAAGAATATATCTCAGGATGGCTCGTATAAATTTTAGTGACTATTTGGAGATAGTCTCTACAAGTTTGTGAATCTGACTGAACGTGATCTCTATAAAATCTGTAATGCCTATCACGGTTGGGTCTACAAAGCTTTTTGGCTCCTATCTGAGATTCAATCATATAACACTACCTGGCTGTGGTTGTACAAGGTTATAGAAAGCACCAAGAAATATGTCACCAAAATTTATAGAAATGCGCTCGAGATAATCTCTGAAATTTGTGTGAAACATTCACAGATTCGATGGTTTAGTAGATTAGGAGCTGTTAGCTCAATGAAACATTGTATAAGAAATGACTTATAGATAAATTGTGGATTAAAAATTAAATAATTACGTTTTGTAAAGGAATACAATAAAGTATTTTAACTTAAATTTTATGAATTTTAAATAGCAAAAGTTGTAAGCGCAATTCCTATTGGATTAAAATGTGAAATATGATCTATCTCTAGATACTAATCTTCTCAAGCATAGCCTATATATATATATTGGATTGTACTTTTGTATTGTTCCTTAGTTTAGAGCATTGAAGTTCATCAGAGAGATACTTCTTAAATATTTCAATAAAACTTGAATTATACATGACTTCTAATAGTAGGTTAAAACCTGATACGATATATGCCGATGTGAAATTGTCGACTACGATCAGAAATACTACCCTAGCGTATTGGTCACTGTCTGTGATGCTATCTTCCCTTGTCAGTCATGTTCTGTGAGGGGAAGGGGAGGGATGTTGGGTGCAAAGTTCTACTCCTATACTTCAACACTTCTTTCAGATCTTGTTTCACAAAAAGGATAAACTGAAGATAAATTTAACTTTTACTAATTTAAATTGATTCAAACTTTTGTAGGAAAAGTTAAAATTAACTTCCGCAAAAATTTGAGTTTATTTAAATCTAATAGAAAAGTGACACACCAACGCCCTCGTCGGGTGGATACTAAGTGGCTCGAGGAAAGATCTTCGGATAGGTTCTAAAATGCTCTAAGTATTATCAGTAGGTTTGTCACAAAAAGCTATAGATACCATCAGATAAGACCTAAAAAGCTATACATACTACACTCACATGGGACTTAGAAACTTATACGATCGCCTGTAGGCAACTTTCAAAAACTTCACTTTTCCTTTAAATAGAAAAATTTTCGGTAATCGTTACTGTATAGCATTGCCATTACCGATTGCTTGGTACCTAATAGTAATTTCACTCACTTAGTATTCATCCTACTGAGTCTTAATTAGTTGAATACTCAGCCGAATTAGTCTTAATTATTTTAGCAGGCTTCTGTGTTAGCCTTAATTAGTTGGGAACTCATCTTAGTTATTCGTAAGTACTTGAGTACTAATCAACTGAATAGTTCAGTATTAAGTTACTTTTCCAGTTAAAGGCTGGAATTGGGTGGAGTATTTGCTTTTTAATATGGCCTATAAGACATTGACTACAAGTAGCTGACAAAATAAGGATAAGAGAAAAGTGAACTCCAAATTTCGAGTTTATATACTTTCAAACTCACTTCTTTTGTTTCTAAATATCATTCAGGGATAAGCTCAAAAAAGTTTCAAATATTATCAATAAGTTTGTCCCAAAACTTCTGAACATCATTCTTAGGTAAACCTTAGACAGTTCTAGATACTAACCCTAGGAGGTTCTCACAAAGTTCTAAATACGACCTTAAGTAGGCTCCAAAAGTTCCAAACACCATCCTTAACTGGATCCCAAAAGTTCTCAATATCACTCCTAAGTGAGCTTCAAAAATTTCAAAATATCGTCTTTAGGTATGCCCTATTATTCCCAGATAGATATCATAAAGGTTCAAATATAACACCTAGGAGAGCCTCGAAAAGTATCATCAGGTAGAACAAAATCTTCCGCGAACTACTACAACTAGTGCTAATCAGTTGAGCACTAACATCACTAAGTGTTTATTATTTAAGTACTACCTTAGATGAGAACTAATTAATTAAGTATTTTAGTGTTGCATAACGCTTCCAACGAAAACATCTCAATCAGTTGGTAGACCTTTTATTTCGGTAAAAATAGCATATCACCGCAGCTTCTCTGACATCAAAAATGTGGAAATCACGTATGCTCATATAGACGCACTCAATAGCTTTTAACTCATCCACTCCCTTGCTGCTGAAGAAAACTTACATATTGACTTTGATCACCTCATATCTTTTTTCTAGCAGAAATATGTACTGATCTCAACTTTTCCTATCATCTTTTCTACCGTTAAGGAAAACATATGGATCTTTACTCTTTCCACCACTCAATTGCTATAGGACGATTCGTACACAATGATATTTGACTCTTGATTCTTGATTGCCAAGATCTGTATTAAGGAGGAGATCCACAAAACATACGCTTAAAACTTATACTCGCGGTTTTCTTCGAAAATTTACGAAGGTTCTACAAAAAGTAAACTCCAAACGTAAACTGTAACTTTCGAGCTCACTACTTCTGACTTTCATCATGCCACAATACGGTCATTTCAAGAATCAGTGGCATAGATCGTTTGGTCATCATCTACGAATAGACCTCAGGACTCAAAAAGTGTTAAATTCTGTCCACTCACCGTCTGATCATTTTTGTTCCATGTAGTATTGGGATCAATGTTCGTCGAACAAGCATGATCTGGTACTGAAATAAAGTGGAAAAATGAATACTATGATCATTGGGCTGAATCTCTAACTTTGTAGGAGTGATTAGAAAAAAAAACTTTTCCTACTTCTTTTCATAGGTGTGATTGAAAAGTGTCAATGAAAGTGTATTTTTAAAGAAGTTGCTTTAGATCAAAAGATTTCAATCAGTTTTTATGGATATACGTTATGCTGTCAGCGACAAAAGAAGGATTATTTCTCATCCAAAGAACAGTCACATCACCGGTTTAACATATTTTCACTTCAAATTTCGATGAGCAATAGTATTTCGATGACTAAAAACTATGAAATCTTGAGTTTAATCAAATTATGATGACTTTCTCATATCCATCAAACAGATAGAAAATGATGCTGAACGTTCATATCATTCATCATTCACTCATAGGTGATTAGGAAAAAGACAATGGAACTTCCACAGGATATGGTTTACATGGCATTGCACAAAGAACATTCTCTAAATTCCAATGATGAAGAGAAACTCATTCTTAATTGTCTGCTTTCCGGTAGACATGGATAAATTAACAGGTATCTGTAATTTAAGCAATCATCACAACCATCGAACTTTTTCAGATATTATATAAGTGATCTCTACAAGGACCCACAATAACCCACTTTGAAAGAGTCCTAGAAAAAAGTCGTCCGTCAAAAAAGACCAAAAACTGACCCTCTTTAACATAACCACTCACAAAACTCCATAAGCTACATTTTGGTACGAATATGCACTATTTGCACATGACTTTTAACCAGAATAATAACTCTTCGAACACGTAAGTTCGAGCCAAATATGTCAATATATAGCCACAAATACTCGAAAGATCCATGATAACTGATCGATGGCATCCACATTTTCTTTACAACCACACACTGAACTATGTAATCAACCGATTAGTATATGTTTGAACTAGTTTCACAAGGACATTTACCTTTAAAACATCTCATCACATGATTGAAAAGCATATTAAAGGAGGAGTGTCAATCTCATTGAAACCTCTATTTTATCACTCTTTCAAAAATGTTTTACCCTTTAAACAACATTTTTCACATTTAGGATTAGCCTTGCATTATTCAAACAACCTTTTGATGAGATTCATATATTTGAATAACCCTAAGGCAGACTAGGAGTAAAAAGAGTGACCGAAAAAAGTCCTAGAAGCAATTTGAAATATACATAGATGGACTCGGTTTTGTGTGTTGTATCCCAATAATAATATTTGTTTGAAGTCAAGCGAGAATTATTCTTTCCAAAAACAATCGAGCACTGATCAAAAATGATTCAAATAGGGATCCAAGCGCAGTTTTTAGAGTAAAATTGCTTTGTCAAACATTGAATTTCAATTTAAAAATAGTCTCATCACAAAGAGCATATGAAATAACATATTCAGGGAAAAAAATTCTGCTGGTGCATCCGTATAAGGTATAACTTCATAAAACTGAATTAGTTATTATCTATCATCATGATGATCCAATTGGCGCGGTATGCAACATATATCGATAGAAAAGATTTGAATATCTGAAAGGTTGCTATAGATTTTGACAGAGAAAAGATTCTGTGTCGAATGTACCTATTTTCGACAAAGTGACATTCGATATTCGTTGACCTTTAGCTCAAAAACTGGTTTTTAGAGTTTTCATAAAGTATTTCAAATTTTTGTTATTGTCCGATTAATATTTATAATTGACACGCTGAACTCTATCAAACTGAAAAAGTATTAAATAAAAATTCGACAAAAACATTTTTTGATGCCTGAAGAAGGAGCACAGGGGTGAACAATTGAGTCGTGGCAAAACATAAAATAAACTTGTGAACAATAATCAGGGATGGGTGATGATTATTAGGATAATAAAATTGGGCTAAGATATTTTTGGGACGTTAAGATAGTAAATTGACACTCCTACTTTATGTAGCTTATGGAGTTTTGTGGATGGTTGTGTAAAAAGGGGGTCAGGTTTTGGTCTTTATTGACAGTCTATTTTTCCTAGAATTCTTTCAAAGTGGGTTATTGTGAACATAACTCACGAAATTGTGGGTGATTGTAGTGATTGCATAAATTACAGACACCCATTGTGGTTCTAATTCTATTTTGGACGAGCGTCCAGATGATGTGATATGGCTAGTCTTTTTCTCAAAAAAAAAGACTAGACATAATTAAAAGAAAGGTGCCAGTCAATTACATAGTCAAGATGGGGTCTAAAGACTTTTATAGTTTTCTGACTAGTCATGTAATAGGTCTTTTAGAGAAAAAGACTAGACATGACATGTGATCATGACTAGAAAAACGGCTAGTCTTCTTATTCGTTCTTTGCTCGCCTGGGTATTGGATGAAAATCATTATCAAAAGTAGCGTCAGCAAAAGTAAATAATCCTCTAACCGATATTTATAGTTAAAATTATCCTTTTTAATGATATCCAAACGATTACTTTTCATCTAGTGGTTTCTATACTGGATAAAATTCTATCTATATCAGTGATAAATGTTCCGATTTTAAAATAAAAAAGTTATCGAATGAAAATGTATTGTCATGATACAATTCGATCAGTTTGTTACGGGTTTTTTGAGCAACACGTAAAATAATGTCATTATTTACTTCAAAGTAAGACGAATAGAGTTAAACTTCACCAAGCGTACTTATCATAAATTAGATTCTCAGATTCTTATTTGTTGATGTAGGGAACTTTTGGATCATCTTACGTACTTCAACAGATTAAACTTCATATGAAGGATACTTTCTTAATGTTTGTCTTTTAGCCAGCTAAAATTAAAAGTCTATATACCTTTATACGCAGTTGCTACTGGTAATGTGTCGACGGAGAAAGGTGATTGAATGAGAAGTACAGGTGGTTGCAGTTGTTTAATATGTATTGTGTGCAATCCATTTCCTTGATCTATTTTGTCCGATACTTCAAAATAACTACACGGTAATAATAAAACTTCATTTTCATCCGGGAAACGTGAATACTTTTGGATTTTTTTTCCATCCATACATTCAATGATGAACATTGTTCTGTCGCCCAATTTGCCGAGGAATAGGTCTGATTCTAGTACACTTAAGGCACTTGTGCAAGATGTTAAGCCCCACCATATAAACCTTTTTCCTTTGTGGAACTGGGCGCTTATATCATTTTTAACACCACGATATACAAGACATTTCTCAGATGGTAGTTTCCAAAGTGCCGTTAGTATTAATTTCAAATAGGAGTAGAATGGTATTAGCTGCTCACGCTTTTCTGAACGTAATGCTGCATTTAACTTATGATATAGGCACTGCATAGTAAACAAATGAATTGCAGCTGCTTCATCTAGAGTTAAATAGTCATCTAGCTTTTTACAATTTTGTTTTGCCGCCCAGACATAACTTGTTATATTGGTTATCAGATGTTCTACAGGTTCAACAGATTCTTCTAATGAGACCAACGGTTTCTTTTCATAATTTTCCAATGGTCCCAGAACTTCGTGCGGCTCATTATTCACATCGAGGAACCGCTCGGAAGAGCACTTATTCTCGTCATATGGATCTTTTTCTGCCATGTTAAGGAGTGAATTGATATGAAAATTGTAGATAACAGTTTTCTTTCTTCTCTGCACATTCTATTTTCTTTATCACACCTACACTGAGAAACTAAAGAAAAATGTGGGTAAAATAGATAAGAGCATCTTTTGAAAAGGAAAATGGTTGCTGTTCTTTTATTCTTTGGTATTTCGGAGGCTATGAAGCGATGAGATGAGAATGAGAGTAACAATGTAGGTGAATCAGGCAATTCTAATCTCGTTCATGCTCATCCTTGAGAAAGCCTGATGGTATTGTGCGTAATCTTGTGAAGAATAACAGCAACAAACGAAAGAAAGAGACTTGTGTCTTTTCAAAATAAGGCATGATCATTCAACTATTGATTACTAGCGTTGTCAACTAATAAAATCGCCTTGATTGTGTGTATAATTGTTGTTTTGTGAAACATGTTCTGAAAGAGAATGTTGAAGCGTTTAGGAGTGGAAATGTACACCTTCGGCCCCCTTCCCACAAACGTGAAAGACATCCTTAGTAACGAAGCGTCACAGACGTGACGGACATCCTAGTAAGGCCTCCGCCACAGACCGTGACCGACATGGGTCAAAGATTACCGAGTACAAATCATTATGGTGCATCACATAGTATAACCGACAAGCTAGGATAATATCATAGACTTTGACCGACAGACAAAAGAACTATAAAAGTATTTATTTACTAAATACTTTGATAGAAAGGCACAAATTCGATTGAGCTCTATTCATCGTATCATCTCAGAAAACATATATGCACATTTAAAATATAACATAACAGATGTCTCTCTCTCTATATATATACATATATTATATTTATTATAGAAAAGGGCAAGATTTTCAAGTACTCTGCAGTAAACTTGTTATTAGAGTCAAAACATTGTAAGAGCGATGATTAAAGCATGTCTCATATGCAACATGGGAATCATTTTTAATTCAGATCATGATGTGGTTCACCATGGATACATGTTTCTCAAAAATAAATCGCGATCCTTCGATCAACATCCACACAATGTAACACGTGTAATTTCGAGATTACCTTCAAATTCCCTTCCTTTTGAAACCATTGTTTTTATTACTATCTTGTATATGTTCTGTGCTATTTAACAGACACAATAAAGTTTTAAATACCTATCCTTTATTTGCAATTCATACTGACTATAAAAGTATATCGTACTTCCAAAAAAACGATGTGTGGTACTGATTCCATTTATTCACAATATAAAAAGTTTCATCGTGTTTCACACTTTTAATTCCGTAGGGATTGCGCTGAAAACTTTTTTTCATTAATTTGTCTGATTTCTGTTGGATAGATGAAGCAGTTTTATAGTGAAAATGATTTGGTTCTGATAATTAGCCTTTTTTTTAATAAAGTTATAACTTTCGTGCCATAGAGACAAATTCGTAATTAAATGTTTTTTAGAATAAAATGTTGATGAACATTGGGGATTACATTCGTTAATTCATTAGACTGTCTTGCAATATTTAGCAAAGAAGGTGTCAGCTGGATATTGTTCTGAAGGTACACCGTGATTTGACTGAAAAGAGCAAAACAATCAGTGGGAAAAACATGAAGAAAAAAAACATTGAAATAGAAATATCTTGGAAATTTCAACTAATATATGTTTCGAAATAAGAGAGACTCTACTGTAACTTGAATAACTTTCGATAGGAAGAAGGTAGAGAGCTGCGGTTTTCATCATTGGAAAGAGACGTGTTGGAGCTACCGAGACACATAAGTATTATTATTTTTCAACAAGTTTCTTTGAGTTTTCTAAAAATTGAGATTTTCAGAAAATCGAGGTTTTCGAAATGTCCATTATACTTGTAATTCTGATGATGTCAGTTGATTGCCCACACGTTTTTTCTATCGATCTACGCAAGTCTGAGCTCTCTAGTCTGTTCTGTTCAAGAGATATGGAGGTTTTCCAGCGATCCAGGATTTCGAAGAACTGATCTTGAGTCATCACCAAATAGGTCAATATATAGGTAATCAACTATTCTGAGTCGAATGTTGATATTTGTTTTTATGTTCAACGTGATCTCAGGCCGTTAGCCGAAAATTTCGATATATGCGATTTATACAACATATGATAGCAGAAATTGAATTTCCGAAAATTTTTCTCTAATGACTTGAGATCACATTGAAACTGAAGAAAAATATCATCGTTTGATAGCACAGTTGATTACCCATCTATTGACCTATTTGGTGATGGTTCACGGTCAGTTCTTCGAAATCTTGGGTCTCTGGAAAACATCCATATCTCTTGAACAGAACAGACTAGAGAGCTCGGACTTACGTAGATCGATAGAAAATGTGTAGGCTTATCAATTGACATCATCAGAATTACAGGTATAATTGAAATTTAGAAAACTCAAAGAAACTTGTTGAAAAATAATAATACTTATGTGTCTCGATAGCCCCAACACATCCCTTTCCAATAATGTAAACTGTAGCTCTCTACCTTCTTCCTATCGAAAGTTATTCAACTTACAGTGGAGTCTCTCTTATTTTAAAACGGATATTAAATATGCAGTCGTGTCTTTCTAAAACTTTAGGAAGCTGACCGAAATTCTCTAGTTTGGAGAAAGATATTTTTCATAGAATTGTGGTTTGGAGAGATCGCCACTTGGTCACACTATTGAACTTGATGAAGAAACTAAAATATCTGAAGCATATCAGCCTGTCCAAGCGTGACGGAATCACGTTTTTTCACCTTGCTGCCTCAATATCTCAATGAAATGAAGTCGGATAAAGCTGTAAGTTTCATAGGTTACGTAAGTTGGACTGCTCTACACATACTGAAAATTTCATAAGATTTCAAGTTTTCTTCCTCGTTTTATGATTGAAACATAGGTGCGTGACGGAATCACGAAAAACGGAACTGAACTTTTAGTGTTGTTCAAAGACTTGAAAAAGTTAGCTCAGCTATAAATGTAATGAGAAAACTTTCTCTAGGAAGGTTATAGCTCAAATGACGAGTCATATATGGTAAAAGAGAAAATTCGAAAAATACGCAACGCTAAATTTGTAGCCACAAAAAAGCGTTGTGACGGAATCACCATTTTCGTGACGGAATCACGTTTGAGAAATGCTGATGTTTTTCAGCTTTTATTTTCTTCAAAAATTTAAAGATAGTTCTATTGAATACACAACCTCATATAGTATGTGGTAAAGCAATTAAGAAGAACATGTTAGGCCATTGTTTGATAACGTAAAAGTTCTTTTTCGAAATCGTGAAATATATGTTAGACATTGCCACCTGAGAGGTATTGCACGTACGCCACGATCAGTTCCAGCGGAACCTTGCACAACTGATCTCACTAAGTTGGCTGATCTTTTTACAGTAGGTAGACCTAGCAAAGTTAGGAAGAAACTAAAAATTTCAGCTCAAACAGCAGAGTCGTTCTAGAGATATAGACGTTGCAAGAATAGCTACTTAGTCATATCTACAATATCTTCCACAGCAATATTTTTCAGTAAATTTTTATTTTCTATAGAACGACAGGAGTTATAACAGAGATCTTTTTACCTTAGATACTATCAACCATTAGCTATCTTTTAATGGTATTGAACGTGCTCTATTGTCTGATAACTTTTAGTTAATACGATATACCATTTTTAGAAAGCATGGTCACGTTAATAAGGCAAGTTGATTGATCCACGTGATTGATTATCTCGAGAGCAGTCTCATTTGAATGAGCACATCACAATGCATCGAATACAAACGAGCTGATGTTTTGGATTTAGATTTTTCTCGGCATGAGCTTGCATCTGAATCGCATAAATCAGACCTCTAGACACAAATCGTCAATTTTCATAGTTGCAGTCATATGGCTAATTTGATCTTTTTGGCGTTGTTCGAAAAGTATTTTGAACCAAATTCCAATCTCACGAATATTTGAAAATGGCATGAGATACATTCTGATGTGCTCTTGTAGATACGATTGCTCTCAAGCTAACCCACCACGCTGATTCAATCAACTTTTCTTATTAACGTGACCATGCTTTCTGGAAATGGTATATCGCATCAACTAAAAATTATCAGACAATAAAGCACTTTCAATATCATTATACCTATACTTGCAACGTCTATATCTCTAGAACGACTCCTCCGTTTGAGCTGAAATTTTTAGTTTCTTCCTAACTTGGCTAGGTCTATCTACAATAAAAAGATCAGCCAAATTCGTGAAATCAATTGTGCAAGGTTCTGCTGGAATCGATCGTGGCTTAAGTGCAATGTCGTCTAAATGGCTTCTTCAGGCTATGCGATAAAAATAACTGAAAACCATCATAAACCAACTCCAAAATTAACTGATTGGGCTCTAGAATCACTTTTACACATACTAGCATCTCCTTAGGATCATAACTTCAAAGTAACATAATACTTCCGAGTTTTGTGAAAAAAATCTAATCATTCGATGGTGATTCCGTCACGTCTCTCACGGCCATCTAAAATGTTTAGAAAAATATTCAATCCGTTTTTTGAATATAGCGCATAAAACTGTATTTAGACCACTACTTTTTGGAATAAAGAAAACAAGTACTCCTGACGAAAAATGAATTATAAGCAATTTTCGTGACGGAATCAGCTTCACCAATGTATGAAGTTTACAAACATAAATAAATTTCTGAAGAAGCAACGAAATATATTTCCCTTTTCATAATTATATAGAGTATTAAAAGAGTCGTTAGTTGATTTGAGAGGTTTCGAAAAAGGCATATTTGTTTATATGAAAAACCGGAAAATAAGAACTCATGATAAACAGTGACGTTTATCACTTCTGTGACATATCTCCATGTTAGTATTTATTTTGCTAAGAAATATCGTAACTATGTAAATAAAAAATACATTTCTGTATGCTATCAACGTCGCTCTACACGATGGTTATGTTGGTTTCGGTTAATTGAGTAGGTCAACTTCGCCCACCAAGGTTTACCGTTACGTGGACAGGCTGATATCCTAGTTCCGTATTCTTTAAGAAACGGTTGTAAAGTGATAAATATTGCGCTTAAAAAGACATGAATATTTGTCTCTCCGTTTTGTTCAAACAAGTCAGAGTTCAGGATTAGAAAATATGATGTTCCAAACCACTGAATATGGTCAGATATCTGTATTGGAATGAATCGAACTCAATCAAAGACAAAGAACTCAAACTTGAGGTTTGCTTGTCATTTATATATGAATCTATGAAACGATCATCACTAGAATGGATGTTTGTTTCGTAGCTTTCATTGAATCAGGAAGATTGAGATACAAGATAATCGAAATGAAAATTATTCTGAATGATAATCACACTAAATTTTCTTTCAGAAGACGATCAGCGAATTCGTAGGATGACCATTACCTTGTGTTCATATATGAGCATAAAATTCGTACAATAAAAAAAAGAAACAATTTTAATTTAAATTGAATACTCTATGTGCATTTAATTCATAAAAATAAACCAAATAACAAGTAAATAAATTCAATTAATGTTAATGAATGAATAGCACTACCAAGATCAAACTTTCCGCTCTCCGATTTCAGAAGGAACCTAGCGCAACCAGGGTATTTTTCAGTGCAATCCCACAAGTTCCCGCTCACTTTCTCCGGTGCCCATCGGAAAACTATATGGAAAAGAAAGAAGGATTCCTGGAAGGAAATCACCGGGTCGTATCCGAAGTAATCCTGAGAAATCTGTTCGCTGGAATGATCAAGAAAAACTACCAGATACGACTCGAATATTGTGCGAAAAACTATTTTCAACCGTCAGGATGTACTCGAAAACTCGCAGTATCCTACGAAAATATGGCCGGAAACAAGCTACATAAAACTGTTATATAGCGATTTCCCGAAGGAATTCAACGGACATCAACAAAGACATAAGCAGAATCGTGCATTCTGAAATGCAAACAGTATTCCTGCGTCTTCCTATAACTTCCATCCAATTTCATCAAAAAATGATAACAAAATGGATAGTAGATCTCTTAAATTCCACTAAGTCTTCACAGCTTACGACGGTTACTAGTCATTTTCAATAAATGTCCGACAAAACGAAGAATTTCGGTCGGATCCAGATACACAGTCACTAGTTAAACGACTTTTTTTCTGATTCTACATCGAGTTGAAATGTTATATCCGTAAACACTTTAAACCAACCAATTCTTATAACTTTCTTATCTCAAGTGACTCCGTAACACTTTAAAATATATTCTCTGTCTTCGACACTCAACCTATTACAAGACGATTATTACACATTAGACATTCATTGATCACTTCAAATCACTGACGAATTTTCATAAACTCATACTTCATACCCTATTTCAACCACATGGATCTCCCGACGTGCCCATTGAAGAACCTAATAAATAGGTTTTAGACACGATCAATCGTTATGCGCTAAGATCTAAATATCTGAAAAACTTTTCATCCTATCCAAGGAAAACGATCCGCAGTCATTTCAAACATGATCTTTGAAGCAAACTTTCCATTAATTCTTCATCCATTTTCAAAACCATCGTGCATGTGAATGCACACGGCTATCATCTGAAAACTACACATTTTCCATTCCTACAACATGTTTTTAAAAACTAATTATAAATTGGACACTATTCAAACTATTCAAAAAAAAAATAACGTCAGAAAAAAGCATTCTAGACTTGATATTCGTCAATTAAAATGCATTGTACGCCACATGCCAAATCATATTCTCATAGAGTTGAAATCAACAACTATTTCCATGAAAGTGGAACAAAAGTTTTTCATTATGCATAGTTTTCAATCCACTAATATCGACTTGACATTTTCAAATGAAATCCTACTTTGAAAAAGTTAAAAAAATCGAACTTTTCTTTTTACCGATGAATTTTCATCATTAAAAATTAATTTTACCCGTCACACTTAATTGTATTGTCAAGGAGTTAAAAGACAAAGTTTTTTTTTTTCTTTTGAATTGCTTATCATTAAAAATTGATTTTACATCTCACAAATGGAATTTATTGTCAAGTAGTTAAAAGATAATTTTTTTTCTTTTCTTTGGGATTACTCATCATTAAAAATTGATTTGACGTCTTACATGAGATTCTATTATCAAGTAGTTAAAAGATAAATTTCTTTTTCTTTTAGGCTGCTCATTATCAAAAATTGGTTTTACTTCTCACATTCAATTCTATTGTCAAGGAGTTAAAAGGTAAAATGTTTTTTTTTGGATTCGCATTGATTAAAAACTTAGTTTAATTCATCCGAGAGAAGAAAGACTTTTTGAAAAGTGTCAATAAAAACTGATTTGAAATTGAATTGAAGGAATGAAAAATATTTTTCGCAAGTCGGTCGAATAAGTTGATGTGTTCCTGAGATAGATAAGAAATTCATTGAAAATGATACCTTTGACGACTTTGGTGAACTGCGGAAGTGGTTCATTTCATTTGGTTACAATCTCAGTGTTAAAGTTTTTCTTGTTTGTGGTTTTTTTTCGTAGTCATTGCCGGAAAAGAGTGTGACAAATATGGAAGCATTGTGTAGAAAGGAATCAGTTGAAATTTCATGGAAGTTTTCGGTAAAAACCGAGCTGGAATAAAGTGGGAAAAGATCTGTTGAAAGCCTTTTGGTATCCAGTCGTTTTCGTTGGAGTTCTTTGAATGTAGATTTGAAAGGAATGTATTCGAGTTTTTACCGAATATTTTCCTTTCGTTTCCGATGGGATATTGTGCGAAGGATTTCGAAAAAATTCGAAGAAATCCAGCGCAGAATACTAGTTCCATGAAAATACAAGAATGTCCTGGAACCGGCTGGTTCCACACCGTATTCTTCGGCCTAGATATTAGCCGACTTATAACACTCGACGAACAGTGACTCAATAGTGATCATTGTTCATATGATTTTTTTTCAAATCGAAATTAATTTTCAAAAATCAAATTGAATCTTTGTAAATTAAAAAATGAAGCATTTTCGAGCTGCTGAAAATTTGTCAAATGAACCATAAAATCTCAAAAATGCTTTAGCGTATTTGAGATAGACTTTTAAAAAAGTAGAATTTAAAAGAAATTACAATATGTGTGCATGTGTGGGTGGCTGGCAGAGCTAAAGGTCAAAAAAACATGAGATTATAAAATTTGATTGCTTCCATATCAATGAGCAATTAATTAAGGATTTTCGAAGTCGACCTTTGTACCAATCAGATTCTTTCACATTAGAATACCAAGCAATCAAGGGTTTTTGATATTGGGCTTTCGATGAATGCGATGAACGAGTCCCAAAATTGACCAATCTGGATGAAACACTAAAAATTTCAACGAATTAGAGGAAATAAAGATTGAGCAAAGGTAACCTAGGTTGGAGAATCAGAACCTACAGAAGGATGTGAAAATTATCGATCAGAAAAATTTTATTAACTAGAAAAGACAATATTCTGCTATTTAGAAGCTGCTGCAATATTATTGATCAAATAAAATAAACGATATACTTATATTGAACAAGATGCAAAACAACTAAAAGTATTTCATATATGCTTTGGTTAAAACAAGCTTTACTGAATCTAATTACATTTTGAATATGAGAGGAAATGATAGCTAGATAGGATTTGTTGAATTGACTTATGACAGTGATATAGTACAGTTTAAGTGACAGAATAATCTGATATAAGGAGAATGTTTAATTTTTTGTGTTTTGTAATTTGGCAATCAGCAAGGCGGCGTTTGTCGTATTTAACGTTACAAGCGATTTTCGTAGTATGTTGACTTTCTCGAACACTTGTAAAAATCTGACATTTATCTCACTATATTATTTCACATTCAGCATTCCTTATTCAATCATTATGAAGATAAATGTTGCTCATGGCTATTCTAGCTTTATCAAGAGTTATTCCAGTAATGGAACTAAGAATGTGGAGGAGAGGGACAATATTCCCATCGATTCCCCTTCCCCGAATCCATCAGTGAGTTATTTGCTGAGGTGAATCGTTTGAGCCATTTTTTTTCAAATCTAAATTCAATTCGCGGCATACATCTATTCGCTAGAAGAAAAACTGGTACACAACAGGAAGTGATTTTGTCTACAGAATGAATCTCATATATGAAAATGTAACGTATAAAAATCGGGCTATATCCTTGTTATTCTAACTACATAATAGAATCATTTTTATTAAATATTTCTTGATTTTCTACTTGTTTACATATTTGTGACTACTAATAGATCAATTCTAGTTGTATGGTATCGTTAGAATAAAACTGTTTTGCTGAAGACTCTTATGACTGTTGCGTGTACATATATTAACGTCTGATTATACTATGATATTTATTGTGACTGAAGAGTTTACTAAGTAAAGTAGACTCCTCTTACAACTTTCGGTTGTAAGGTGATATTTACTTTAAATTATTGGACTAAAAAGTATAATTGTTTCTTACCCTCAAAATTCCAAAGAAGTTCTCGTCGCTCTCCATGGATAGGATTTATATTTCAATTCTGTTACCATCGGTATTTATAATAACAATTCTGCGTTATACAATCAAGGATTAAGTAAGTCAAACTGACGAACGTTATTTGTAGTTTAAATATGAATAGGAAATAAATGACGAGAACGATGATTTTCTTCTCCTAGTCTTTCGTAAATAATAAATTGTGTGCATGAAATAAAACTTATATTTTATTTTGCTATCGAGTCTGATTTTAATTAAAAATTTTTTATGAAACTATGTTTACAATTCATATCGTTGTTGTCGAGATTACCCTAAAAATAGTATTCGTATAGATAATAGTTTCAACTCGTTTTGATGTTCTAATTGATTTGAGTAAAAAACAAATATTTTCGTAAAACAATGTTTCTTAACAAATCATTGATATTTTCGATTAGCATAATAAATAGACAAAACTGAGGCAGTTTTAAAAAGATGAGAAATTATCGTTACTGGCTAATTATGTTTCCTGATAAGTAATGAACCGCAAAACAGTTACAGAATATCGAGCAAAAGAAACGGATATAACTTGATCATTAAATAGATGTCTTTAAAATATAACTATATCTCATATACTTTAATCATAAATTTTTTAGATCAAGGAACCTGAATCGACTGATCGTTTTTCGATATTTGTGAACTTCAGACATTAAAGAAAAGCTATATTGTTTGCAAATAAAGATTATTTCTTTTAGCAAATAATTGAACTTCTTACACTTCGACAGATCATTAATAAAGTTAGATTTTATTCAAACTTCATATAGCATCAATATATTTAAACAAAACTTTTTTCTTAGCACATGTACATATTCCATGTTATTCGGTAAATGATAATTTATCCATGACAGATAAAAATCATTATTTATTCTTTGTTTTTTCGATATAAAGAGTTTTCATTATCGATACTTCATACGATAAATATAACGATACTTATCCAATTCAAACTTTCACTCAATAAAAGTTCATTTCTGATAATCTTTAGAATTTTTTTGATTCATATAATATCACAAAAATTTTGAATTTGAGTATGTGTGACACATATTTGTTAGAAATAGAATGGTAAAACACTGAGCATTAATGTACATTAGATTTTATCTTGTAGTGGGAGTTTGAGAGTTATACTGTCATTTTTCTGATTCCTAACCCGAAGAATAAGAAGTTTTTCAATGATGTCTACAATAAGAACATCCTTTTTATTTTTTTAACAAACATTTACACGATTTATGAGTGTTCGTAGCTGTTATGCTTATTTATTCAAATGAAATCAAATTAATCGAACAAAAATCGTACTCAAAGTTTTGTATCGATACACTTCATTTATAGTTTTGATTCAACTCTTCGAAAAGATTGATTTGAGGGAAACTGAACAAAATCTTCGACAATTATTTCTTACATCAATAAACAACTAAAGAAACTTTTTTCCATTATATTTAGTTTGTTATGATATATATCAATATATTTTTAGATAAATTATCTTCTTCTGTTTGCTTTTTAATTGATAATATTCATGTCAAAACTAAGTATGTAATCAAAAATGATGGTGCATTATTCTAAAATATAAAAACTTTGATTTGTCTTTTAGTGATATATACAGTACTTGTTCTAGTACTTTGCAGCTGTTTTATAATCAACAGTTGCACTGCTAATGCATTAAATAAAATGATGGGTGATATATACAATCACATGGATTACAATACAACTGGTTATTCACTTGCTCAATTAAATATAACGAAAAAACTTCTTTGTGCTGCTCAATGTGCCAATCATTTTCCTACTTGTAATATCGCTGTGTTTAATGGATCAGCTATTTCTCCATGTTCGCTCTTCAGTGAACTATTGATGATTGAGAAACTCGTTGTTTCCTTTAATACAGTTGTCTACGACTTTCAGCAAAGCAAGTTTCAAGGTATGAAACATACTAAGAATTGATATCGAAGTCTTTAGTTCTTATACATGCGTATCAATCACCTCGATAAAGCTAATTTTTCATAATTTTATTGACTTTGTATAACGTACCCTAGTGAATGTACTGAGCTAAGGGTATCCATGTACTGAGAAAGCCTCACCAGGGTACCCGATTTGGGTACTTTGAAAAGTCTCAGTAATTATACTGATGTAGGTACTGCATTGGATACCCATATTAATATGTCTACTGAACAAGTATTTGTATGGGTACTCACACGTGTAAATTCACTGAGAAAATTTCTACAGAGTATCTTAAATTTGTTTCGTTTTGTGTAGCAAATTGTTTATTCACTCTTTTCTTTTGTGCACACGACTTAATATAAGCAACTAGACAAAACGTAAGAAATTAGTTTTCTTTATACTATTTTTTTCTTCGATTATTTCTTGAATATTTACTAGTCGAGAACATGCCAATTTCGATAGAAAATAGAGACAGGACTACCTTGAAGTAGTCTGATGGATATCCGACCAAATCAGATCCGGAGGTCATATCTCAGAATTGAACTGCTTGAATTTCCAGAATTGGAAAAATTAATTTAAATTAAATTGAAAAAATGTCATAAAATGCCTTAAAAGAAAAAAAATGGAAAAAGAGTCAGGGCGAGGTTCGATCATCGACATACTGCAATTTTTGCGTCATGGTACCCGCCTCAGTACCTTATAGGTATCTAAAAGTACTTTAAGGTATTCAGTACCCTAAGGTTCCTGTGACATATTGGTAGCAGGGTACTTTTTCGGGTACCTCACCCTCAGTACATTCACTAGGGTAGCATTATATTTCTACACTACTATGAAATTTATTGTTATCACAAATTCTAATAGCATTCAAATCAATATCTGATTAAAATAGCTTTTACCGTAGAATTTAGTTTGTTCATACAGCAGACACTTCTGTTAGACTTTGATAAGAAAACGATAACTTCTAAGATGTCTTGATATCTCGAATGATCATATCTATCTTTTATTTGATGTTCGATATTTCCAAAATCGTTTATATACTTGGTTATAATGATAGTTCAACTAAATTTTTGGAAAGCTAACATCTTATAGAGAAAGAGACTGTTTTTATAAGTATTGCCAAATATGAAAGCAAACCTTTAAGATCTACTATCCTCTCATTGTAAGCGAATATCTTCCAATGGTATTAATAAAGAGAACTATGGTGGGTTCTATAAAATGTAGTTGTTCAGTAACTTTGTCTGACTAGTAAATTTTTGTTACTTATTCTAGCAACAACAACTACCACAATGCGTACGCCACAATTTATGAGAATCACTTATTCAAATGACAATATCTTTGGTATTTTTAACACATCGGTTGGTTTGTCGAGCGGTGCTAATGTAGGCAATTGGATTTCATCTGAAAATCCTCCAAATGCTTTTGACAATAATACAAATACAAAATATTTAAATTTTGCTGCTGGTGATACTTCAATTATGGGTGGTCTTAACAGTGGTTTCTATGTTACTCCTCGTATTGGACGATCAGTTGCAATAGGAATTCAGTTTGCTACAGGCAATGACAATCCTGAAAGGGATCCCATAACAATAACACTTGAAGGTAGTAATAATGCAAGTGCACAACTAACTCTAGGAGCAAGTTGGACACTCATATATTCAGGTGTCACTGGTATTAATGCGTCTGTCGATCCGGGCAGACTAACTTATGTAACAATGCAAAATTTCACTAATACAATTGCTTATACTAGTTATCGATTATTGGTTACATCAAAACGAGCAAGTTCCTATGGTGTTCAATATAGTGAAGCCAATATCTATGGTTTCGTTTAATGATTCATGGAAAATTTTACTTATTTATCCATTTATTTATCATAAATGCTTGCATTCTTTTATGATATTTAAAATAGCAAGATCACAAAATAAATATTATTTTAATTACAAAATTATTATTTGTATTAATGGCTCTGTCTTATTAAGAAAGATATTTGATCTGACTATTTTGAAAAGGCACTTCAAAGATGTTTTCAATAATATTCTGTTTATCTTGTCGAATGAACGACAGGAGATACGAAAAAAATAAGAATACTAGGTCTGACCAAAAGTTCTGGCAACACCATTGGTAATTTCATAAGCCAATTCATATTGAGGAAGTTGTTGCATGAATAAATACTACAATGTCTGGTCGAAAAAATTTTTAACCCTTGAACTACCTGTCGGAGTCATTTGTGACCCCAACCTGAAACTTTCAAAATACGTTGAAAATATTTTTTTCTCATATTTTAGAGGCAACTAATATCATTTAAGAGTAGATTTATATAGTTTCATATAAAGGGGAACATATTTACATTTCATACTAATTCAATTCCTCGATACAAGACCGTGTTTTCAAATATATTCTAATAATTCATTCGCTTATCCGAGTGGACATTTATATTTTTTTCGTTTTTTTTAAAACACATTTTTTAAATGGTTTTGAACTATCTAATCATCACAGAAAATATTTATATCGTTTTGTTGTAGATCAAAGCCTTTTCTCGAATAATCCTTATTTAACTGTGTGCACTATCGCATTTACGATTATGAGCAGTTCGATTGAAGAAGAAAATGATTCTGACTATCTTGACGATCATCATAGTGGTTCGGAAACACAAAACAGTGAAAGTGAAACATCTGATGATGATGACGAAATCGATTTAGAAAATCATAAATTGAATGATATTTGCATGTGACAAAGTTTGAATATTTTGTAATCAAAATGATCAGCATAGATAGCTCCACAAAGTCTGATAGACAAAGACATTTTCTGAGAACTTTTTATTTTTATGATTGACTACCTATAGAAGTACACTAATTACACCCGTAAAATATTAAAAACTTTCCGTGATTCTATAGCTTATCATCACCCTATGAATTATCATTTATACTCTTGAATCCCGTTTTTAACGGGTTTTCACTTGATATAAAAACCACTTGTATACTCCTTTACATTTGAACTGTAATTCCTGGAGAAAAATTTTTCGGAAACCTATAGAATCACATCGCCTCGAAAGGATTAATCCTTGCATTGTCTTATCAACATTCTGACTGAAGCTTTGCAGGATTGATTAGTTTCGTATATGGACTGCGCTTGTTATTTTCTTCATCATTTTATATGACCATCATTCATGGCAAGGTCCTGAAAGAAACCTCTATCATAATCTTGAGAGGATTTTTGGTAGGATCTTGTTTGACCTTAACAAATTCGAAAAAAGGGTACTAAACAAAATTTGACAAGATCCTTGAGGGTTTTCTCATGAAATGAATAGGATTGAGACTTGAATTATGCATAACGGTGCGTCAATATATATACAATTATATACTAGCTATTAAATTATGTTCGAGAAAAATAAACGATATGCCTATCTCTAAGACGCTCCTTTCATTAAGATGTCGTTGTAAAAAAAATTCCCCATTAGAAAAAATATCTATATATACAGAGTTCAATTATTTTTTGATATAGTGGTTACAAATTTCTTTTCTTTCTATATTAAGTTTAGTTTTAGTACGTAAAAACACGTCTTTTACGTAGAATAATTGAGTCATTCGAATCAAATGAATAGGATATGTTTGTTGTCATTAGTATTCTTATCAACGAATTGCTGACGTATTGTTATACTATTCTTACATAATGATCATTGAGATCTATAGCATTATCAGGATTTTGATTAAGATGATGTTGAATATTTCTTTCAAGGCAATGTAAAATCTGTGGATTATTCTGTAGAAAACGGCAAACCAATGCAATACCCACAATGTACTGTACTGGAAACATTATTATAGTGAATATGCGTAACGATCTGTTACAAGGGGAGTAATAAGACCAGTCAAAAGCAGTAAATTCCTTGATAAACCATAGGTGACCAATAAAAAACCAAAGGAAACAAAGAATTGTAACGAGGTGAGTAAAATCAACAAGATACCAAATAGCCCAGCGTTCTTCTGGATAAAAACTGATCATATTGGAGGGCGTCCAACTAAAAACAAATAAAAAAACACTTTCTTTTCAATAAACTTAATGCTATTATAGTTACTGCAAAATCTCACATAGTAAGCCTTAGATTGATAGGTTGAATAGATGTTCAAAAATATTATGAAAATCTACTTACTTGAATATACTTTTGTATTGGTAAACTAAAACAACCGATAGACCACATACACCTTGCACAATAAAATATATCGGTAACAATGGATTGTCAGAACAATCGTTGGTACTAATGCAGCCGTATATGATGCAAAGGACGCAGATGACAAACAAAAATAATCGAAAACCACATGGATATTTAAGCTGGTTATTGACTTCTGCGTTCGGTTGAAAATACATATAACAACTCTTAATTGCATTAATTAAAGGCCATGAAAAACTGAGGTCAGTCAGTTTTTCATCTGTAAATTCACCATTTGATGCATTATGCTTCGCATCAAGGAACGGTTTTTGATCGTGTTCAGACTCTTCAAGTATCGTATTCACTTATTTCAGTAAATATTTTCTGTAACTCAGCAGCAATATATATATATATATGCATATGATTACTTCCTCGATTTTAAGCAAAAACGGTATACATAAATAGTCACTATCGAGTTACCTGTATGAAAAAGAGGAAGAATTTGGAAGAAAAAAATACGAAAAATATTTGTACTAGTGCGTCATTATGCATGAATAGTTATGTATTAACTATGAATGGTATAAAAGAGACCAAAACAAAATTTCGAAAGAAAAAGTGCTGAAAAAAACATATCGAAAGCCTTATAAATGCAGCTTCCACGCATTCTTAAATCTTTATCCTCTTATCAGCAGCATTTATACCTTGCACTTATATATGAATAGTGTGTGCAGAAGTCACATTAATACTGCTTTCAATGTTTTTTCTTTCGGCATTTTATTTTCGACAGTATTTCAGGGAAACATCATTAACACCCCAAGATCTGAAACAAATCCAACATGCCTATATTTCAAGCACCGCGAATACCGCTTAATCATTTATCTGTTTTTAGGGGTTTGAGAGTTACCGCTAGAGCATCTGCGGATGCAGTTTTCCAGGACGAAATGCATCAACATTCGTGACGCAGATTTGCAACATGTTGAAGGTTTTCGAAAATTATGATAATTACACTCCTTACAAATCAGCATCCAAGGTGATGAAATTTTTGCAAAGTCATGATAACTACCATTATGACATTGCTGATGAAGAATTATCTGACTCGGAATACTGTCATTTACTTAGAAAAATTGAAGCACATATGGATCAGTACAAAAATAATCCTTTAATATATTATTTTAGCAATGATAAAGTATTGTTTGAAAACATATTTTGGAACATTGGTGGTCTGACCAACCCATGTAATCAAAACATGGCAAGACATGATGTAATTTACATCATTTTTATGAATTTTTTTTTAAGAAAAATGATGACCAACATCAAAAAAATGCGATTTCAGATGATGAAAGCGACATAATCTTTGAGGTTTTTTAAACGGCATGCCATGTTTTTACAATTTACACTCATGAAAATGATGACTTTTACATGAAAGTCATGCAATGAATATCATGAAAATATCATCAAAATCATTTCATAAAAATCATTAAAATATCATCAAAATCGCGAAGTATATGGCATTTATCAGTGACATATCTTATGTATTCAAAACATGGCAAAAAATGATGATTTCATGTGAAAAACACGAACAAAGTTACATTTTTATGGTAAAACCAACATAAAAATCGATGCTTTTCATTTTCATCGATTAGAATGAAAACTTTCACCAGTTGCATTTGATGATTTTGATTTTTAATCAAAGTCATCAAGTGACATTGATTTTTAATCAAAATCATCAAATGACATTGATTAAAAATCAAAATCATCAAATGCAACTGATGAAAATTCTCACTTTAATCGATGAAAATGAAAAACATCGATTTTTACGACGGTTTCATTATAGAAAATATCATTTTCCCGATTTTTTAGTTACATGGGTATATACTATCCATGGGTGCTTACCAATCTATCTATCTAACTATCTATCTACTTACGCACTTACTCATCTATTGAAGTACCTAACTGTCTAATCATCTATCTATTTAGCTAATCTCTCTATCCATGTATTTATCTACTTATTTATTTGTCTATTCATCTGTAGATAAATAGATAAATGAATAGGTAGATAGATACATAGATACATTCATCTATCTGTCCACCTATTTGTCTGTCTATTTACCTACCTATTCATGTATGTTTCCACCTATGTATCTAACAATCCAACTACACACCTATTTATATCTATCTATCTATCTATCTATTTATTTATTTCTCAATCTACTTATCTATCCATCCATCTACGTATGTATCTATTTATCTGCCAAGTAATATCTCGATTTACGGATCTATCTATCTACCTATCTCCCTACATATGTCTCTTTCACACATCATTTGAAACGTATGAAACGAGAACTTCAATTATAATACGACTGAAATACATTGTGGCGTCGACTCACGAAATGAAACCAAAAATAAAATGAGTTTCAGTAATGTCCTTCGCGACTCACATGTAGACTTAGCTGGCATACTTTGATTCGGTCTTTATTCAAAGATCAAGTTTACTGCGCTGCACACAGTGGTCATCGATTAAAACGGGAATTGCTTTATCTTAGTTCACCACCTATCTTTTCTACTTAATATGTAACTCATTTACTAATTTTAATCAAGGAATTGAATGAAATAAAAGAAACTCAAGCAGGTCAGAACAGACAAACTAATAAAGCAGCGCAGGGGTTAAACGAATTGAAGGCGAAAAGGAACTAAAAAGAGACTAAAACGCTTGAAGTAAGTAAAAGAGGTAAAGAGTACAATGGATAAAAAACCTAATGGCATTAAAGCATCTAGAATAGATATAAAGATTAAATCGACTAAAGAGTTTGTAAGGATTGAAAATACTAAAAGGAGTGAACGAACTCAAACCGCTTAAAATCAGAAAACAGAGCAAAATAGTTAGAAACTCTGAAGACACTAAAGAAAGCAAATTTCTCTAAACAGTAGAAGAAAATAAGAGAAGAGAAAGTAAAGGGACTAAATATACAAGAATTGTAGAACGCAAAAGGAGCATACGAAGACAAAACGCACTAGCAAGACTAAAGGCAATTAGAACAGTAAAAGAGCTACATGACTTAAATGAGAGACACCTATGCAACTAAAAAATAAAAAAATAACATTTTTTCTGATCAAATACATATAAAAATCGATGTTTGCCATTTGTATTGATTAAAATGAAAATTTTCATCAGTTGCATTTCATGAATTTAATTTTTAATCAAAATCATCAAATGACTTTGGTTGAACATTGATTTTTAATCAATGTCATTTGATGATTTTGACTAAAAATCAATGTCACTTGATGACTTTGATTAAAAATGAAAATCATCAAATGTAACTGATGAAAATGAAAATCAACGATTTTTATGCCAGTTTCATCAAAAAAATGTCATTTTTTTCGTGTTTTTTACATGAAAGTCATCAATTTTTTGTCATGTTTTGATTACTTGGGTAGAGTAAGAAAGTTAATTTCTGATAGAAAACTGAGGCATAAGATTTTGTGTGTTCT
Organism: Macrotrachela quadricornifera; assembly: GCA_022393335.1. Taxonomy (NCBI): domain Eukaryota; kingdom Metazoa; phylum Rotifera; class Eurotatoria; order Philodinida; family Philodinidae; genus Macrotrachela; species Macrotrachela quadricornifera. The sequence goes on from JAJEKB010020941.1 coordinate 191,419, forward strand.
CACACATAGAGCTCTCTCTAGAAAACATTGAAAAGGGTATTTGTAAAGACAGATGTCGACATGTACTCTAAATTCATCATTTTCCTGGTGAATTTTTTAAAAAACATCGTGACACATGATGTATTTCACACCAAAGTCATTCGATGAAAACGATGATAAAGTAATGAAAGTAATCTAATGACTTTGTTTTTTCCGTAGTAATCAAAATCATGCGGTGAAAATGATGTAAAAATAATCAAAACTAATGTAATGATTCTGATATTCTTAGATAATCCAAGTCATGGATGGAACTTGTGCAAAAGTGATGAAAATAATCTATTGATTTTTATTTTTCCAAAATAAACAAAATCCTGCGATGAAAATGATGTAAAAGTAATGAAAATAATGCAATGATTTTGATTTTTCCGAAATAATCAAAGTCATCGAATGAAATTGATGTAAAAGTAATGAAAATAATGTAATGATTTTGATTTTTCCGAAATAATCAAAGTCATCAAATGAAATCGATGTAAAAGTAATGAAAATAATGTAATGATTTTGATTTTTCCGAAGTAATCAAAGTCATCGGATGAAATTGATGTAAAAATAATGAAAGTAATGTGATGACTTTGGTGACTTTTGAGAGAAGTAAAGTCATGCAATTTTTTTGATGAAAATTTTGAAAATAACCATTTACATGAAATGTGTTTGGTTTTTTAGTTACATGGGAAATATGCAGAAAATATAGTGACATTCTATGCCTCATATAGTGTTGGACATGTAAATATGACAGCTTTAACAAATACCGTATCAACTTTGAAAAAAAATTCACGATGTTAGGAGATACTCGAGCCAGACCCAACATTAGATTGCTTCCAAAATTGCATACATACCTGAAGAAGAAATGCTTGAAAAATTATTGAGATAACTAACCCTGACTGAATTTGTCGGATAATCTTCCAAATCCAAACTGACATCTCAGCGTTCACCATTCGTTACTGAACGCTAAACTACAATTTTGGTTCGGTGCATATCTGTTCTGAAGTGACATCCTCTCGATCTGTTGTTATACTTATTTAACTTGTTTCCATAGTAATCTAGATCAGATAATTATACTATACTAACAATAGAAACTGTGCATGCTGTTGCATCTTTAGCATTAGTTAGTACTTTTTAACAGCTTCATTTCACCACTATACCTCAACAATTTCTTCTTGCTACTTTAACAATCCATGTTGAACGGGAAATTTTCGCATAAAATATTTTAATGGTGTGTATTTACTTGGTGCTTCATATAGACACTCACTACATTGAACCTCTCGAACAATCCAATCGATCCACAAGGTAACCAATATTTAACCAATGCTCTACCACAAAACAAGGTAATACTAACCAGACCCGCCAACAGGTCACTTTTTTCCAGCCTTGCCTGGCCTGGCCTGGTATAGCCTCACCCTGCCTGGGGCACAGTGGGCAATCAGGCGGACATGACCAATAGTTCTATTTTCCAAAGTTCAAATGTTGGAATGAATACGTCTATGGTCAGTCTATCTTACCCTAACACTAAATTTCCAGAAATCAAATCATACCCCTAAAAATGCCCATTCTCAAAAGTTGTTCATAAATCGATAATTATACGGAAACCATCCTTTTTCTGAACTCATCAAAACATTTTAAAAAGAAAAACTATCTGAAACGAATGATTGACACATAAGCTATATTGCATGAAAAAATTATTTCGATTGAACCAAAAATGGGATAGAAAAAAAATTATTATCGGGCCCATACCACATCAAAAAACAGGTCAGACCGTATTTTGTCAACGCTACAAAGAATTCTCGCCTGATTGAGCTCAAATTTTCACCATCCATTCCTCTTTGGGTGATTTATCATTGACCATAGCGCAATGTTGCATTAGTGAACACAGGCCGAGCCAGAGGTCTCACAAAAATCCAGGTTTCTGCCTAGGAATGGCTAATTTTGAGAAAATGAGAACATTTTGACGCAAAACCAATGTGATATTCGGAATCAGCTCACGAAACTGCATCGAATCATATATACCAAGTAGTCTTTCTCAAAAAAGAAAGTTGGTTCCTGGGCCCGACAAACTTTTGAAAAACATCCTTTCCGTATTTTTCAAAACGCTACAAAGAGTTTAAGTGCGATCAATCTCAAACTTTCAGTAATTATTCTTCCATGTCTGATTCATCGTTGGCCATAGCGCAACTTCGCGGTGATGAGTTTAACAGGTGCTATGAGTCCCCTAAAAAATGAGGCTGTTGCCCCCGATTCCCTATTTTTTAAAACAAGGCATCATTTTGGTGCAAAACTAAGATGATATTCGAAACCAGCTCGTCGAGCTGCGTCGAACCATATATAGTAAAAGCAGTTTTCTGAAAAAAAAATTTGACCTTTATGGAGGGAAAGCTTAGAAAAAAAGTAATCTGTGTTTTTTTCCTTAAATAAGCGTCTTAGCGAAAAACCAAGGTGATATTCGGAATCGGCACGTAAAATCGCGTCGAATGGTGTACAAAACGATATATTTTCTAATAAAAATTTTTTTTCAAAAAATGTGGCTGAGGTCCCCCACAGGCCTTTTTGAGCAAAAATTTTTTTTCAAAATATGGTTTATTTTGTTTAGGATGATATTCTAAGTGATGTACGACCACTTCTAAGCTATACAAATCCATTTTCAAGCAAAAAAGTTACATGTCCGCCTGGTATGCGAAAGTTGCCCACTGTATGGAGGTCGGACCGAGATGGACTGTTTGTTTTCATAGCCTGGCCTGGCCTGGCAGGCCATCAGGCACCTGTTCAGGCCAACGGATATTTGTAATTTTTCAAATCGATCGAATTCTATAAGGTTAGGATTGGTGCACAATTTCATTTCTCGTTATTTAACATTTTCATGACGATAATAGAAGGCAAGTGTTTATACCAAATAGTCATATTAGTCGAGCACTGTGAATACATCTTGAAACCTTTGTTGACCTGTGGATAATAAGAAAACTTTTATGTAAGATTACTATTGAAACCGAAGATTTTCTTCCACACAAAGCATTATTCGAGGGAAAAACATTGCGATCTATCGTGAAAAGTTTGCATACTATTTTGGCGCACATGCTCATGATCTTTTTAACTTTCTTGTGTGAGCTGATCATGCGCTCTGGGAACATTTGGAGTCAAGTGAAGCTATGTCAAACGCTTGAAAAAAGTACAAATAGGAAAGTTAAAATAAAGAGGCAATCATCGTGAATATTTTTCATAACTCACGAAAAAAATTAAAATCGTTTCTCAGCCAGGTCAAGAATTTTGGCCTGGCCTGGGACTAGGCGCCTGTCAGGCTGGCAGCTCTGTACTGTAAGTAGATTAACAAAATATTTTTTCGATGAATAAATAATTGAAAGTGACAGAACTTTTTGATTACACTATGCGTTTATTAAATAGAATCATTTTACTGTAGAATACAACATGTGCTTGTTCTACTACGACGGGATTTCTTTCCCATTGATTTTTGATTGTTTTCTTGCACTATGGAAGGACTAAACATATCATGAGAATATTGACTGTTATTATTAATATTAATATCTGAGGTCACATTTGAGGAACATTTTAGATTGCTTTGTTGTATGATCTTTTGTAATTTATCTATAATATTCTGAACCTTTTTAATGTCATCATTTAATTGCGAGTAGTTTGCCTGTTAAATTTTAAGACATTTGGTTAGAAATTGCATAGCTTCTAAATAATTTTTCATCTGAAAATGAACTTCACCAATTTGTTGTAAAGTCCATCGTATATTAGGATGATTTTCTGAAAGTATTTGTTCTTGAATAGAAAGTATTTTTATAAAATCTTGCAATGTTTCTTCGTACAATCTCCTCTCTAAATTTATAGTAGCAATTACTTGAAGACAACTAATCATAGGTGAATAATAAGGAGGATTACATTCTTCCAAAATAGTCAATGCTTGCTTATAACAATCGAGTCTCTCATCATCGATACCTATTATATCACCAATTTTCATGATAGTGTGAGCAATTCTTAGATAATTATTTTGAGTAGTCTGCTGTTCATCAGAATAATTTAAATTGTGCATAGAATTCCTCATTTTAGTGTATAATAGGATCATTCGATTTAAATTCTTCTTATAATCTGGATGATCATTAGGTAAAATATTTTAATCCATATCTAATGCAGAACAATAATATTCAATTGCACAATTATATTGAAATTTATTTTCATATACAGAACCAATATTCCATAAAGTCGACGAAATATATGGATGTTGACTAGGTAAAAGTCTTTGATACATTTCATATGCTTTTATCATATAATTTAATGCAAGATCATATTCTTTATTAATATGATGTACCAAACCAATACATATCATAGTATGAGCTTTATTTGTATGATCATTAGGATAATTTATTTCATCAATAGTTAAAACTTGTTTATAATAATTCATTGCTTTCTCATATTCACTTATCTCTTTATAAATAAAATCAAGATTATGTAATGAATTTGCTATATGAGTATCATTATTAGGAAAACGAGATATTCGTATATCATATGCATATATATAATTTTCTAATGCTTGATTTAATTCTCCTTTTTCACTATATATATTATCAATTTGATCATAAATATCAGGAATATCTTGATGATCTTTTGGTAATGTTTTTAATAACATATGAAAATATTTTTCTGCTTTATCAATTTGTCCCATTTCATTAAAAAGAAGAGCTCCAAATAAAATTGTTGAACTAATTTCTTCTATTTCTTGTCTAATTGAATAAATATATTCTTGAATATTTTTTGAATCATCATCAGTTGCTGTCATTTCAAATATCCAGAATTGTAAATTTGAATCAAATTGAATATAATCAATTTTAAATACAGATCCAAGACTGAATGAAACTTCTTGTTCATCTTCTATTTGACTATATTTATCAATATCAGCAAAAATAATTTTATTAAAATTAGAATGAATTTTAATCTCAAATAAAACTGTTTTCATTTCATCTGTATCAATAGCACCAGCAATAAATCCTTCAGCTATATTTATATCACGACTTGTCGAAAAAAATCCATTTATTGATATAAGAATACCGATATTATTTTGTAATCTATCAAATTCTTCTTTTGACATTTGTTGACCACGATAATGTGTGAATATTTCAGTATTAATTTCTTTTTTTTGACTTTCTTTTTCTAATTGTGAACATAAATCAATAATATAAAATCTAAATAAATACAATAAATCAATATCTTCTGTTCTTAAACCTTTGTTAAGTAGTCTATGAACAAATGAATCATGTGTATACCGTTTAATTGCGTTATCTGGTGTATAATTATTTCGAAATAATTCGATCCTTTTTAGTTCAATTTGGTTTGTTCGATAATAATCTGAACATTTATCTTGCATATCATTTTTTGCATCATTTGTGTGTGGCATTTGTTTAAGAGTATCGATTAATAATTGATTCCATAAGAATGATGCTGATTCTTTTGATAAATCTCGAATTGATTTTTGTTTTTGTTGATTAAATAAATGAAATTCTATTAAATGTTTTGATAATAAATTAATCGAATTTTCAACTGATTCAATTAGAGAAATTTCTTTGGTAAATATTCCAATAATTTTCGAATGATTCTTAACTAATTCTGAATGTTTATTTTTATCATTGAAACAAAATATAAATATTGAATTAACTGTTAATAATGGATGTATTTCAGGTATAACTTCATATGCTAATATTTCACTAATAATAAGAAAGATTTTTTCATTCTTAATTGTTCGAATATAATCTATACATAATTGTGGATTTGTATAAAATTGAACAAAATTATTTAATTTAATTAATAATGTTTGTGTATGTATTGATTCATTTGAATCATTTATATCTTTGTCTAACCAAATTAATGCTACATTTTCTTTATTTTCTTCTATGACATTTGAATGTAAATCTCGTCGATTTCTCTCGATTTCTATCGACATTTAACTAAAAGATAAAAATTGTTACCAATCGAAAGATTTATTTAAGTAAAATAATTTTCATGAGATTTTTAATGTACCAATTTGTAAAAATATGCTAGTAGTGTCAAACTTGAAATTTGAATTCAAGTATTCAACTATTCAACTATTCAACTTTTCAAGTATTATATATATGCCCTGTTCATTGTGTATATACGAATACTCATAGATTAATGAAAATTAAGTGTCACAAGAAATCATTAAACAGCTGTCTTCTATTCTCTACCGATAAAAACAACATTTTTAGCAACTAGTGATCAGTTACTTTTGTCGATGTTTTGAAATCAAAGTAAGCTCGATATGATAAATGAGTGTAATTGATTTCAATGTTGTTTGAGAACCTTGTCAGATGGTTAACTATCTGATATGATTTTTATTGCTACGTAAGAAAACAATTCGAGTGATGATAAGAGTCGACTTTTCTTCTCTTAAAGAATACACATATTTAAGAAGAATACATACGAAATGGTATAGAGATTTTACTGAGGAAAAATAAACTTTTTTCAATGTTAGCAAAGCGTCAAAGAATAATTGATTTTTTAGTCAAGGAGAATACGATATATCTAATAAAGCAATCAATAAATGTTAATAAAATATATGAAGTCAATTTTCGTTCTTTTTTAAGTCTTTGTAATATAAAAGCTATGCTATTACCAAGCAAATATTTTTACATTTTTCGAACAAGCTTTTCAATAAGAGATTCTATTGCGTATTAAGCAAAATTTCACATAATACAGTGTTTAAAAAGTACAGATTAATGTTCAGCATTGAGCTTTGAATAATAAAATATTTAGTAGCCATCAGACATATCCATCGCGGCGCGGTAGAAATTTTAAAACTCAAGAATTTGCACATAATCTCTTTGTTGATGTGTGCTGCTTGATAAAACTTAACGAATCTGATCGATTAGCAGAAGCAACTCGAGTTTAAACCGATCACAGTCTTGAAAATCCAAAGATTTATAAAAAATCCATCACGACAGCGAGGTGGTGGCGTTTTTCTGATGACTGGCGCGGTGCGGCAATGGCAGATTCTCAACTGTGATGGACGTCTCTGGTAGCCATACCTATCTATCAAATAATAATTTAGTTTATGCTATTTATACTTTGTCGTCACGTTAGAGAGGTCATGGCAAGTTCCTATTTCCAGGAAATTCAAATAAATCACTACTTAATGAATTTCATGGAAATTCACATTGTAGTGTAGGACAGACAGAACTAGACATTAGACGTGTAGTTTTTAAACACGATGGAATGACATGGGATGAGATGAGATGGAATGATATGGGATGGAATGACGTGGGATGGGACGACATGGGATGGGACGGAATAACTGGGATGAGATGGGAAATCCTATCTCAACCCATCCCATCCCATTCTGTCTTATTTAAAAATTACATATCTGGATTATTCCACGGAGTTTATACCACTTTTTGGAACATGTCTTAGATTTTGGATTTCATCGTTTTGTTTAACTAATGAGAGGTAGAGAAGCATGAAACATAAAAAAGAATCGAACTTGTTCGATTGTTTTTTATCACAGCTCAAAAATACGAGGTACATATATGGTATTGATTATTACAGTGAACTTAGACTTCTTATATGGTTATTAATCATTTCCCATTAAATCTCATCACTTATTCCAGTCCCTGTCACTTAAAAAGATCATGAAATAGGTTATTTTAAACTTTATGAAGTAAAGTAAAGCATATTTGATCTCTCGCAATAATATTCACCATTGATTTTCTACACACAATTCTTCATAAAAACATTTTTTCCTTTTTTCATATTTTTTATTCTTTTTTTATGAGAGATGATATTGAGATAAACAAAGTATGTCATTCTTCTTTTTAATTAGGACATAATTCATCACTTCAATATGCATTTGACCGTGCGTACATTTGATAGAGGCAGCTTCATTAACGAAACAAACTCATCATTGAATATTGTTTAAACCAGTAAAAAACTAAACTTAAAATTTTATTTTATGGTAGTATATTCTATCGTTGATACCATTGAATACTGGAGTTTTGATATCATACCACAACCTAAACCTTGTCAGCATCATCTTCGTCATGAAAACATCATCGAATTGCGGAAAGAATAACATTTAGTTTCATCGAAATTGCTGAAATTCATGCGCGAATGTGATAAAATACAAAATTGAAATGTGTGTTGGACATGTCCTAACTGTTATACGTTTGAAACGAAAGAATTGATGCAAAATCAACAAATAGTAATTCAATGGAAGAATCTGAAAGAAGAAGGAGAGGAATATGGAAAAGAAACAAAGATGAAGGAGAAGATGATAATGATGAAGTATGATATATCGTATTTTCTAGGCTCGACAATATTTTTAAGAAACATTGGTTGGATGAATTGGCTCACCGTTTAGATTGAGATGCACTTAAGTTAACCTCAGCTGAAATAACATACTGAAGTGATGAATTACGTCCTAATTAAAAAGAAGAATGACATACTTTGTTTATCTCAATATCATCTCTCATAAAAAAAGAATAAAAAATATGAAAAAAGAAAAAAATGTTTTTATGAAGAATTGTGTGTAGAAAATCAATGGTGAATATTATTGCGAGAGATCAAATATGCTTTACTTTACTTCATAAAGTTTAAAATAACCTATTTCATGATCTTTTTAAGTGACAGGGACTGGAATAAGTGATGAGATTTAATGGGAAATGATTAACAACCATATAAGAAGTCTAAGTTCACTGTAATAATCAATACCATATATGTACCTCGTATTTTTGAGCTGTGATAAAAAACAATCGAACAAGTTCGATTCTTTTTTATGTTTCATGCTTCTCTACCTCTCATTAGTTAAACAAAACGATGAAATCCAAAATCTAAGACATGTTCCAAAAAGTGGTATAAACTCCATGGAATTACCCAGATATAGGTATATATACAAACTGACGATAATTGTTTAAGGATTTTATCAGTCATCAATATGCTTTTCTAAACAAAAAAAAATTAAACTATATTGGATGAATCACCACTGAGAAATTTTGAATGCCAAATTACTTATATTCCACTCTTGAGTGGTCAATATCTCTCTGAGAACTCATTATTTCGTTCTAAAAATTTGATCATAACTTTTTCACGTCTGTCATAACATATTTTCCAATTTTCTGACAATTTCGATGTTTCTAGGCTGAGATCGAGTTTTGAAGAATGGGAACTTTAATGGAAAGACGACAATTTTAAAAATAAAACATTGTTTATAGTTCTTATTTCAAGCTCTAACTCAGAGACGTCCATCGTGGTTGAGAATCTGCTGCTGCCGCGATGGCGGTGGCGGCAGCGACAACTCCGCGATCGATATCTCTGGCCCATAGCATACCTAGAGCAAGTTATTGAAATTTCAAAATATGTAAAGTTTAGGTATAATAATGAATGACAGAAGGTTTTCTTCGGTATCAGAAACCGTCACAGGGCAAAATTTTTCGCCCTGTCCTGCCCTGAGAACAGGGCAGGGCGTTTCATTTGATCTCGCTAATTAATAGAGTTGCTGATATATTAAAAGTATATAGCCATTTTCAAGTTAAACACGTATATGTTATTTACATTAATTCGAAAAAAATGTTATACATAAACTGGGATCATCATAGAAAAAGTCTAGTATATTTAAGCATAAAAAACAATCCAAATCATCACAGGAGGAAAATGCAAGTATTAGAAAAAAAAATATTGAAATAGTAAATAAACATAGTAAGTTGTTTTGTTATATGAACATGCATTATTCGACGTATTCCCTTCTTGTTTTTATTCATCCTTTTCTATATAAATGTAGACTAAATTGTATCCAATAAAACCATAAAAAAATGCCACAAGCACATTCATTAAAAAAGTCCTAATCGAACTTTTTTATTCAAGCGCTTGCTAAGGCTTGAGTTCAACATATGTCCATACTGAGTGCCTCTCGACTTACAGACAAGCGCTTGAACTCTTGCGTGAGTCATACGTCTAGATCAAGACAGTTATGCGCTGAACTTATGGCGATCAGAAGAAGAAATAGCTTAGAAACAATCAATTCGAATAAAATAATCACGACCTTTCTGTTCGAGATTAAATGACGATCCTTAGTGTTTACAATATTAAAGTTGGACTACTGATCTGGATTATCTTTCCACTGTCTTTCTTATAATATTTATTTTTTCAAACTATCTATTTTTACTGATAAACGATCATAGTGAACGTTATTTGAAGAAAAAAAGAAAGAACAGAAGCTCGTTCACAATGATATTAACTAGATTATATTTACTAACTTATCATGCTTGGGTATAGATGTGAGAATGAATGTGTAGTCGTCTAACAGTAAATTGACTCTAATTCATTCGAAACTTGATGAAAAAGCAATCACTACATACCATTCGATACGCCTCGAAAAGCTCTACAATATAATAACTTTTGTTTTTTCATGTCTGAATAGATTACCTTGTGCGAGAAGAACTATTAAACGCTGTGGTCATGACTTTTGTTGCACTCTAAGTGCTTGGTCGATCAAGAAACACAAGCGCTTGAACAAGAGCTCAACTTCATGAATAAGAACAATAAGCTATGAAACAAGAATCGCAAACACTTCAGCTTTTTTAGTGGTCTCCAATCATTACTCAAGATATTTCCAGAGCGCATGACATTCAGTCTTAAGAAACTCAAAAATGTCATGCACTTGCTAAAAGAAGTTCGGCTAGGGTCACTTATCTTGTCCAACTGATAACCACATCTATTACAAATGATCATGATATCACTATTATTAGGTCAGAAACTTCGAAGATAGTGCTTATTGCAGAAAACAGTAATCAGGGCATCAGGGCAGCCATACCCTGTGATGTTCTCTATTTGAGAATGATTCTCAAAATAGATAGAATGAATTCAATCGAGGATTAAACAAGTCATCGTTGACGAACGTTACTTGTTATTTAATGAAATACGAAATTTTAACGTATAAGAAAATAAAATAAATTAGACAAAAGCGAACATGACGACAATTATCAAGCTTAACAGATTACAAGATTCTATACAATTACATTGGTTTTTCAAGATTAGAGAAAAACATTCAATTAGAGGATTTAGTTCATACCAACTACAATAAATTTTCAATAATCTAATATTTCTTTCCATAATCGATGAGCCATTGCAAATTCTTCACTTTCAGCAGCAAAAGTACGAAGATCATTTTGAGGTAATGATTGAATTTTTTCTTTAATTTGTTTTAATTGTATAAGATTGACATTATGTTGAACACCTCTGCCTGCTTTGATATCATGTGAAGGCATACGCGTAATGATTTGTAATTTACGATTTATTATTTCAGGCCAAGGAGTATATTGATATTTAGCAATGAAACCAATTGTAGACCATTTCCATAGGGCACCTTCTATCGAATGTCGACCTACACTATATTTAACAGATGGATAACAATGTATAAAACGAGAATAAGATGTAACACCAAATTTTTCTTCTCCACCAGCTGAATTATAAACATATTTAGAACGTTGTTTTAATAATGATGTGAAACGTTTTAATGGAATTGAATCATCACCTGACATTATAAGTGAACGAAAACGAAATGCTATTGTATTATTATATTGATCTTCTTCAGCTAACATTTGACGAAGATTTGAATGAACAAGAAATTCGGGTGTATTCAATACAATTTTCCATGCATTTGGATATATTTTTTCATATTCCATAATTTCTTGATCAACTAAATGAGCATCGAAATATGCATTTCGTGTCGATACTACTTTCCAAGTATTTGGAGCTTCACGACGAATAATCTGTAATGACTGATCAGTACTATTATAATCAATTAAAATAGCCATATCAAACATAGGTACATGATGACGAATCCAAAATGGTAATAATACTTCTTCATTGAAAAAATGAGAAATTAATATTACAGGTCTACGTATTGACGGAAATACTAATGGCCAAGATAATGGTTTATTAGAGTTTTGTATAAGTATTTTATTTGTATTTTGATTCATTTTTAAAAGTTGTTGATGCGGAAATGGAAGTATTAGGAAAATATTCTTCATACCTTTTTCAATAGTTTCATTGCGAATTTTTTTGACAATTTCATCCCAAAAATTCCATGCAAAAACTATGATTGTCAATGGATTGGTTGAATTATGTTTGCTTAATTCAGAAGTTGGACGTACTGGGATAGATGTACCAGGACAATAAGTATTTTGTTTCAAAGGTGCATCATCAACTACATAAGAAATATTCCACGATTGATTTGAGATACCTAATAAGAAATGTAAAAGAACCATGCCTTTAGCAGCAGCACCATATGCAATAATAGTGTGATTTTTAGCATGAAGAGATTCTAATTGGCGTATAATCCATTGACGCATGGCTTTAGCTTGAACTTCATATTTAATATAGAACCATGATTCGTTCATACCAAGATGAAGTTCTTTCTGCAAAGCTAATGATAAAGATGATGATAGTTCATGCCTATTAGAAATAGAAAAAGAGATGTTTGATAAATTTGCTCGTTGAAATGTCACTAAACATGAACGTCCATGGATTGGTGTAATTTCGATTTGTACTATAGTAAGTCCTACTATATAGGCAAGTTTTGCAAATGAATGTGCTGTAAAAAAAGATATATGCTCATGATAAACAGTATCAAATTGTCCAGTTTCATACATTTCACATTGAGATGTTTGAATATACAGTTTTGTTGTTATACCCATAATAGCAACACAAGCACGAAGAAATTGTATAGGATTATCCACATGAGCAAGTACATTCTGTGCAATAATCACATTTAAAGATTCCATTGAAGGTATATTTGGAAATGTATCAATACCCCAGAAGCCAGTATAAATAGTATGGCCTGATGCTCTTGCAATATTAGCTAAATTTTTGGCTGGATCAACACCTATAGTTTTCCATCCACGTTTAAGAAATTCATTTAATTGACTTCCATCATTACATGCTATTTCAAGTACAGTTCCATTTGTAATTTTACTTTCATTAATAGCTTTTTCAGCTAACCATGAAAAATAAGTTTTTAAACTATTACTTGTACCACTTTGATATAAATAATGACTAAAAAGATATTTTCTATCAACAATATGTGATAGTTGTGTATGATGACATATTGGACATCGTACCAAATGTAATGGAAATCGTTTTAATTTTAATGAAACGTCTACATCAGTTTTAAAATCATTAGCAAGAGGTTGATTATCTAAATCTAATACTGTATACATTCTACGTGAGCCACACACAACACATGGAATTGAATCATTGGCTAAACGAGATTGTCGACCAATACACATTTGAGGTACATGATTGATTAAATTTTTTATAGTCTCCGATAAATTACCTTCAAATACAAAATTAAATGTAGTACGAAATTTAGTATTATTTAAAGAGAATCCATGACTGTCATCTTTTACAAGATGATCTGATGTATCAATATGAGCTCCTGTTTGAAATGCAATAGTATTGGCAACATTAGAAATATGAGTTGAAAAAGATTGTAAATGAAATATATCGAATCGTTTAGCTTTTTTCGAATGTTTTATTAATGTAGTAACAGCTCGCATAAGATCTTCCATACATAAATATGCACGATTCGATTCAGGATGAGTAACATGTAATCTTCCATTAAGAAAAGCTTGACAAATTAATGCCATAGGTGAAAGATCAATTCGTTGACTTGGAGAAAGGCCAACAACAGTACCAAATCGTAAACCAATTATTTGAGGAGTAGAAATGATATTAAACGTTAATTGTTCTAATATTTTTTCACGACGAAGAAGAGAAGAAGAATATAAATCTAATAGATCAGTTTGAATAGGAGAATCTTCATTGAATAGTACTGCTCCTGAACCTTCCGCAATAGCAGATGTTGATGCAAATATCAAAATTTGAGAAGGTAACATACGTTTAGCTAAATTATATATATCATTTACATTTTCATATTCGACTTCATTTCGACGATTTTGACACATTGCACGACCTGTTAGACCACCTAAATATATCACTACATGATATTTTTGAAGTACTTCACTTGATATTTCATAACTTGCTTGTTTCGGATAAATACGATCATAACCAGTAACTTTCCAGTTTTTATCTTTTTGAAAATGATCTAATAATCGTGAACCGATATATCCAGAAGAACCAATTATAGCGATATGGCACAAAGAAGATGGAAACGATGCAGTACACGGCAGGTCTTTCCTTGTGGCTTCCATATTAAATATAAATTCATTCAAAAAATTATCTTTATAACGAATTTTTACTACATAAATGGATAAAATGACGATCAAAATACAAACAGCAATAAATCTTATATTTGTAGTTAATAATTTACGACGCATTTGTTTGATTTCTTTTATTCTGAAACAAAAGCAAAATGCTTTAATTCATTATCTTATAAAGATAAATTTTCAAAATCGAAATTATTAATAAGCTTGTTCACAATTCTATTGATCAGCAAATTAGCCAATCAAAATATTGAACATTTAAATATGTATCGATTAGATTTGTGGTAACTTTTTTTTTAAATAAAATTTGATTAATTCAAAATAAGACAACGGAGAAAAAAGATTACTTTTCGCGTATTCGCCAATAAACCTTTTTTCGGGTCGGTAGAACAAAGAAGTAATGCCCATCCGTCGAATTCGCTGGTTCTTTTCTGGAAGAATATACTGTGCTGGTGCTGCTAGAAATGCTCAGATTAAGATCATATGATAATATCCAAACTTTATTAGTCCGTACAATGATCAGAATTAGACATACACCGGACCCGAACGTTCGGGATCGGACTCGGGAGTCACAGGTATGCAGGTTACCAAGTTCGCCACTTTGACCATATGATAAAATGTTATCCATAATATTTTATATCATACATAATTACAATATTGATCATAAGTTTCGACCATTTTCCATAAAATTTTTATCAGAGATTCATCTTAAAGGAACTGTGATTGCAAGCATGAATCTGATGAGAGAAGATATCTAACTATCAGCTACCGGTTAACTCCATATCTTGGGTATGAGTAAGATTCAGTGAAACTAAGAAAACTCTAAAATGATTCAGATTCAGGGTGTACCTTGATAAAGCACTGATTGTCATATAAGATATTTTACTTTTCTTAGATTTTTGTTCATTATATTGAAGAATTAATAATGAAGTTTTCAACATAAAATTGTCATTTAATACACGAGTTTTGTTCATATGTAATCAAGAAAGCTTTAATCAATCTCTAAATAAGACTAATCCAAGCTTGTCATGTGATGTAATAATGAACGGGAATCTTTTCTTTTTCGCCTTATACGTAGTGATACAGCAAGCAAAATATAAGCTAATAGAAATGATATTTTGTGGAAAAGTTGTTAAAATAAGAAATGCACCGATAGCAAGAGTTCAAGATAAAAATAAGGCAAATATAATTAGAAATTTGCCAATAAGAAGAAATAAATGCGAAAAAAAGCATTATTGACAGATAGAAAACATCCTAAATCTCTCATTAAATAATCACAAGCATACGAAGTATATTTAATTGATCTGTAAAAACTTTGAACGTTCATTTCATATACGTTCTTAAGTGAATCTAAAACCAGTCTTCCCAGAAATTGGCACGATCAAGAAAAATATTATAGAGGTGGATATAATCATTGTTGTAACGAAATATGAGAAAATGATCAAGGAAGCGATCACCCCTCAAAAACGAACATTGTTATTTTTCGTCTGATTTCACCGAAATTTTGGAAAATATTAGTCTAGGATAGGATATATCATATGTGAGAAATTTCCCCCAAATCTTCAATAAACTAATGAGTTATAGTCAATTTGTTAGTCAAAAGCAGCATGTATGCGGAGCAAGGATTTCGTAATAAGAATACGAACTAATGAGCTCGGATGGTTTTTAAGTTGTGAAGTATCCTTAAGGCTAGATCCTCACAGGATCCGAGTTTCGAATTTACCTTTGTTTATTTTCTAAAAATCCTTTTTCAAAAAAATCATGAACTCATGTCCAAAAATTACTAATAAAAATGAAACATCTAAGTTTTTTTTTCAGCAGAAGAGAAATGCAAAACTCGGGTTCTGTGAGGATCTTGTCCTACCTGTATATTATATAATAAAAAGAAAAATTAGCACATCTATACTGAGTCGTTATTAAGAAAACCTTGCCCGCGTCAATGATATGGTCGAAGAAATTGATTTTGAGGAAAACGAAAAATAAAATTTTTTGGTGTATTTCAATTCGATCGATGTATTTTCCCGTTAGTCATAGCTAGAGAGCTGAAATTTTTAAAACTAAAAGATCTTGATTAGTTTTATCGGTCATACAAAACTATGAAAAGTATCATTAACACTGTATTCTCAGTGGTCTTCAGTAGCACATTCTCAGAAAAAAGACCAACATAAACGTTTTGGCAAAACAAATTATGCCAGATTATAGTTCATCACAAGAGCTATCAGTATATATATATAAATCTCAAAATTGTGTTTTTTTTCGAAAAATTGACTTATCTTAGGAGATGCCTGAAGTCAATTAATAGATATGCAACACAATTGACGCTAGCGTAATCTTTATACAAAGAGAAAAATACAGTTTTTAAATTTTCCTCGCTAATATAGTCAGCTTCGAATGGACACCGTATCTAGAGTGACTGAATTCACTCGGGTAATATGACTTAGCCTTATGTACTAAATGACAATTTTATATTAACATTTTCAGATTTTAATTCCTCAATATAACCCTTTGACTCTCGCTAAGGCATATGTGCGTCATCAGCTTTATCACTTCATAATATATGTTGATTAGACACACTTGTGTAGAAGCAAATGTCTTGCAGCTGGAATTTTTATATCATCATTTATTTAAAGCTTAGAATGTGATCATGCTATATTAAAGAAAAAAATGCGTGGTGCACATGTACAATCGCTCTGTGATATGTGTGCTAAACATAAATTGACAGTCAAAGGGATAAAGAAGAAAAGTCGAAGAAAAAGTAAAATATTCTATTTTTTGTTCCTATATAGCAAACAGTGTTTTTTCAAGGCACATCCTGAACATGAACGATTTTAGAGTTTTCTTAGTCTCATTGAATCTTACTCAAGGGGAAAAACAACGACTCCATGCACTCCAAAAAAACAATGTGGAGTACGGTTGGAGTACCATTGATGATAGGCATGCATCGACTCAGAGTACAGATCGGGAATCCAGGGTTTAGTCATTCATAAATAACTAGTTGCAGCAGTTAGTTCCCTTGTCTATATCTCTCTATATTGCTGGCAGCCTTAGGTCCTCCAGTTCTATAATAGGGGAGTACTTTTAGGTTGTCAACTGCTATTTAATGAGGGCACCCTTGGCTTCTACAGCCTCATATTAGGCGGGTACCTTCAGGTCGTTCAGTCCTACAATAGGAGGGTATCCTTAGGTCTTCAACTACTATATGTTGAGGGTACCATTAGGTGCTCAACTTCTATCTGTTAGGGATACACTTAGGTAAGCATGCGTCGAGCCCGGGAATAAACTGGAAATCTCGGGCTCGGTCATTCTCAGTACTGGGAATCTCAGCAATAGTTATTGATAATTAACTCGCTCCTGTGGTCAATTTCCCTGACTCTACTAAGAGTCATGGTCTCGAAATTGGCCATCCCTTTCCACGTTTATCTCTAAACACTGTTTCATCGTCTGCAACAGGAGAAAGAAATTCTCTGGACGTAATCTTAGATCATCAAGTACTCTATTATGAGTAGGAATGGCACTGTAGTCTCTCTACAAATCAAAAACCTAGCTAATCAGTTGGGAACAAATTGTCCCTCGCTTATGTAATTGGTAACCGTAGGAGATTCTATGAGGACTCTTGTAGAGCACCCTTAATAATCCCAAATTTTCCCGAACTACCCTCTGCTGCGTCCTTGTCATTATAGAGAAAAATCCAACGGGGAAGAAGCGGCTTCCGTGTATCGAGGATACGGCAGCGATACATACGATACGACTACAGTCCGGAGAATATATGTAGAACTAACAACATAAAATATGATAGAGACATGAAAACACAAAATTTACATAGTAGAATCGTGAGATTAAAAGTCTTGTCATAAAAACAAAGTCAATTTTTGTTACAAGTTTCAAAATTATGATAAATGTATGGAAATACAGGAAGAAAATAAAGCGAAGTGTCAAATCGCAAGATTGTGCGAATCACGGATACGAATGTCCCACTGATTGCTTCCCTAGATGCTACGGTCCTATTATACAGCGGTATCCTTAGGGCCTCAAGTTCTATACCTTGGATATATCCTTAGGTCCTCAGGTGCAGTATTTTGGACATGCTCTCGGGTCATCAAATTCTATTATATCAGCGGTGGGCTATTGGATCAATGAATCAGGAAATTATTTCATTCTCAGCAGAAATGGATCATCTCCATAAGATTGCATATATACAGCAGAGATGGAAAATATATAAATATGTAGAAACATGAAAAGAAAGGAGAAGAAGAGAAAAATATATATCTATAATATATTATTTGAAACTGCACATACACTGAAATTCAAGGAGAAATCCTTTTTTTTAAGATGAAATGGTTCAATAAGAGAACGAAAGAATGATAAAGAAAAAAAAAAGATACATATAATCTATTATTTCATATTGTACATGCATTTAAACTCAAGTCAATCTTTAAAACTTTTTTCACAATTGGAGCAAACAAAAATTAGATTTTACCATTAATAACTTCTAAAATAATTCTTGTCTCAAAAAATGAATGAAGAAAAAGTTGGTGGTATCAATACTGTACAAAAAATAATTAAACAAACGGAACAAATCGCATCACTCCCCACCAAAAGAAGCAAAATCGAAAGCATAGTTGATAAGTACGGAAAAAAACAAACACGATGCAAACTATTCCAACCAACACAAAGCTCTACTGTTACACATAAAGATCATTAACTATACTTGTCGAGCACCAAAACTATTTGCTTCTTACAACCCATCGGTTGTTTAGCGTCTTTGTCATGTTCGAATATAGTTGTCAAAAGAAACTCTCATTTCTCTCTACTTCTTTTCCAATTCGCCTTATATTTGCAGAAATGAATGATGCATTACTCATACTATCTAATCAAATCTACTGCAACAGACGACTTCTGCTAGTGCGTATCCTTCACATGAAAAAAAATGCAAATGCATTTCTCTCTATGTGTTTCATTTCTGCTAGAAAAAGTGACTTCTCCTGAGACATACCCTTAAGATGGGAAAAAACGCCAATGCATTACACTCTTTTAGTTTTCCATTTCTGCTCAAAAGAATCTATTTCTCCTTGGACATACCTGTAAGATGGAAGAAAAAGTAAACACACATTTCTCTCTATTTGCTTTCCGTTTCTGTTGTTCGATCGAGAGATAGATAAAGCATTTCTCTTAGAATTTAAAACACTTCTGCTTAGATATATTCTCTAGATGAAAAAAAAATGAATATGTGTTTCTATCTAAACATTTTTCATTTCTGTTTGTAAATCGAGACATGAATAGAGCATTTTTTCTTACAATTTGTAGTATTTATACTGGAAAAAAATGGAATTGGAATAAATTGTCCGTTTGATAATATGAGAAGTTTGATGTTCAAAAAGAATTTCTGCTGGAAGTGGAACAATTTTCCATCGTAGTGGGGAAATAGTCGATTCCTCGCAATCGCTAAGGTTATACTATTTGAGGCGGTCTATAACTTTTTTAACCACTATGTAGAGATGACTTGTATAAATTTCCAAGAGCTATGGTAAAATGTCTCTTATAATTTTAAATTTTAGCTAATTATGGTTTCTTTTTACATTTTCAAAACTTCAAGAAGTGAAACATATAAATTTTCAGGAGCTGTCCAGAGTAACCGTGGCATATTCATTATTACTTCTACTTTCACTTAACAAAAAGACAGTAAGCTTTTGTAACACAATTCTTTTTTATATTGCAGCAAAATCGCTTAGTTAAGTAGTGAAGATTATCTAATGTTGTATGATAATCTTCACTACTTACCGCTCATCAACAAGTAATAAGTGATTTAGTTTTAAATAGAGGTAGATCATTTACATCAGATTATAGATGAATCATCAAAAATCTGTCGCGAATATTTCACGAAGAATTACACTATATCATGTCATCTCATTAGCTACTAAGAAAGTCTCAATAATCATTGATATTAACGATCTGTCATCAATGGTGTAAATACTGCTGTAGCCTTTAGACAGCACGTAAGACATGTTGCAAAGTTTCTGGAAACTTAGAATCATAATGTAACAGAATCTGAGCTTTTACCCATTTATTCTAGCTATCCAACAATGGAAGGTCGGGAACTGATGAGCAGCTAGATTGACCTTGTTCGGATGAAATGATTACTCTCATCGAGAAAACTAACGTATTTAAAATATGAGCTGTTGATGGTGTACCCAAACAGAGATATTTAATTTTTATGTTATGCATTATGTGGGTATAGAAGTATGATAATATATGACCTATTAATTTAAACTTTTCATAAAATCATCAAATATTTCAAGAAGCAAGTGTTCAAAATCTTCGTGAGTATTACTAACAGTATCTAGTCTTCTTAAAATATGACTTTCTCTGTAGTTTAACAGTATCACCTTCGAAAAGAATATAAGACTAGTTTGAAAAATATTCATGCATAGATTATCTAAAGCTAAAATGCATTGATACATCACTTTACAATGTATAGAACTGTTGACATATTTCATATCAGAAAGAAGAGAAGTATTTTTGCTCTTATCGTCAGTGGAATGTTAAAAGGTTCTAACAAATCATTGCTAACAGAGAATAAAGAAGATTTACCAATGGAATAATATAAAGAATAGTATGCGAACAGTTTCTTTTCTGTATTTCTTAATAATTGGTATTCGTAAATATCAATCAAGTGCGCATTCGAAGTAACGTTGTTTTGTAGTTCTACTACGGCTGATATTTGTGAAGATTAGCTTCGTTGATTAAGAAATGAATTTGCTGAATATTGCGAAACATCTTCTCCATTTAACACAATTGGAATTTCGCTTTGAAGATTCATCAACAAGTACTAATGAAATTTCTGCTTCAAAACAATTATTCGAAATTTTGAAAACATTTGAAGATGGTTACTTTGATAAACTATATACTTATCAAAGCCTCGATTTTCATGATGAATATGATGAAACTATGGATGAAGAAGACAGTACTGGGGAAAAAGAATCAACTGATAAAGAAGAAAATATTGGTGATTATGATGAAAATGAATCATTGAATATTCAGACTAATTTTACATTAGAAGAGATGGAAATGATAGTAGAATGGGTTGATGAGCATCCAAATTATAAATTTGCATCTACTAAGAATAGATTTCGAAAAGTCGAATACATGTATTAGATTGCGAGATTTACAGAATATATTATAAAGAACGGTACAAGATTAGACAAAATTAAAAAATATCAAAGAATTTATGTGGAATCAATTTTATGTGAAAAGAGCAATCGAAAAAGAAGCAATTCATGATAGTGATTTAGAACTTTTTGCAATTCAAAAAGCAAGAGAACTAAATTGGGAAGATTTCAAAGCAAGTAATACATTTATCAAAGAATTTAAGAAAGAACATCGAATTTCATCAAGAAGGTGCAATAAACTTATTACTCGAGTTTCTTCAACCAGAAAAAAATGAGGTTTGAAAAATATATAGTTTCTCATTTGACATCGAATCTATTTATATTAGTGCGATATATATATGTATTGTAGATGCTTACGATTGGATAGAAAATCAAAGAGCTTTAATTTCTAATTATTCTTTTCATCAAATTTTAAACAGTGACCATTGTTCATCTCAACAAGAATATGTTTCGCCAAGGACTCTCTCTATCACTGGTGAAAGAACAACTGAAGTTGCTATTAAAAAGATGAATAGTATCACGCATTCTTATACCGTGCAGCCAATTACATCAGCTAATAGTTAGTTATTTCACAAATTCTTTCTCATTCTTCAGAAAACCAAAAATGAATTGGGTAAAAGAGTAGAAAAAGATTTAATTGTACAACCAAATGTTGTAGTACGTGCCTCAAAATCTGGAAAAAGCAGCGACGAAAAACATCGCATGTTTTTAAATGAAGTTCTACGTCCTTTGGTTGGTAGAAAATTCCTTCTTTTCCTTGATTGTTGGACAACTCAAGCTGATCTAAAAAAATTTAAAGCACTATTTCCACATCAAGGCAGTCAGTTATTAGTTTTTCCGGAAGGATCAACTGGTTATATTCAACCACAAGATCTCTTTATTTCGTTCCTGGAGATTTATTCATGAGAAAATTGAACATTAATGTTCATATTAATCGAACAGAAATGAATTTAAACAATC
Source organism: Macrotrachela quadricornifera (assembly GCA_022393335.1). Taxonomy (NCBI): domain Eukaryota; kingdom Metazoa; phylum Rotifera; class Eurotatoria; order Philodinida; family Philodinidae; genus Macrotrachela; species Macrotrachela quadricornifera. Next base: position 213,815 of record JAJEKB010020941.1, read on the forward strand.
GTCAATATTTCATAAATATGCATTATATCATTCACAATCAACTATCTGCTCCACAATTTAAAAACCTCATCAAGTCTGGATTTGTGCAAGCTAAAATACTCAGTGAAATCGTTGGTGAAATCAACAAACCAAAGGAGATTTGTTTTAAATTTTATGACCTTTATTGTGCAGTTCCTGATTATGAGGAGCGAACCCTACTCATTTGCGCTTAGTGCCGAAAGCAGCTTTGCCATTATCATTTGATTGAGGATCTTCATCTTCATCTATAGTACATCCTTTGAAATATTATTTTGTATCGTTCATTGATTGATCATAAAATAAAGTGAAAAGTATCATATTAATGAATGTTGAATTTTTAAGTATAATAATCGTCAATATCCTATTCATTGCTGTTAAACTACAGAGAAAGTCATATTTTAAGAAGACTAGATACTGTTAGTAATACTCACGAAGATTTTGAACACGTGCTTCTTGAAATATTTGATGATTTTATGAAAAGTTTAAATTAATAGGTCATATATTATCATACTTCTATACCCACATAATGCATAACATAAAAATTAAATATCTCTGTTTGGGTACACCATCAATAGGTCATATTTTAAATACGTTAGTTTCTCGATGAGAGTAATCATTTCATCCGAACAAGGTCAATCTAGCTGCTCATCAGTTCCCGATCTTTCATTGTAAGACTAAAAAAGACAACTACTTAAGCTAAATAAAAAGTTACTTCCTGTTCGAGTAATAATCTGATTTAGATTCACAAATCTTATCCTTCATGAAAAAACTTATACATGAAGTCATTTGAAAGAGCCCTGATTACTTTTCTCATATCCAAAAACCAGCTCATTAATCGCAATTATTCGACAAGATCTGCCATTACGTGCAAAATCGTTAAGTTAGCGTGATCATTCGATGAATTTTTCCATTACAGTATTGATCGCCGAAAATGAAACCAATATTATGGCATCCGTTGATAGGTATTCAATCAAAGGAATAATATCTACTAAGAAGCTACATAAAGCCGATAGAATGGATTACTGAATCAGGCATCTATAATATCATTCACTATAGCAAAAAGATTCTTTGATGAAGCAGCTACTACACTCAAATAAAATTGCAACAAACCGATAAGGTAGAAAACATCGCGAAATTAACGGAGCCTGGAATCAGCATTCCAAACCGAAAAATTCATCGATTTCTCACACTCCTCCGTCCGTATTCTTTTTCTTTCACAAACGAAACAATTTTAAATTACCGAAAAAATCTAACGATCTTTCGATCCAGGTTATGCTACTGATGCTCACCAATATTTGAAGTATAACTGCTGCAAACGATGATTTCTCTTGTATTGCAAACATAAATTGTCTGCTTGCTTGTTTGATTGTATGTCTGCACAAGGTCAAAAAAAGATTTTATTAATATTTTCTATAAAACTTGACCAAAGGGTCATGGATGGCGGGAAGTTGAAATCTGAGATTAGTTTAAACAAATAAATTATTTATTATTTATTAACTAATAATTAATCATTAATATTTCCAGCAAAACTTAACCAAAAGCTAGTCAGGGTCGAGGAATTCGAATCTGATATCAGTTTTTCTTAAATGAAGATTTATTAGCTATTTATTAATCACTTATGTTAATACTATTAGGGAAACTTCATGGGATTCAATTAGAGAAGTGTAACTCAAGCTGGAAGTTGACCTAGAAACGCTCAATGGCTTAAAGTGCATGGGTTTCAATGACCCAGAGATGACTGACGCATGCATCCTAAGTAATTTACTGACAACAGGATTTTGATTATTCTATAGAAAGCAGCTAAGGTGTCAATTCGCGACCATTACTTTTCTTAAGAAAAAATCCAAATGAATAGAGTAGCATTTGTATATGTCGTGTTCTATTTGAAGTCAGTGATTCATCTATCGGATAACAAGACTGAGCTTCTTTCCAGTCTCTTACCCTTCGTACCAAACATGCCTGTACTTCTTATAGATAACATCGCTTGTGAACTAGGACTCTCAAAGGGCACTCAGGATATTTTTCGAGAGCTCATATACAATGATCAGGAGGAGCCAGGCGCTTTCAAGGTAAAGAGCGATGTATTTCTATCAAATACCATATACATACAAAAACCATTATATGCACTCGTGGAAATTAATACATCACAAGTAGAAACAAATCTCGATGGTCTTCATCCTAAACTAATTCCTATTCCACTAATAAAAAAGCGATTTACTGTTTCCATTAAGCAAATCTTTGAACATCTGTTCGAACGAGTGCAAGGTGGAAAAAAAATTAGACAAGTGATTTAAGTTACAAGAACACAACTGTCAATTGTGCCTGCCTTCGCAATAACTACTTATAAAGCGCAAGGACTCACAATGAATAAAATCGTGGTCGACCTTCTTCCGCTCAGGATGCTGAGCTGACACGTCTAGATGAACTTGACAGAAAGACAAAGCGAAAATATTCTTCTTTCACATTTTGAACGTGCATAAATAAATACTTTGCTATGAGTATAGTGTTATATCAAGTATATAAGACGTATCATAATTTGAAATTGTTGTAAAATAATTATCTATCTATAATCATTTTCTTTATGTACATTTATGTTAATCATTGTAGTTGTCACTTTACTTTCGTTGTATCAGATTTTTCCTATGATATCTTTTCTTGATTTCTTTTCTTATTGTCTCTTCTGTTTGATATAATTATATGGATCTTCTCATCTATATCGTTACTTACTTGGAATATCTAATCCTCTATCCAAAATATCGTAGAAATATCTACTGTTGTTGATGTAAGAGTATCTAATTTAAATTAGAAATGAACTTATATACACAATAATGTATTAAATATTCACCATCTGAAGACAACCCTTCTACGAGAAAGAGTTGAGCAAGTCTGCAGACGAGCGTTACTTGTAGTATAATTACCTGTATATATGGTAAGAAGTGGAAAATATTATATGAATGTTAGCTAAACAAGAAGAATATCTCTTTTAATCAATAATCTATGTGTTTTATTGTCAGTTCACTCAAAAAAATAAACGGAGAATGATAAACATTCAAAAAGGTTTATGATGCTAAAATGAGTTTATTAATGTGATTTATCCTTTGATAAGCCCTTTATTCCATTTGGAACTGTGTAAGAGTTTGTATCCCGTTGCAAACGGATATACCATCCGTTGTACCAGTTTCTATGCTAATAAAATCTTTTTTTACAGATCAACGAGATCAGCCTTTATTTAAGTGTTTATCATGCATAATATCAAACTTGCTATTTGAGGGTCGATTTCGTTGATCTATGAAAAAAGAATTTATTATCAAAGGGTAGATCACATAAATAAACTCATTTTAGCGTCATAAACCCTTTTTGAGGATTTATCACTCTCCATTTTTTTCTTGTATGTTGCTATCGATAAATAAAGTTAATTAAAAATCTCATTCTAAGGTCAATCTAATTGACGATAACTGTAGTTCATAGAAAAAGTAATAAAATATCAAAGCCATCAATCATAGTCCGAGTGAAAATATCATTATTCGAAGGATGTGAATATCTTCTTATTCAGCTATATGGACAAAACTTTGTGTAAGTTAATATAAAACTTCACTTGCTTCCTGGACCTGCTTTCATCCTATTTTGATTGACGTCACAATTCACTTGAGTGTTAATAAGCAGCGCAATTGTATGTCAGATGTTAATCTCAATGAGATTGTGTTAAGAGCTATTTTAAATAAAGATACATAGTTCTACATTGTAATTCTTGTTGATAAAAATATCCGGCAGAAATGTCAACATGTGTCTAATATAATAAATTTATTAAATGTTTTTTATCATAGGTAGCAAGGGGGAAAAAGCGGATCCTGGATCCTTGGATCCTGACGGATCCTCATGGATCCTTGGATCCTGACGGATCCTCTTGGATCCTTGGATCCTGCTGGATCCTACGATAAAATGAATATATTTTAATAACACTAAGTAGTATCATTGACACATATCAATATTTTTGTAAGGCTCGAGTGGATCCAACGATACAGGTACAGCGTTCTCTTCCTTGACGTAATATCATTAAAATATATTAGTTTTATCGTAGGATCCAGAAGGATCCAAGGATCCACGAGGATCCATTAGGATCCAAGGATCCATGAGGATCCAC
>JAJEKB010020941.1:217983-551610 GCA_022393335.1 Macrotrachela quadricornifera
CCACGAGGATCCATTAGGATCCAAGGATCCATGAGGATCCACGAGGAACCAAGGATCCAAGAATCCGCTTTTTCCCCCTTGATAGGTAGTATTATGGAGAGAGTCGCATCAATTTATTACTGTAGTTCGTCTGATTAGAGAGTGTGTTGATGAACGGATTAGTTTATATAACATTCTTTCTATTATTCAAGGATAATCACGGAAATTATTATATGCATTCAACTGATCAAAATCAGACTGACTCAGCATATGACTGTCTCACAAGGGAAGGTCCCCAGGTGTGTCCCGAAGATTTCAATGAAAATGATGTGGGTTTGTTAAGTAAAGTATACCTATCTCAGGTATGAAACAATTAGCGGCTACGGCTGCTGTAATAAAAAGTTATAGCCGAAACATTTTCCAGAAAATTGACACATGTACTTCGCTATACAGATTTTTTCTTAAGAATATTTTTCTTGAGGATTTTTTTCATAAGAATTTTTTCTTCAACCACGATAGTTACAGCTGAGTTGCATGCCGTTTTATAAAGTACTAGTAGTTCAAAGTCTTTTATTAATGTTTATGATCATTTACAAAAAAGTGTTCGAAACAAAGAATACGATGGCAAAAGCTGCAGCAAATGAAAAAGTAGTCATCACACGCTACCATAGAACCAGGGGTGCCAACTGTACCCCATTTCGGGGTACAGTACCCCATTTCGCAATTCTGTACTCCAGAAAATTTTGTACCCCTGGGGTACATATTTTGTACCCCATTCGGGGTTATATGTCTGCGACGCGATTAACTAATCTTCTAATGAAAATAAGTTATGTTTTGTAGTAAAGTTTTGTCATTTTCATAGAGACATCTATAATAAAATGTATTGGTAAAGAACTGATCAATAGATATTAGCATATATCTTGTTTAATTTCGTCTTAAATTATTCGGTTATACAGACTATTTTTACTATGAACAATGAAATAAATTTTAATGAACTTTTCTTCTTTTTTAATGTCTCATTGTTTCATCATTTTTTCTTATTATATTTAACAGATACATATTGTCTCAGAAATGCATTTAGTTTTAGATTTTCAATGATTTTGATATAATCTTCGTATGGAGTTGAACAAGAATGATGAAATTGAAATTTCTGTAGATTCAATAACAACAACAAGTGAAGAGTCTTCTGGTTTTCGAAACAAATCAAGTACCAATTTTAAAGAAAAAAAAATCAACTCATCAAAGTCAAAAAGACGTTGTATCTTCAACCAACAATGGTTAAAAGATCCTACATATACAGAGTTTCTCAGAGAATGTCGCGTTAATAAACATTTTGCTCATTGTTCTATATGTAAATCAGATTTTTCTATTGCTAATGGTGGTGTCTATTTGATAAATCGTCACATTGAACAAGCTAGTCATAAACGTTTAGCTGAAACTCAAGCAAAAGAAAAATGTAATGTACAACATTGATACGCAGTATATTTTGTTGAATAAATTATTTTTTTTATTAAGCACGATCAATACACGATTTTATTCCACCATCATCAAAATTAACTAAATTAACTGCAGTTGAACTAAGTCTTGTTTACCACGGTGTTCGTCATGGATACAGTTATGTCAGTCAATCATGTACAATTGATCTTCTCAAAAAGATTTTTGATGAATCTCAAATTGGACAAAATATCACCTGTGGTAAAACAAAAGCACGTGAATTAACAGTAAATGTTCTTGGTGAGTTAATTCTATCTCTATCACTTCCAAGAAAAAAAAATTATCTATTAAAAGAAAAATACGAGAATTATTTAATATTTTCGTTTAAAAGACATTTATGCTCAATTTTAACTTGACTTCTTTATAAAATATACTATAATTTTAGCTCCATTTTTTACTTCGAAAATTATTGAACAAGTTAATCAATCGTTTTTCTATTCTTTGTCTTTTGATGGTTCTACCAAGGGGAACATAAAGATGTTTCCATTCATCATTAATTACTTTACAGTTCAATCTGGTATTGTAAGATCTTGTTAGGATCCGATGAATTGTTGAGAAAAAAAAGGAAAAAATGGTTGTTCAGTTGCAGGTTCTTGTTTTTTTTCAAAAACAAAACCCAAGTTTATTTTATAAAGAAAAACACGACCAACACGTCTGTACTATAGAAAACAACAACAGGAGAAAAAAAAATAAACAACATGAGAAAGAGGAGAGAGAAAAGAAAACAAAAATATAGTCATCTATATGATGACTTCTATATATATATATATATATAAGAAGGATCGCCATCGACATAGATGGCGATCCCTGACACCTCCCCCCTCACAAAGCTTAGAGGAAGATATCGAGCGGTAATAACTGTTCGTATAGTTGTTGATCTTCAATTGATTTGGCACCAATATAAAGTGTCGGTCCAACAGGATTGATATTGATGGGGTTGATGTTGAAGACTTGTAGGATGTTCTTTGCTGTCGTTATATCGATGTTTATTTGACGTTGAAGACCAAAATCATATCGATGACGTCTATGACGTCGACTTGAAGCTTGGTTTCTATTTTTCCGAGCAGTAACTGAACGTTTTGGTCTTTTTTTTCGTTTCTGTTGAGTTGGTGGAAGTGTAGTTGTTTCAGATGAAGGTGTTATTGTTGCAGATGAAGATGTTGGTGCTGCAAATGACGATGTTGTTGCAAATGAAGATATTGTTGCAGATGAAGGTGTTGTTATTGTAGATGGAGATATTATTGGTGCAGATGACGATGTTGCTATTTCGTCTGGTGATGGTGTTGTTATTGATGCAGAGGGTTGGATAAATGATGAGGAAGAAGGTTGACGTTCATTTACCTCATGAACTGTCCACACTTCAACATCACCATCATCGTCCTCATCTGTATCATCAAATAATATATCATGAGATCGTTGATGATGCTGTAGTTTTTTAGCTGAAAAAGAAGGAACGAATTTTTTATTTAAATATGAAAAATACTCTCCTAATGAATGAAATTGCTGATCATTGTTGGATTTCATTAATGAAAAATTATCATACATAAACAAGATCAGATCAAGTAACGAAAGGCAATCATTACAGGCATAATCGATAAGACGTTGACGATATTTGGTGGAATATTGAAGATCACGATCTTTTAATTGTACATCTAATCCAAGACGCCAAGGTCGACAAGATTCACGTTTGGATAAATATTTAAACGAGGTGTATAAAATCGCATCTTGCAAACTCCATAATTCTTTATTCATTAATTTAAATCGATTAATTTGATCAGGAGAAAACAATAATGTTGCATCATATGATGGTGCATAAATTGATAAATCTTGATTATAATCAGCTAAACGATATTCACCATTTAATGATAAAGACGATTGAAGAAAGTTATTGAACCATCCAGAGAATAATTGTTGGACATTAAAAATATTACCAGAGATAGGCCATGAAAATAAATTATAACGAAGAAAAGGTTCGAGTTCCTTTCTCAGTACGCCCCAAGTAAATAAATTCTTCTCCTTGTTAAAAACAGAACCCAAAATTTGTTGAATATAATGAAATTGATGAGAAGAAGGCGATGGTAGAAATACAATCTCGATTAATAACACAGGAACATAATCACATAATGATGAATCAACTGCTATTTGGATAATTGCAGGTTTATGACCTCTAATATCACATTCCGTGTCTAAAATGAAGTTTTGAGCATTTTGTATAATATTTAATAACATCAATAATTGATCATCAGAAGTTCTATTATGTATAAAATAAATTTGAAAAGGTTTATTTGAACGATAAGGTGGAAAATGTTGTTCGTAATATCTTTCTTTTTCTTCATGTTTTCCCATTTTAAACCAGCAGACAAAATATAATGATAACACTGGGAATAATCAAATACCACCACCAGATAACAATATATCAATAACACTAAGCGAATAACACCACCAGTTAATAATAAGTATATATATATATATTCTTTTTTTTTTTTTTTTTTTTTTTTTTTTCACGACGTAATACTTGGTAAATAAAATAAACAGTGAATATAACTATCATAACAAATAACAGCACAATAACCACCATAGAAATAAACTGACCAAGTGACCATTGACGTAATTATCATAAATAAATATAATCTAATGTGTAGATGACGTAATGGTCCATAACAAAATAACAAATAATAAGAAAAAGAAAAACAATCAGAGAAGAGAAAGAAGAAAGAAAGAAAAGAATAAAATAAAATAACCAGTTTAACCAGCAGAACATGATTGAAGTTGTGATACATGTACTTGATAAACCATTTTTGTATCATCTTCAAGCCAATAAGTTGGATGTTTCTTTTGAATAACCACCATAGGATCAGAATAAAGTGAAGATAATTTTTTTGTTGTTGTTGATAAACGTTTAAGTACACGATCGCCAATATTAAAATGTGGATTTGCACGATGAGTGTCATAATTTGTTTTATAATATTGTTGATGTTTGATGATATTTTCTCTTGCATAACGATAATATAATGTTAATGTTCGCATATAACATTGGAAAACATGCATCAACTGAATATGCTCCATATCAATTACAATTCGGAAGACTTCCAAATCTTCCACCTGATCCACCTGTTGATAAGTATGAATTTTTAAAACCAAATGATTATTTTCAATGTTTTAGACGAACACAATAGATTTTAAATGATAATCCCAATCGTTCATGTGAACATTTGTAAACTTTGCTAATTGACGTTCAAACGTGGCATTGAAGCGTTCAATGGCACCATTCGTTTGGGGATGGTACGGGGTAGATTTTATATGGTGACAACCTAGTATTCGTGTGAGTGCTTCCATTAATTGATTATTAAATGGAGTTCCTTGGTCTGATAATATTTGACGAGGTACACCATAAATGCAGATATAATGTTCATACAAAACTTCAGCTGTTGTTTGTGCATTTTGTTTTTCGACTGGAACTGCTATGACCCATTTCGTAAAATAATCCGTGATTGCTAAAATGTATTTATGACCTTGTGCAGTAGTTGGAAAAGGTCCTGAGTAATCAATGCCAATCATTTGGAATGGACCATGTGGGGCTTCGATAGGATGCAGAAAACCATGTGGTTTATGACGGGAGTAATTAAATTTTTTACATTTTAAACAGGATTGGAGATAATCTTTAATGCAATTCTTCATATTGGGCCACCAGTAGCGGTCTTTTAAATTAGTATACGTTCGACGAAAACCAAAATGACCAGCCCATGATGAAGCATGATAAGCATCCACTACCTGCGGAACTAATGATGATGGTACATAAAGTAATTTTTGATGTATAATACCACGTTTGCACTTTTTATATAAAATATCATTCTTAAATTCAAATGAACAATTGGATGAATCTTGTTGTAATTTTTGAACTTGTTCTTGATAAAATGAATCTTGTTTTTGAGCATCACCAATCTGGGTAACATCAAAATCATGACCTTCCTCTCGTGAAGGAAGATCATCTAATACCATAGATTCATCTGATGGTGAAACATTATCAATAACATTTTTAATATGTACCTGTGCTTTTGCTTGAGCTCTTGTAGTTACTGCAACAACAGGTTGAAAACCAGGAATTGCACCATAATCAGGTTCAATAAAATCATCATCATCTTCAATTTGTCGAGGATATCTAGATAAATAATCAGCCATACAATTACACTTACCCGATACATGACGAATTTCTTTAATATTGTATTGTTGTAAAATTAATGATATACGATCAACACGACGATTATTTGATGGTTTTAAATGCATATTACGTAATGGACAATGGTCCGTATAAACAGTAAATTCACGTCCTAATAAATATAATTTCATACGTAATACACAGTAAAATATAGCTAATGCTTCTTTTTCAATCGTGGGCCATTTTCGTTGAGGTTTGGGTAACATTTGAGAATGAAAATAAATATTTCTTCTTTGCCCACTTGTATCTTCTTGAAATAATACACCACCAATACAATTGTCTGATGCATCAATTTCTAATGTTAAAGGTAAATCATTATCAGGATATGTAAGAAATAATGGTTCAGTAATAAGAGCAGTTTTTAATTGTTCAAAAGCATCACGTTGATCTTGGTCCCACCGAAATTTATGTTTATGTGCTTTAGTTAAATTAGTAACACCTAATATAGGAGCAGCTATATGTGTATAATCAGGAATGAATTTTCTATACCAACCAATTGCACCTATAAAAGCATTCGCTTGTGCTAATGATACTGGTTGTGGAATAGATAAAATTTTTTCAATACGTTCTGAAAGTGGTCGTATACCATCATGACTGATTGTATGACCCAAATAATTTATGTTCATACGAAATACTTCACATTTTGGTGGATTAAGTTGAAATTTATGTTTGTTGAGAATGGCCAGAACTTGATTAACATGTTGTAAATGTTGATCAAAATTGTCCGAATAAATTAAAACGTCGTCTAAATAGACCATGGAAAACTTTTTACATGGTAATAATAAACTTGACATAATGCGCTGAAACGACGGTGGACTATTTTTAAGGCCTTGGGCCAAAACATTAAATTCAAATAATCCATGGGTAGTAATAAATGCAGTTTTGTGTTTATCTTCTTCCTTAATTGGAATTTGAAAATAACCCGAACGAAGATCTAATTTCGAATAATAACGTCGACCACCTACTATCTGCAGCGCTTGTTCAAGATTTGGTAGTGGAAAATTATCTTGAATAGTGATGTTATTCAGTTTACGATAATCAACAATAAATCTATAAGAACCATCACGTTTTTTTATTAATATAATTGGAGCTGAATATTGAGAATACGATGGTCTTATTTGTTTGTTGTTTAACATCTGCTGAATAATTTCAAAAGTGGCATTTTGCTTATCAAGTGTTTGTGGGTATGGTCGAGATGTAGTTGGAGGTTTATTTTCAGTACAAATAACATGTGGTGTATCAGTATCGGCAATCGTAGTTGTTGTTGTATCAAATAATCGGTGATGTTTCTTAAATATCGACCAAATTTGATTTACTTGTTGTGGATCATCAATATGACCTAATAGAGTATGAATATTACCTTTACTATTTGAAGTTAATGATTGTGCTTGATCTTCATCAACTAAAGTTCTTGTTTGTGCATCAAATATGGTAGCGACGAAATTTGATGAAGAATAAGGAGTTATTTCACCGATAATTTCCTGATAATTTAATTGTTGTTGTATCATGGTAGAATTATAAATTAATATAGTAGCTATATAATTTACCACTGATATGATTGCATGTGCCGTAACTAAACCTTTATTCATCAAATTATTATTAGGTGAAAATATCATATGACCAGATGGAATTTTACACTCCATTTGTATTTGTTTTTCTTCTTGTGGATGAATAACAGTAGTTATAGTAGATTGACATGGTAGAATGAAATCGTTGATTTTACTTTCCATTGGAACTGAAACAATAACGTCTTGAACATGAATATAAATATTTTTGTCTTTGTTATTGAGATTAACATAGTATTTATTCATGTAATCCATTCCTAATAAACAATCAACACATAAATTATCAACAACTCCAACAATAATATTAGTTTGTAAATTATCCAAGTCAATACCAATTTGTACTGAACCAAGAATATTAAATGTTGAGTGACCATCTGCCATTAAATAAGATTGTTTATTAACTTGTATTGGTAAATGGTTCATTTGATCAAGAATAGATTTTTTAATAAAAGATCGTGATGAACCTGAATCAAACATAATTTTTGTCGAAATATTATTAACTTTAGCAATAATAAATATTGGTGATGGGTTTATTAATGTAGAAGAAGGATCATCACCATCACACGATGATCCTACTACTGAAAATGGGGACATTGATTAACAAAATGATCCGTGCCATCACACTTAAAACATCGATATGGTGGTTTTGGTATACGATTATTTTGTTGTTGTTGTGGTTGTTGTTGATTAGAATTATTACTATTAGTTGGTGGACCTTTATTGTTAGCTTGTGATGTATTCGAATAATTTCGAGGTGAATTTGTTGGTCGAACAGATGTATTATTTAATGGTGGATGTTGTGAAGCTATTTCACCAATACCTTGTTGTCCATCAAGTGATTTCAATTCTTCGATTTTTTGTGCATATTCTAGAAAAGCTTCCGTGGTTCGAGGATTTTTCAAAAGAATATCAAAACGTAAAGATGGTTTCAATCCATCTTTCAAATATTGCAGTTTAGTAGCTTCATCCATCATTGGATTTGCTTCTTTACATAGTTTCATAATTTCAAAATAATAATGTCGAACATCTTGATTTAAACCTTGTTGATATTGACGTAACCGATTAAATGCAATATCAGCTTTACTTGACGATTCAAAAGTACTAATTAATTTTTGTACAAATAATGACCAAGTTGGAAATGAGTGATTGTTATCAAAAAACCAATCTTTTGCATCAGCTTCTAAACAGCCTGAAATGTAAAATAATTTTTCCATATCGGATAACTTCAATAAATGCATTGCTTGATTAACTTCACGTAACCATTTTGATACATTTTGTTTTGAACGACCTGTAAATTTTGGTAGTTTTTCTATATGACTTAATAATAATTGATTGCGTAATGATCCAAATACATCATCTTGAGTTCCAATGGACATTGTTGAGTGTTGTTGAAGCTGGTTATTATCATTAAATATAATTTTTTCATCCTCAGTTCTTTCTATGGAAAATCGTTGTAGAAATAATTTCATGAATGTTATAAATGTTGACATATTCATTTCATTTTTTGCATACCAAATTAAAGCTTCACCTGTCAACACATTAGGTATCCATTTGATACGTTCAGCCATATCGACTCCTAATAAATCAAACTTCTCTAATAAACATGTTAACCATTGTTCAGCATCACCAGTACCAGCAAACTTTTGAAACGTTTGTAATTCTTCCTTGACCAAATCTAAATGGGAAAACTGTGAACCTGCGGTTTGATCATTTAACTCATGACCAACCACTATATTCCCACTTTCATCATTTTTTACGTCAACTATTTGACTTTGCTTTTGTGATGTTTCATTGGAAACTTGTAATTCTTGCATATTTTTGCTAGTATAGGATCTTGGTGGTTGTGAATATTGTAATTTATCAATTTTAATATGTGAATAATCAGTTTTAGAACGGGTTGATTTTCCGCTCATTAATTTTTATTGCTCGGCTTGCCACGCGGATTAATTTATTTTAACTTCTGAGAATAATACTAATGAAAATAAAACACTGGCCAGTGCACCATTGTTAGGATCCGATGAATTGTTGAGAAAAAAAAGGAAAAAATGGTTGTTCAGTTGCAGGTTCTTGTTTTTTTTCAAAAACAAAACCCAAGTTTATTTTATAAAGAAAAACACGACCAACACGTCTGTACTATAGAAAACAACAACAGGAGAAAAAAAAATAAACAACATGAGAAAGAGGAGAGAGAAAAGAAAACAAAAATATAGTCATCTATATGATGACTTCTATATATATATATATATATAAGAAGGATCGCCATCGACATAGATGGCGATCCCTGACAGATCTGTATTAGAAGTTATTGAACAACCACGTGAAGCAGCTGAAAATATTGTTGATACATTACGTGATGTATTAAAAAAACATAATCTTGATATTCAAAAATTGACATCTATTGGTGCTGATAACACAAATACAAATTATGGTCGACACCACTCGGTTTTTAGTTTTATAAAACGTGAAGTTTTAAATTTATTTAAAGGTGATAATATAATTCAATAAACAATACTTCTATATATATATATCTTTCTTTTCTTAGGAAATTGTTATTGTCATGTTCTATCCAATTCAGTCAAAGCTTCTCATCGACACTTACCAGTTGATGTTGAGTCATATTTATCTCAACTATATAGCCATTTTAGTTCATCAGCTAAACGTGTTGTTGAATTAAAAGAGTATTTCGAGTTTGTTGAAGAAGATTATTTAGTAAGTATGGTGAACTCTTAATATTTTTATATAGATAAAAAAATGCCATTTGTTTAGCATTTACTTCAGCATATTAAAGTTCGTTGGCTTAGTTTGTACAATTCAATTGATCGATTATTAAAAGTTTATGAACCATTATCTTCGTATTTTCGTGATACTAATGATGAAAATGAAGATACAACATGTCCATCAATGATCAAAACCTTTTTGTTGTCAAATATGTCCAAATGTACGTTATACTTTTTACAACAAATCTTATTTGATATTCAAACTAAAAATTTGGAATTACAGCGATACAGTACATCAATTGCTGATTTACATAGAATTATCACAAGTTTACTCAAAAAATTAAATGATCGACTTGAACAAAAATATTTTGGTTATAATACACGTTTATTATTAAATTCAATGTCAAAAGACGAACAAGAAGAAGCAACTTCTTCGTTTACAAAATATTTATCAAGTGTCATTAAATATATAAATAAATATTATGTAGAACATGCTGTATTAGCTGAAACATTATCTATTTTCGGTATATTTTTTATGACTAAGCACGAAGAGATAAAAAGTATTCCTTTGATTTTAGGAATCATCGAAATTGATCAAATTACATTCGATCAAATCGAACAATGTGTAGCTATTCTTGAACTTGAACTCGATCATGATAAATTATTTGAGGAAATGATTAATTTACAATCTACATTTAAAGAGATTGTTTCTTATCGTGAATCACTATTTGTTCAAATACAAAAACATGTTGGTGGTCGTAATTGCGATGAAATTCAAGAAACAGATGAAGAAGAATTTGTTCATAAGTCGTCAACACCAAATCATCATAGAATTCGACCAGATCAACTTTGGGCTTATTTGATCTCAAAAACAACAACAAAGTGTCCAGAAATAACAAAATTAGTTTCATTTATTTATTCTATTCCTTGTTCTAATGCTTTTACAGAAGGTGTATTTAATCATATGAAGCATTTATGGATACCTAGTCGAAATTTAATGTCAGTTGAAGCTGTTGCTGCTGAATTGCAAATAAGATTGAATTGTCAAATGAAATGTAATGATTTTTTTTCATTCGTACAAAATGAGCCTGAATTAATCAAATGTGCTCGAAGTCAACAAAAATATAACTCTAAGAAAAAATCTTGTTTTATCTGATCCAATACTGAATATGTGCTAATGTACATTTTTGTGCTTTTTTTATTAATTATATTATTTTCGATTTCGAACTTATGAATTAACTAGTATAATGCTTTTTTGAAAGAAAACGAACAATAAAGCGAATCCAATTATAATAATAGTGAAATATTGTATTCTTTTTACAAAAACAATGTTATTTTATTGGTTTTCTCAATTAAATCCTCTATTGGAGAAGGAAAATAATGTACCCTAGTGATGTACCCCATTCTAAAAAGAAATGTACCCCATATGTACCCCATTTGGACTTTCATAAACCCCATTCAAAAATTTGGAGTTGGCAACCCTGCATAGAACAGAAATCTTCATCGAAAAAAAAACATACATCATGAACATTCTCAAAATGACCCAAATCTTTTGAAGTATATCCACTCGAATACCAAGAATATTTAATCATAGGTGAGAATGTTTTAGCTGATAGTTGATTATGTATTAAAGAATGCATTTTTAAAATGCAGTTTCTAGAACAGATGTCAATGTTTACTTGATCAATGGCCACGCGATCATAAATTTTTTGTTTGAAATATTTCCATTATCGAAAAAAATAGCGATCCAACGGTTCAATATCACCGGTTGTTTTTGGTGGAATCTGCATTTGTTTACAGGTGATATTTTCAATATAAATATCATCATAAATGCTGGGATCAGTCTGACCTGACCAGGAGTCCAGTAACAGTAAACAATCTTCAAAAACCGATGGACTTTAAACATTTTCAGCGCAATACTGAATATATGTTTTAGTCAGTTTTCCACTCTTACTACAGCTAACATGAATATTACTCGCTTGATAAATTGATTGTTTAACACGCGGTCCAAGTTTTTCTGTAGGTTCTTGTAAACATATAAAAACCGGCTCAATCAATTCTCCAGCCATACTAATGATCAGCATAATTGTGTATGAATAAGTAACAGCATTCATTGATTTAACTCCACCATGAAGACCGCATTTTTGTGGTCTCTATGCCGGTCACAAGTCCCGATAAAGGAGGAGTGTTGGACGGAAGAGGTGCAGATACCGCCGTCTGTAAAAACAAAAAGACGAAAGAAACTAACCATGAACGACTTTAGCACGAAACCATACCGACTCGGACGTCGCCCAGGAAAACAAGGTCCGCGTCCTCTGTCAAGTGACTAGGACAGAGTGGAAAAATTGACTACTGGAAAAAATTTACATACAAAGTATACGATGAAGAACACAAAAACTAATACCTGTCAAAAATACTCTGACAGTAGGAACATGGAATGTGCAGACCCTTTGGACTGCTGGAAAATTAGAACTACTTCGAAACGAAATGAAGCGTTTCAAGTATGATATAATTGGTATTTCTGAAGTGCGATGGACAGGAAAAGGTGAGACACCGAATGGTGACGTCATCTGGTCAGGAGAAGAGACCGTACATATGAGGGATGTCGGTTTCTTACTAAGTGCACAAGCTAAAAAGGCTTTGATAGGATACAATCCAATAAGCTCACAAATAATTTCGGCGCGATTCGATGCAGCTCCGTTTAAAATTTCAATCATACATACATATGCGTCAACTTCTACATCGTCTGAAGATGAGATTGAAGCATTCTACAACGATGTTGAGGAAGTAATAAGAAAGACAAATAAAAAGATGTAATCATTCTGACAGGAGATTGGAACGCAAAAATTGGTAATAATAACACAGATTGGAAATCCGTTATGGGTAAATACGGTTATGGCGATAGAAACGAACGAAGAGAACGCCTTCTAAAATTTGCAGCGACACACAGTCTCTACATATGTAACACAAGGTTTCAACATAAACCTAATCGAAAGTGGGCTTAGGAGTCACCATATGGCATCCACAAGAACATGATTGATCTGATTCTCATTCAAAGAAGATGGAAGACATCGGTCATCAACTGTCGAACATTTCAGAGTGCAGACATAAGCTCAGACCATTCATTAGTCTTATACAACATCAAACTGCGACTCAAGAAAATGTATAACAAGCCGCAGCAATCGTATAGAGATGATGTAAACCGATTGAAAGATGAGAAAATAAGACAATCATACAGTACTACAGTAATAAAAACCATGGAAAACATAGAGCCATCATGTAATCTGGAAGTCCATTCAAACAACATAAGACAGGCAATTCAAACTACAGTAGAGACAACGATAACTACAGAAACAAAAACTAAAAAACCGTGGATTTTAGAAGCGACATTAAAACTTCCTGATGAAAAACGTTTCCATAGAATACACACAGCAATATAAAGACTCATGTCGGAGAGTCAAGAAATCTCCAAGACAGGATAAAGAGCATTGGATACAAGATCAATGCGAACAAGCTGAAAAAGACCTAAACATTGGAAATACCAGAGAAACATACAGTCTATTGAAAATGTTAAAAAACGAATTTGCACCTCGATTGAATGTGATACGAGATCAGCAGGAAGCAATGTTACAATCTAAGGATGACATAAAGCAAAGGTGGAGACAGTATTATAGCAGTCTGCATAAAGATCCTGGGGGTGAAGACGGAATGGCAGAAGAACTTGAAGACATCGCGCCTCCTGTAGACGAAGATTCCTCGGATGTTCTGTACTCTGAGGTCGAAGCAGCTATACGCGCATTAAAAAGAAATAAGAGTCCAGGGTCAGATGGGATCACGGCCGAAATGCTGCAAGCTGGAGGCGAACCACTAGCACGTCAGATCCATAATCTCTGTAACAAAGCATGGAATGAAGGTACAATTCCAGAGGAATGGGGTAAATCCATCCTGGTACCAATTCCGAAAAAAGGAGATCTCAGCAATTGTTCGAATTACCGAACGATCTCTCTTATCAACCATACACAAAAAGTAATTTTAATAGTACTGCTAAACCGATTAAAAAGTCATCTGGATCCGTACCTCTCAAAAGAGCAGGCAGGATTCAGAAAAGACAGGAGTACCATACATCAGATACTAACGCTTAGATTATTGGCTGAAAAAGCAAAAAGACAGCGTAAGAAAGTATACAACTGCTTTATAGATTTTCAAAAAGCATTCGATACGATTAAACACAAAATTATCTGGGCTATGTTAAAATCCTATGATGTAGAACCGAAAATGATTACACTGCTTCAAAAGATCTACGAAAAGTCACAGTCAGCTGTCCGAATTGGTAATGATTATGGCGAGTGGTTTCAAACAGACGTAGGAACAAGACAAGGCGATCCTTTATCACCACTCCTCTTCATCGCATATCTAGAAAGGGTGATGGATCAGGTGAGGCAGAACACCTGCGGAATCAATATCGGTGGAATCGTTATAAATAACCTAAGATTCGCGGACGATATTGATCTTATAGATGAAGATCTTAGCTCACTTCAAAGCCAAATTGAGCTAACAAAGACAGCGGCCGAACAAGCTGGACTGATGTTAAATATAAACAAAACCAAAACCATGGTTTTTGGAGACAGGAATATAGAAAGTAAAATCGATGCAGCAGGTGGAACCATCGAAAATGTAGAAAAATTTGAATATCTAGGAAGTCTGCTGACATGGGATAACAACTGCTCAGAGGAAATCAAAAGGAGAATAGGAAAAGCGACAGGTGCATTGGCCTCATTGAAACATATTTGGAACAGTAAAAAACTGAAGATTGAAAACAAACACAGAATTTTAACAACATGTGTTTTCGGTGTCCTACTGTACGCGTCAGAGACATGGACTTTAAAAGAGGCCGACAGGAAAAAACTATTGGCTTTTGAAATGAAATGTTACCGACGGTTTCTAAAAATTAATTGGCAGGTCATGATACGAAACGAGGATATTAGAAGAAGGGCATCAAAAGAAGAGACGATAACAGATACTATCAAAAGAAGAAAGTTAAGGTTATTTGGTCACATCTGCAGAATGGACGACACTAGATTAATTAAACACGTTGTTTTTGCTAAAATGGATGGAAAATCTAGACGGGAGCGTCCATGCAGAGAATGGCTGGATGATATAACCGAATGGTGTCAATGCAGTGGGCAAGATCTGTTTCATCTTGCGCAAGACCGACAGGCGTGGAAAAATCTGATCTCGTAAATGGTTAGCCCCAACGGGAGCTAAGACTATGGGACATGATGATGATCATGATGATGATGTATGTAAAACGTTGAGGAAAACACGTTTAACATTATTTTTCGGTCTTTCTTCTTTCGTGGCATCACACTCTTTGCGTTCTACTCTTCGCCAACCACAACACAATGATAGAAAAATATATAAGGCCAAAAGGAAAAGGAACAAACTTGAAGACATAGTTAACAGATGACTTACAGGTAATTATTAGATTATCCGCCTGAAATAGGCTTTGTCCGATAGTTTCACTCATATGTCTATTCGGTTCTTTAAGGTATACAAACAATTTAACGACCAAAGTATCATCCAATGACACAATCGGCTGCACCGTATATCTATAAGTTGTATTATGTATTGATCGAACTTTGGCAAATGTCAGCTTTTCACCTTCAAACGAAAGTGTCCGATTGGAATACATTTCCAGTTCCAAACCAGATTGATCCCTGTTTATTACGTAACAAAAATCGTAAACCGGAAGCATCTTTTGTACGTCAGAGGCAAAATTATCAGCTGGTCTATTGATCTCATTCACGCTTTCGACCTTTCTCTTTGTTACTAGCTTTGTCACATATCGACTGCAAATTTTGTGACGGTGTTTAAACAGATGAATCCAGTGCTCACTGAAACACATAGAGAAAAGCGTTAAAATCAATGCTTTTCATCTTCTTCGTTGCATCTCTACACATTTTGTTCTATTATGTCATACAACATGAAGAGGAGAAATTGTGTAGGAGACTGCAAGGGAGAAGGCTACAAATAGAAAGTCTCGAACAAAACTGTTAGTATAATGTTACCTTGTACAAAAACTTTCATCATTTACTTCACGTGCCTTTTGCAACCCCCATCTATCCAAATCTATGTCGTGTATAAGCAGTAGTTTTTCACCCGCTTTCTCAAATGATTCAGAAACGAACGAATCAATTTCTTCAAGTTTTTTGTTTCTTTGTATCTCGATTTTCAATATATTTTCGAAATCATCGGATCTAGCTTGTATTCTTGACTTTTTTTGAGACGATTCCGCAGATTCGACCAAGAATGTTTTGTTTTACCAGTGTTAAAATTGGTTTTATCGTAAAAATCAGCGACTTTCTTCATATACTGGAGCGAAATTTCGTGTAGTAAATTGTTTTCTTCATCATCCTTTTTATCATCTCATTCAACTCCTGCTTCTCCACCAAAACTACTAGTAAAATCTAATGTTTATTCTTTTTCAAAACTATACTGGATACAATTGAAGATCGATTCAATATTGTCAAAAATGTTTCGTATGCTGTACACGCATGAATTAAATCAATGGATGGGAGTAATTCGGTAATATAATTGGAGACAAGTCGCAAGACATTGTAAAGATTTATTATTTTTCTTGCCTGTCAGTTCCGTGTAAAACAAGAATAAGCAATAATAGTCTTAAAATTAGTCGTACCTCTCTTAATCTGTTTGTTGTTAACCTGATGCTCGCAAACACCGTCTTGTTTGTGTTAGGCAATACCAAAAGACAATTGTATATAGTGGAATGTATAAAAGTGATGGATTATATCAACTGATTTAGAATACTCCTCGATACCATTCATCATAAATCAATGTACTTACTCTAAAGATTTATTGTTCATTTGTAAAGAAAGTCAGTTAAAAAGTACCATGTACTCTCTATCACGAAATGTTAATAATCATTTAACAAAGGATGAAAATGAAGACAGAGCACATAGGATTACATAAAACTGCAAAAAGGCAGCACTTTAGTCAAGTACAGGAGTGTATATTTTCATGGCAAGCGAAAATCCTGTAAATCTAAAATAAAACAACCAAATAATTTAAAATTTTTAGATCAATCAGCAATGCGTGGGTCCTGATAGTGCTAAAAATTTCAAATGTATAGAATCTTTTTTTGACTGAATTACAAAATTTTCAAGTTTCAACCATTTTACCTGGGCAAAACATAAAATTGACCATAACTTTTCAAGGGAGATTTGTCAGCCCAAATCCTTTTGAGCTTTTTTCTATCTCGATGTCCTTTATCAAGCAACGTGTGAATAAAGGAAATCGGCATTGACCACCTCGGGAGGTCTCCTCAAAAGCATAACCACTATTGAAAGCTATAAATATATTGACAAATTCTATTAACTCAAATCAGATAGACAAAGGATACCAACATGCAGAGAATATCGAAATTCCTAAATTCACTAACAAGGACAATCTTAAGAATACCAATCATATATAATAATTCCTATGTTCTAAGATTTTATAGTAAACTAAACTACTATTGGTATAGTATCTTCAGATTTCACCTGACGACATCCTGGCAAGATAGAAACAACTGTTGTCATACAATGCCATTATTCCTACTCACCCTCATCCAACCTAAGATTGTCATATAATTGCTTAAATCAAATTTCATTTGAAAACTCAACATCTGACAAAACTATTTGCCAAACTGAAACGCACTGCAGTAGCTTTAATTGATATTTCTTATCTCTATGTAAAATTTATTGATTCTCGACACACTCACACTAAAAAAGAGTTAGAAGTAGTAAATCAATGAAAAAAAAATCAAGATAGCAGCTCAAATATTAACAAGTCTGTAAGAAAATTTCTAAATTATCAGTTCCTTTGTTGGCGACAGCAAAATCCAGCTTTCCATCATTGTTCAAATCACCAACGGAAACTGAGAATGGAAGAGATCCATAGCCAATCGAAAAAATCTTTACATCTGCAAAGGAGCCATTCCCATAGCCAAGCAACACTCCGATGTTACTTGTACCATAATTAACGACAATAATATCTAACAAAGTGTCGTTGTTGAAATCATCAACGGCAACAGTGATTGGTTCAGATTCGAAACCAGTCGTAAACTTTTTCTGGCTTGAAAAAGAACCATTGCCCCATCCGAGAAATATACCAATAGTGTCATTGTCATGATTCGCGACGACAATATCAAGTATGGAATCGTTGTTGAAATCACCAACAACTACCGACCATGGAGAAGAATCAGTTGGATATGTCATTTGATTTCCGAAAGAACCATTCTCATATCTCAGAAAAATACCAATGTTGTTAGTACCTGAATTTGCCACCACAATATCTATGTAACCATCATTATTAAAGTCTCCATCGGCGAACGATCTTGGTAAAGATCGATCGCCAGTTATGAGGCTCATCTGATATAGAAAACCTTCATTGGGATATCCGAGATATACACTGACATTCGCCGCATTTGCATTAGTGACAACGATATCCAGTCGGGTATCATTATTAAAATCACCAACAGCCACTGAATATGGACTCAAGCCACTTGGATAGATCATTCGATCTACAAATGAGCCATCGCCATATCCGAGAAGGACACTTATAATGTTATCCTCCCAATTCGGAACAACGATATCCGGTCGGGCGTCGTTGTTAAAATCACCAACAGCTGCAGATTGTGGATTAATGCCTGCTGAATATATTATTTGATTGGTAAAAGAGCCATTTCCATAGCCGAGAAGGACACTTATAGTGTTGCTACCATAATTAGCAACGACGATATCTAGATAGGTGTCATTGTTAAAATCACCAACAGTTACAGATATTGGGTCACTGCCAGTTGAGTATATTGTTTGATTTGCAAAAGAGCCATTTCCATATCCGAGAAGGACACTTATAGTGCTATCATTCCAGTTAGCGACGACAATATCCAGATTGGTGTCGTTGTTAAAATCACCAACAGCTACAGAGCATGGGTTAAAACCTGTTGAATATCTCGTTTGATTTGCAAAAGAGCCATTTCCATATCCGAGAAGGACACTTATAGTGTTGCTACCATAATTAGCAACGACGATATCCAGATAAGTGTCATTGTTAAAATCACCAACAGTTACAGATATTGGGTCACTGCCAGTTGAGTATATTGTTTGATTTGCAAAAGAGCCATTTCCATATCCAAGGAAGATACTTACAGTGTTATCACCCTGATTAGCAACGACAAGATCCAGATTGATGTCGCTATTAAAATCACCAGCAGCTACAGAGCGTGGGTTAAAGCCCGTTGAATATATCATTTGCTTTACAAAAGAGCCATTTCCATATCCGAGAAGGACACTTATAGTGTTATCTTTCCAATTAGCAACGACAATATCCAGTCGAGTGTCGTTGTTAAAGTCACCAACAGCTACAGAGTATGGATAAGTGCCAGTTGAATATGTGATTTGAGGATCGAAAGACCCGAGATCATATGTGACAAACACATCTACATAATTGGTACTATTATATGCGACAATAATTTCAGAACGCCCATCTTTGTTGAAACTACCAGCACCTACCACCAATGGAGCGAAATCGAACTGTATACCGTAACTTCTTTGATTTTCAAATGTCCCGTTCCCATTTCCCAGAAATGTAACAAGATTTTTAGTACCATGATTGGCCACTGCTATATCCGCTTGACCATCTTTATTGAAATCATGGATAGCGATTGAGTATGGCTGAGAATTGAAGCCAGTTGAGAGCACCGTTTGGCTTCCAAAAGTTCCATTTCCACGTCCAAGCAGAATACCTATGCTACTAGTACCATAATTGACAACGACAATATCTAATACATTATCGTTATTGAAATCAGAAACGGCAAAACTGTGCAAGTGAGACCCATCGGCAGATGTAAATATAATTTTGTCTTTTAGAGCTCCTCTGTCATATCGAAGTAGTATACTCACTGTGGCATCATCAAAATTCACGACGACGATATCCTGCCGTGCGTCATTGTTAAAGTCACCAATAGCTACAGAGTCTGGATTAGAGCCAGTTGAACACGTTGTTTGATTTGCAAACGAGCCATCTCCATATCCGAGAAGGACACTTACATTGTTACTACCAAAATTAGCGACGACGATATCTAGATTGCTATCGTTGTTAAAATCGCCAACAGTTACAGATAGTGGACTAGTGCCAGTTGAATATGTTGTTTGATTTGAAAATGAGCCATTTCCATATCCGAGAAGAACACTTACATTGTTACTACCAAAATTAGCGACGACGATATCTAGATTGCTATCGTTGTTAAAATCACCAACAGCTACAGCTAGTGGACTAGTGCCAGTTGAATATGTTGTTTGATTTGCAAAAGTGCCATTTCCATGTCCAAGAAGGATACTTACAGTATTGTCATCGGCATTAACAACGACGATATCCAGATTGGTGTCGTTGTTAAAATCACCAGTAGTCACAGACACTGGACCAGTGCCAGTTGAATATGTTGTTTGATTTGCAAAAGACCCATTTCCATATCCAAGAAATACATTTGCATTATCAGTAGCAACGACGATATCCAGGTTGGTGTCGTTGTTAAAGTCACCAACAGCTACAGAGCCTGGCTCAGGGCCCGTGGAATATACCATTTCATTTGTGAAAGAGCCATTTCCATATCCGAGAAGGATACTTATAGTGTTATCATGAGCATTAGCAACGACAATATCCAGATAGATGTCGTTGTTAAAATCACCAGTAGTCACAGACACTGGACCAGTACCAGTTGAATATTTCGTTTGATTTACAAAAGAGCCATTTCCATATCCAAGAAGGACACTTATAGTATTTTCATCTCGGTTAACAACGATGACATCCAGATGGTTGTCATTATTAAAATCATCAACAACTACAAAGTATGGTGATTTGCCAGTTGAATATGTCGTTCGATTGGGAAAAAACTCGTCATAACCAAGCATGATACTTATAGTGTTCGTATCATTGTTGACAATGGCAATGTCTGAGCGATTATCTCTATTTAAATCACCTATGGCAATAGAGATTGATGAAGAAGATCCAGTTGAATACATTTTTGGACTTGCAAAGGTGCCATTGCCATATCCGACAAGTAGAGCTATATTATCATTACCATTATTAATCACGATCAAATCCCTTCGATTGTCGTTGTTGAAGTCATGAATGCCAATAGAATATGGAGAAGCTATGCCCAGTGAATAAGTCATTTGGCTCATAAAAGTTCCATCACCTTGACCCAGAAGTACACCCACACTTTTATTTCCATAGTTGGTGACAGCAATATCTTGCATGGTGTCGTCGTTTAAATGACCAACAACAAGTGAGTATGGATGAGAATTCGGACCAGTTGAAAACATTATTTGACTCACGAAAGTACTGTTACTAGTTGCAAGAAGTATACCGACATTGTTTGTACCATAATTGGCGATAGCAAGATCCATTTGTTTGTCGTTATTAAAATCACCACTGACAACCGCAGACGGAAAAGAATCATAACCTGTAGAGTACATGCTTGGTTTTGAAAAATCTCCATTTCCATATCCATAAAATATGCTTATACTGTGTGTGCCATAATTAGCAGTGACAATATCCAGTGCTGCATCATTGTTGAGATCTGCTATATGGATCCAAATGGGACGAGATGATGTAACTGAAAGTACCGTTTGGTTCATAAAAGACTCATTTTGGAATCTAAGAAGCACAGCAATACTGTTTGTACCGAAATTTGCGACGGCGATGTCCAATCGATGATCGTTGTCAAAATCACCAACAGCAATCATATACGGAGCAGATCCAGAACCAGTCAGATGCTTAACTGGTCTTGTCACAGTGCCATCACCATATCCAAAAAAAAGAGCTATATGATCAGCATCATAATTAGCAACAGCAATATCTAACCAGGTATCGTTGTTAAAGTCACCCATGACAACAGATCGTGGACCATACTTATATTCAATTGGATTTTGAGTCGTTGGTTTAAAATTAAGTTCACATTTTGGAACTAAATCATAAAACAACAAAGAAATGAAGATTCATCTGCTACTATGGTTGAATTATCCTAGGTGGATTGTATCAATCTGATGGGAATTAACACTTTTTAAGAGAACCTCGATGACATTCACAAAACTAATCACTTAAATTACTCCTTGAAGGCTCACTTTCATTTCTTTGCCAATTCGTTGACAAAGCGTAAAGTGATTGCCAGTCAACAGACATCGTAACTAAAATGATATAAGAAAGAATCATAAACTGATCCTAACTATATGATTACAAGCATTATCATCTCTATCTTACAGGTTCTTCTATAACATGTCATTGGGCATAAATATACCGCAATGGCGAAAATTCTAAAGCGTTTCGAACTCAAAAATATTCTAATGACGTTATGTTCTAACCAATCTCTAATTGCGTCATGAATACTTTGCATCGATAATTAACAATAAAGTCAGAAATAGACAAGTGTTCCACTTGTATCTTGGAATATACGATGGATAGTTTAACAAATTCTCATCCGTAGTATTTGTCGGATGAATTGAGCGATTATTTATTTTTGATGTTCCCTATTGGGATCTGTGATTCTTCATTGTCTAATCATACTTTATCATTATAATATGACCTCTATAGCTATGTAATGGTTTCTACTTTTCTAAATAACGAGATCACTCTAACATTTTCGTTTTTCATCCTAAGATTCATTTGTTGCTAGATGAAAGTTCTACGAAAAAGATATATCTTCTTCTTCATATGATCAAGTCCAATTGATTAACACTGATACATTAATGATATTCTGACAATTATGGGAAATATACGAAAATAGAATATCAAGCCGAAATATCATCATGTAACTTTTTGGTATACGGTAAACCACTAAGAAGTATGAATATGATAGTTATAACTTAAAAACTCCATTAACGAAGAAAATGAATTAATTAATATCGTGAGAAGTATCATATTTACTATTACTTATATTTCCAATTATCAAAGTAACAGTGAGTGTTTTTATGATTGAAAAATCTCCTATATGATAGTAATAAATGCTTAGCATAATCATCGTTTATTTATTGTTGTGTCATAATTTTTATCACTTATCACTGTTTAGATAAGTATTTGATGGTATCGATTACCATGTGTTTGGAATTTGATCACATGATTTTGGGATTGAGGAATCGGAATCTATTCATAGTTTCTCGAAATTATGAGCATCGTTATTTTCATGAAACACTCTTTCCAGAGTGAAACTCTCAAGGCTACATATTTCAGGCAGTCATTAATAAAGGAGAAGGATGAATAAGAAGACAAAGTGAATCACTCTCGGGATTTTCAAAACGAGTATATATTTCAATGCAAAATGAGGCGATGAATCATTCAAATACCATATTAAAACCATTTAAGAAGTAATTCGATGACTTTTGACCAAGATGACTATCCTATACGTTTACTGTAGCCAAATGGCTGTACGTGAATAATAACTTTCTCAAAACATCTGTTCATCTTCTTATAAATAATCTCATTTGAAAGAATAGCAAATTTTGCATAAATCTTCATATGAACCTTTCAAAACTAGTAAACATATCTGAACCCATGATGAAATACTACTGTTTCTATTGAAGTTTTAGGTATGTTACAAAGATTTATACTTCTCAATAGCTTCCGAAAGGATTTTACGATGGACCTTTCTTTTAAAGATTGGATGGAATCTTTGGTGAGTCACGTGTTGGTACAACTCTTGTGTGGATACCATCAATATACAGATGATAAATCTCTACTTATTAGTTTAGACCATTACCAAAGAAGCGCATAACTAGTTCTTATTTTTGATAGTATAAATATCATGTATCCCTCTGATACGGCGGCACATGTAGACAAAACTATTTATTAGCGATATGACAGAGTACGAGTATATAAAAGAGAAACTACCCTTATAACTGAATGAGGAGTATAAAAAGAATTAAAAAAGGTACAAATCCTTCCTGAGGACGTTGAGATAATGATAAGACAAACATTTTTGTTTTGGAACTTGATGGAATTTCTAGAAGGTCCGTTTTTATGAGGAAAATTTTTGAAGTCGGATCTTTCTGAAAAATTTACCATAGATGTGACTTGGATCTTAAAGTCCACCGTAAAAAATCTAGATCTTTTCTTCATATAATTCGACCAGTATTCACTAACTCATTTTAATTAAGTAACAGCTGAAAGCGTTAACATTTTTACATATGCCTATGTTAAAAGAATTTATCTAGATGAAACATTCTCGTAAAAAAATTAAAGCTAAACGAAAACGGTAATTGTCCTATTCTGCCTGATTTTGCCAATATGGCCTCACGTAAGAGGAAAATCTATTATAAAGCCACTTCGACAGTGACTGAGAAACCTGAATTTTCACCACAAACATGAAAAATATCGATAGAAACACTTTTAGTTCATCAAAGATTCAGTTTATGCTTTTCATTTCTGGATGATTTACGTAATAATTTGTATGGGAATCGGCGTTCTTTCAAATAGGACTATTTATAGATCGTTGAAGAGATGTTTTGATAAAATTTATTATTAAATACAACCATTTGGATGCAGTAAAAGTATCGGATATTAATCTAAGTTAGAAACCATTTATTGGCTTCACAAATAGTTTGAGTGAGACATCAAACGATCTACTATCTCATTCTGCATCGAAGCCTATACTCGTTTTGAAAATGCCCAAGTAAACAGATTGATCTTAATCTTTCTCTCTTTTCAATTCCCCAACTCTGAAGACCTATGATTAAAATTTATAAAAACTTGTTATTTTCATAAAACTGACTAATATCCCCTTATCAATAAGTACTACTCATCACTTATTGATAACCATAGTAATGTGAATACAATGTTTTTAGATACTTTTTGTTTGAGCTTATAAAGGAGAAAAGAAACTTCAAAACGATTAATCCCATTGTCCATACCTTCATGAAAGAGTATTTTCACAAACTGACATTTTACAAACTCATCTTACGCATCGTTACTTGTTGTGTAAAAATAGAAGATTTTTAGCTAACCTTTCTACATCATAAGAAAATAAGAACGATGTAGAGAATGAAAATGATGATAATAATAATTCGAAAAAAAATGCATAAATCACAAATCCTATTTTACCTAGAAGAAACAATCATCAATCCATCAATACAATTTTTTTCATCACAAATTTGTTTGAAATGTGAAAAAACATCTTTAATATTCTAAAAAGAACTCACGAGGAATGATTCCTAACTGCAAATCGCTTTAGACGCAAAAAGTAGTGAACCATACATAATCGATGGTCCTGAATCTGAACCTGACCATGGTTTGTGCTGCTAGGCCTTGCAAGTATAGATTTTCCGTATGAAACAGATATTAACAGAAGAAAACTTTTCTTTTCCAAAAAACGTTTTTTGATCTGTCTATTTCGTAGAGTACGTGAAGAAGCCACTAAAAAACTAGGTTTTGAAGTAAATACTAGCTTTGAGTGATTCTGCTAAACATTGAACAATATTGTTCGGATTCATTATCACTAGAGTGAA
Organism: Macrotrachela quadricornifera; assembly: GCA_022393335.1. Classification (NCBI taxonomy): domain Eukaryota; kingdom Metazoa; phylum Rotifera; class Eurotatoria; order Philodinida; family Philodinidae; genus Macrotrachela; species Macrotrachela quadricornifera. Next base: position 243,512 of record JAJEKB010020941.1, read on the forward strand.
AAAAAAGGCGGGGAAAGAAATGGCAAAATCTCTATTTCATCTGTTGAAGACTTACCACCTATAAAGTGAAGAAATCAAGGAGAGATATCGTTTAAATGTGACAGTTTAGGTTCAAATAAGATACATAATAATATAGAAAAAATAAGAGACTATTAGAGAAATTGTCATAGCTATAGGTCATCTTTTTCCCTACACTAATTTACTCGTGTCTCTTCTCTTCGTTGATTCTTTCATTTTGTTTTTGTTTCTTATCAACAATATGCTACAGCTATGCCCATCATGGAATGTGCTCGAGACATGCTTCGCTCTCTATTCTTCTGGAATTTATATGAATTTGCTGTTTTGTTCTTTTAGTGTATACGCCCTACATGATTCATCACGAAAACAAAAAAAGAGAAATACGTAACGCTTTGTATTGAAAATATATATACTGGAAGTTTAAATTTACGTCTCTAATATATTCTTCAGTGACTCAGAAACTTCATGTACTATGTCAAATAGACAGATTAAAAAACGTTTTTCGAAAAGAAAAGTTTTCCTCTGTTAATACCTGTTTTGTATGGAAAACCTGTACTTGTAAGGCCTAACAGCACAAACGTTTTTATATCTAAAGCGATTTGTCAGGTGGGATTCTTTCCTCGTCAGGTTAATTTTCAAAAGTTTGAGTCAGATGTATTTTATCATAGATTGAAAAGCTAGAATACAGATGTGGATTTGTAAGATTAATGAAGATAAACAATCATCCTCTTGCATCCGCATGATATCGACACTTGACACATTAAAATTCATTACAATAGTGGTATGCGGATGCTATCTGTAAGAGATATTCGAAGTCTTAATCATTTATACGTATTCAGACATGATAGTAGAACGAAAGAAAATATGTCATACATCAATCATCAAGACAACGAATGTTTATTGATAGTTTTCGACTTACACATGAGCAATTATTTAATTCTACTTGTTTTCGTATAGTGAGCGATCTATGACTTATTTCGATTCGTTATATCAGAAATATTTATAACTGTTCTTTTGAGTTTTTATTTATAGATTTTCGATGTGAACCTTATGCGGCTTATAAAAAAAATGATTTATATATCAATAAAAAATAACATACCAGTAACTTTTGGTGAAGTGAAATAAACAACCAATATACCAACAGTCATTGATAGACTTATGATGAGAGCAAGTAAAGCCGCAACTTTTGCAGTTTTATGCCTTCCCCAATATGAATGTTTCCTAAGAAACAACATACTATAGATTATGATAATTGAGAAGAAAAGAAAATAATATACAAATATTTTGGATTCATTGGTGGCTTTTTCATTTTCTCACTAGCATTGTGAAACCTTGCCGAATTAGTTAGATTTTTTCTTGACTTTTCACGTTGTTCATTGTCAACGTGAAGATGTTGTTCAGTAGCTGAATGTTCGACTATGATTAACTCATTATCCAAGGAATTTTCATTCATCTATAGTAAAATAACAATATTTAACGAAAGATAGTTTTTAGAAAATAGCTATTAGTCTTACGAGAGTAGGTCCTCAACTGTTAAATTGTATTTAAGCTGAGACTATTTTCATTAGATAGACCTCAGTGAATAATGAAAAAAAATCTAAAATTGTTTGGGCAACTGGACCATTATCCTACAGTTATGACTAATTTATTGACTTTCTGACCTTATGCAAGGTACGTCGAGAAAACTTGGATAGTGGAATTTTGAGTTGAAATTTTGTCCATAAATACGTCTAACCATTCTAGGATATTCTCAAAGTTTCAATCATAAGAAATCTTCTCTTCATAGGATGTTCAATTTTTCTCAAATTACCTTGCATAAGTTCAGAAAGTCAATAAACTAGTCACAATACCAGGAGAACGGTCCGGTAGTGAAAACCGTTTTAGATTTTTTTATTACTCACTAAGGACTACCTAACGAAAATAGTCTCAGCTCAAAAGCGATTGAACAGTTGCGGACCTATTTTCGTAAAAATAGTTTTCTATAAGTTACCTTTTGTATTATTGATTATGTCTTTTTAATTTAGAAAAAACTTGTAAATTTTTGACAAATAAGAAAATATCTAAAAAAAGATCAGTTGATTTTGTAATTGTAATATAGAATTTTAAATGTTAAGAAAATCGTTATGTTTTCAAAAATACTATTGCAACATTATGTGCAAATTGTTTTTCAAGGAACATCATTTGAAAAAAGTTTGAACATTATTAAAACATAAAACATGGATGCTTATTGCAAATATATGTGTAGAAAATGATCCGAACCGATTGAATTGCTCATAGCGCAAAACTCAAATAAAAATTTACTCATGTTTTTTCACATCATTTGATAGAACTCGAGGTACTGATCAGGAATATCTACTTTTAAGCCTGATCAAATGCTTTCTTCAGGTCGAAAAATACGAAATAGTCGAAGGGGATGTCATTGTTTTCAAAAAAGCACATCTTTTTTAAAATATGGGAAATTTTCTACTTTCTTCTTGTTTTAACTTTCTAAGTATAATTTTTTCAAATTCAGCATGAAAAACCGAATATAAAAAAATGTTAAATCGACACCAGCTCCAAAATCGTATTAGTGATGACGCTTCGAATTGTACCGAATACACCGTGTGGTTCAATTATGTAAACATGTGTAGTTTATCTACGGAAGTGGACTTCTCCCAAGGTCAAAGATAATTTTTAGACAATCAAAACAAGTTTTTTTTCATAGATGGAAAAACTTTTCGATGAATTTATACAAGTTCTCTCAATATTTAAATTAATGAAGTCGTATAATCTATAATTACTGTTTGCCTAGTTTAAAGTTCGAAATTGATCAATTTTTTGTGACTCGACTCGATCTGATCTCAGGTCTGACCCAGCCCGAACCGGATATTATAGTCTAAGCCATCTAAGTTCTTAATGAAATTCTGTTAATATTTTTCTTTCCTCTTTTCTCTCGACTAACAATGAAATGTTGCTTCGGTTTTTTTCCCCATGGTACTAAATTCATCATTATTATTCGAACTTGAATTGGCAATTTATGTTATAAGAATTTGTCTGAGTGAAATTGTTTCAAAAAAATGGGCACAACAAATGATGGAAAGAAAATGAGAAACTGAAAATAATAGAAATTAAAGTTTAATGACAATGTTAATGTAATAGCACTTCAGCTTGTTATGAAAATAGAACAACTACTAATATTCTCATTTTAATATTTAATCTCTCTCAATTGTCTGCAGATTATATTTATTTCTTTTGAATTTTTTCAGTTTTAAATATAAAATAAAATTATTGAAAATGAATATATTTACTTTATTTTACAACGGTAGAACTTTTGTTCACTTAAATAGATGGTTTTACTAGTGAACAACGTAACAACGTTTTCACCATTTTTTTGTAATGGTTTGTGATCTAACTGTATGCTTCTTATATATCACGTTTAGAAGACGTCCTGGTTTGAATAAATCATATATAAGAAAATAAACATATTTCGTTGATATTTTTTTTTCATTATTAATGGTTATGTTACATTAGGAGACACAAAAAGCAGTGGTATCAACACTACAGTTTCTTATAAAAGACTTAAAGACATTTTCTTTTTGTAAATATTAATGGTTTGTATGGTGCTGTTTAATTTTACAATATGTCGTCATTTTTCATCTGATATCATAATAATAAAGTTCTGATGTATTAAGGTTCGTATGAAGTCTATGAGAAACGGACCAAAAAATCAAATACTTTATGATTAGCTAAAAAATGTTGTATTTTATAGAGATTTTTTCTGATATTTTTTTTTGAAAGAAAGCTCAGTGTTTGACAGGAAAATAGAAGAATCAGAATAGACATACTGAGTCAAAAGTTAAAATAAGTGTACTTTCCAGACTTTAGACGTCTAGAATACTCTCAAAAGAGTAATACAAAAGTCACCACTACGCTCAGTGTTTTATGGGTTACAACATAGCGAGGTCGAGATCGTGACAGTTTCAAGTCGTATAAGTAGTGCTGATAAGCTGCGGAGCTGTGCGAAAGCATTCTGAACATATTGAAACTTTACTCTTATTATACAAGATAAAAAATGGCGAAATATTGTAGAACTGTAGAACTACTTTTGGTATGTCCTAAGTACATTTATCCTATATGCATATGTATGTATCAATTACATAACATATCCATGTTAAAGAATTGTCCTCAATAATTTAATCAAACATAATCACAAAGTCATCATTACTGAATCAATTATATCGATTGATTTGATTAAAATCGATTCAATATTTGCCGTGAAAAATCAATTGTAGTCAAATGAATCGAAAGAATCGATTGTGTAATGATGATTATTTGGGTACCATGAATTTCGCCGTACTGACTTTCGGCAATTGTCAAAAGTTGTGTTTTTGTAAAATGTTTGGCTGTAAACAGAGTAGACCTTTGACAACAGTCAATAGTTCAGTTTTGGTAATTATCAGACATTTTAAAAAATATTAGTCAACTGATTAACATACAAGCTGGTTAATAGACAAAATACCCAATATACATTTAATCTGTCTTTCATCTCGTGTTCATGCTAAATATATTCCAGACTGCTTGTCCTACACCCTACATGCTAGTCATGCTGCCTGTCTTACAAACCACTTGCTCTAATTACCAAACGGAACTATTGGCTATTGCCAAAGGTTCATCCTGTGTACAGCCGAAAATCTTACAAAAACACAACTTTTGACAATTGCCAAAAATCAAGTACGAAAGACAGTACGGCGAAATTCGCGTTTCCCGGTTATTTCTGCTTCAGCAACTGATTTAAATTGTATGATTATGATCGGTTAAAAATTGATTATTTTGTCATTATTGAAGAAAATTTTGAGTTCCCATTCAACTGTTCAATAATTTTAAATAAAAACTAAAAAACATTCGATTTCTACTAAGTCATTTATTGAAAATAATTCTAAATAAAAAAATATATTTTTGTTGAATTTTCTATTTAAAATCTAACTAAATAAGTTTGATTATCTAATGAATGAATCTTCCGAGGTATCAAAAAGCTTTTGAGCTCAAATTTTACCTATAAGTGGAGAATATATAAACTAGAAAAAGCCTAAGAAGATATCGAACCAAGCTGAGATTTAGCTGAAATACCGACTTTTTGCTATAGTTTTCCTATGATATCTCATTTTTCCTATAAAATCAAAGTTTCGATTTTTGATGTGAAACTTTGTCCATATTAAGACCTTATCTAGAGCAAGTCATCTACAAAGTTTCAGAATTTTTAGACTAAGCATTTTTGAAAATATGAGTTTGTTAACATAAATGCAGTTTTTAACGGATATTGTTGTATATATGAATATTTTGAAAACATTATAATATGGAGAAAGTTTCACGTCAAAAATCGAAACTTGGATTTTATAGGAAAAATGAGATATCATAGGAAAACTATAGTAAAAAGTCGGTATCTCAGCTTGGTTCCATATCTTCTTAGGCTTTTTCTAGTTGATATATTCTTTACTTATAGGTAAAATTTCGACTCAGAAGCTTTTTCATACCTCTGAAGGTTCTCTCGTAAGTAAATTATTGAAACCCGACTGATAAATGAAACAATTTTTCTTAAGTAAAGAGACATAAATATCTAAGGAAAAAAATATAATTCTACAGTTATTGTACTAATAAAACTTTTGTTAGTTTTCGTAGTCTTTCTATTATTCTTTTTTCATTCAGTGGTATATATTCTGCTAGTGGAAATGGTTTGCGAAACTTCAACCAAATATTCACACCGATAATATGTTTTCAAATACAGGATGACATAGAAGACATTTTACCGAAAATGAAATTGAATATCTCCATTAAAGTTACAGCAATTGAGCTGACTTTTTTGTCAGTGATAGACACATGTTCAAGGTTTATATCCATAAAGACATGTCTAGAGAGATCCTTTGTCAAATATTACGATGGTCCTCAATAAAAAATTTTATTTTTTCATATATAAGAAAAAAATAATATGTTCAACAAAGGATTTCTCTAGGCATGCCTTCATGAATATAAAGCTTAAACATACCTCCATCATTGATAAGAAAAATCAGCATATTTGCTGTAACTGTAATGGAGATATTCGATTGTTACTCTAGTAAAGTGACTTTCGCCCCATTCTGTAATTTTTTTTCTATTTGTGAAAAAGTAAAATTTTTTTGTTAAGATCAATAGTAATACTTAACAAAGAATCTTCTCAGACATGTCTTTATGAATATGAACTTTGAACATGTCTCTATCATTAATAAAAAGATCAGTTCATTTGCTGTAGCTGTAATGAAGATGTTCAATTTTTTTTCGGTAAAGTAACTTGTGCCATCCCGATATATTCTTTGAAGAAGTTGAAACAATAGTGCAGTTCAATTTTCTGCTCTGATCAGGTTTGAGAATAGGGTGTTTTTGAAAAAAAAGATTAACATTTATAAGTACCAATATCCTAAACCTTATACTCATCAACACTTTTATTTGGACGAATCAATTAAAATGGATTCCCAGCAACTTTTATTTTAACAAAGAGTCTTCTACAATTCTGTGTGTGTTGGTCTGAGTTCTGGATGTTAGTAAACGCCTTCTTTTTATAGATCATCTTGTTTCTATACTAACACCGACACCCTAAATTTTAATTAAACTCTCAACAACTGATATTTATATAAAAACAAGTTAAAAAGAGATGACGAAACTTACTTGAAAACGAAAAACATTAAAAAAACCTTGAAAAATCAATACAGATCAAGTATTAAGGAAAAAAAAACAAGAAAAAGAAAATATTGTATTGGATTATTCTCGATAAAAAAATATATGCATTCAAGCATGACATTAAAACAAAAAATATAGGTGAAATATACATTCATTACGGTGATAATTTACTTAGATACTGACAGAAGAAAACAAAAAGAGAAAATGCATACGTCATATCGTCATAAAAATAAATCCTTCTATCTTACATATTCATGCTTAGTCATTATTAGAAATTAGTCAGTAATGGTAATTTTTGCTTACGATGGAGCCACCTGAAATATCCAACGCTGATTCTCTTCATTCGCCACGAGCACTTTCATAGAGGGCATCTAAATAGTAAAAAGCCTAAAAGAATTTGTGCCCACAGGATTAGATGCGTTTGGAGAATATCCCCGGAAACTCGATTAAATGCTAAGAGATCAAAACGTAGCCGATATAGGAGATATAGGAGATATAGAGTTATACTTGTGTGAGGGACTGAAGGGGTGATAGGAGATGTATGGGTTATAGGAGATGTATGGGTTATAGGAGATATAGGGGTTATAGGAGATATAGGAGATATAGGAGATATAGGGGTTATAGGAGATATAGGAGATATAGGAGATATAGGAGGTATAGGAGATTTTTCCCGTATAAAGTTTGACCAAAGGTTTTTTGGGCCGAGGAATCCAATGGTATCATTAGTTTTTTAAGATTTTCTAAAAAATTCTTTTTTTTTCAAAAAACAAACGAGTTTTTTAAAAAAAACTAATTTTTTTAAAAAAGTTTGACCCAAAGTTTTTTGGTTCGGGGAATCCAATAGTGCCATCAATTTTTTACGAGTTTCCACAGAAAAAATCAATTTTTTTTGAAAAAAACAATTTTCTTTAAAAAATTTTTTTTTTAGAACGGATTTAATCAGAAGGTTTTTTGGGTCAGGAAACTCAATGATACTATTAGCTTCTTATGATTTTTGAAATTATTTTTTTTTAACAGCTCACATTTTTTAAAATTTCATTTTTTATTTTTATTCTTGTAGAAAAGAGTCTAGCAGAAACAAATTGTTTGCTTCTTGCTTTTGTGTCCGCATTTCACTGGTTGGTCTAACAATAATGTGATAATAAAAGGGATTTTTTTCATAAAACTTGAGCAAAGGGTAATTGAAGGCGGAAATTTGAATGTGAGATCAATTTTTAATAATGAATCAATAATTAATCATTAACTGATTATTCATTGTTAAGTTTTTGCATAAAACTTAACAAAGAAGTAATAGAGGTGGGGAATCTGAATATGAAGTGAGTTTTTATTGATTTATTAGTAATTAGTTATTATCTGGTTACTAACTATAACTATTTTATTGAAAAACTTGGTCACGGATGTTCACGCTAAAAGTCAAAATATATGATCGGCGATGATATTTATGTGGCAAGAGTAACAGATAATAAAATTTACTAATGTCACCATAGTGCTGAGAAAAAATTAGCCCAACTTTCTACTAAGAATGCTAAACTCAAACGTGTTCATAGACGCACTTAGGAGAATAATGCGGCGTGGAAGTGCTGCTTTTGATTCGCGGAATCAGGTATATACGGAATTTGGGTATAGTTCAGAAGCAGCATTTCTACGAGAGAGAGCTAAGTGAGTCTGTATACGAGCGTTACTCTAAGAAGATAAAGGAGGTATAGGACGGAAACGTAGACAGACAGTCGTGTCTCTCGATGAGAATATCACGGAAACACGAACACACGCGGAAATGTAGATGGAGAGCGTCTCGCTCAATGAGGGTGCCGCAGAAAGAGGAAAGGGCAGATAGAGGTCATCTATTGAGGGTGAGGGTGTCACGGAAATACGAACTCACGTAGAAACGTAGATGCAGGGCGTGTGTGTCGATCAGAGATCGTCATTAGGACAGGGCGACAAGGCAGCTTTGTTGCCCTGTACTGCCTTGCTCTGTACTACAGGACAAACTTTTTTTTGCCCTGTCCTGTTTGCCCTGCAGGGCGACTAAGGAAAAGTACAGATCAGAATAGGGTAAATTTTTTTGCCCTGTTAATTTTTCACATTAGTTTGTTTCAAATCCTTTTACAAAGCTAAACGGATTCTTTCAACACATTCATTATGGATGAAATTCTATTAACTAATGGTGACCCTGTTCTTTCAACTGGTTTCATTAGAGCTCATAGATTCGATACTCGTTCGGATTTATTATTGCACAATACGACTCTCTCCACTTCTGAAAAGTTCAACCACGGTTATCACATCAAAATTATTTATAGTAATAAGAAAATAAATTGCAATCTCACAATAAGTGGCGACTAAAATCTTCAAATCTTGAAGACGATAGCGTTCAGTCAGTCAAAATTTCTGTATTCCTTGGTAAATATCCTATTTTTCTGCAGTTTTCCAGCTTATTCTTTGGATCTGTACAAAAAATAACTGAAGATACAAAACTAAAATCAGTCATTTTTCCTATAAAGAATTATACGAAAAGATGAATGATGGTAATTTTGCTAGTTTTATAACAATTCAAATAATAAATGAAAATAACTAGAGCTTTCGGCATTTTAAGTGCTATCATCGGTAATAAAAGGGAAAGGGGGGTAGATTGTCTGCTGCTTATTATTGTTGAATTGTTATTGAATATGAAATACGAATGAATAATTCCAATAATGATTTGTATTGCCTATGTAACTATCAATTAATATCATAATAATAATAATATGAGTCATCATAGGTCTTAATTTTCAATTTTATTAATATGAAAAGATGAGCGATAGTAATTCTGCTAGTGTTATGTGATATGTCGAAAACTCTAGTTTTTTTTTATATCTTAATTATTTCAATTGTTATAAAGCTACAAAAATGACCATCATTCATCTTTTCGTATTAATAAATTGAAAATTAAGACCTATGATTACTCATATTACAAAAAATAAATTGCAATGTCATTATTTTCGCTTAATTATAATGTGACTTTTGATCAATTATCTCGCTTTCTTTCATTGATAAGATTCTTATTTTTGTTTAATTAATCAAAAATATTTACCAATTTTTATTTTTTTAAATTAGTTATAACCTTAATTGACCAGAAAAATTTGAAAATAATCTAGACGATTTAAAAAGATTAAGAAAACATCTAAACAGATTTATAACCATATAACAACAGCGTCGTTTTAGTAGAATTTCAACGAATTAGTTATCGTTTCTATGAACGAATAATATTCTGTTGAAATAACTTCAACAAGATATATATAATGAACATCTATTCCGTTAGATTTACTCATCATTTTATGAGCTCATCCTACAACTGAGATTCAATTTCAATGCCCTCAGAGCGCCCTGTCCTGTACTGCCCTGCCCTCAGGACAGGTCAGGGCAAAAAAAATTACGTTTTACCGCTCAGGGCAAACCAGGGCAAGATATAGCAGAACAAAGGACATGACAGGGCAAAAAAAAATGTGCCCTGCGACCGTCTCTGGTGTCGATCGAGGTGCGAGGGAGACACGGACAGACACGTAGTCGGTATCTGCATGTAAGAAAAAACACAAAAGTTCCAATGAAAATCGATATGTTTTTGGAAAATCATGAAAAATTTATTTAATGCAACACTTTGCTTTTTTTTGAAGGAATAATTGATTTTAATCGATTTCTCAAAGATAAATCGATCTTAATGTATTAAACAACACGATTTAACCGATTTTAATCGATTTATCAGAAATAATTCATTTTATTCGATTAAATAATACAACGTAACAGACTTTAATCGATTTCTCCAATCAAAATTGATTTTAATCGATGAAATTATATGAAATAACAGGTTTTAATCGGTTGCTTTAGTATAAATCGATTTTAATCAATATTTCAAAAGGAAATTTATTTTAATCGATGGAATCATGAAAACAGACAGATTTTAATCGTTTTTCAAATATCAATCGGTTTCCACGAGCTTTTATATAAAAATGGAGTGACATTTATTCTTGTGATATAGTGAAGATAATGAATGCTGTCCAAACTATAATGAATGAAAATATGATTTATTTTCTAAATTCACATTAACTATAAAGTATATTAGAATTTAGTAACTTATAAAGCATAAAAGTGAATTTATGTAAGTTATTAAGTTTGTTCAGAGAGCAACTGGATCATTTTATAGATTTTTATTTAACAATATATTTTACATAAACACACAATATGAGAACCCTTGTAATCCTGTGAAAAAAATCACCAAAATTCAGATTGAAATCGATAGTTTCTGTAGAATCATAAAAACTAATGGTACTACTAGATTCGGCGACCCGAAAAACCTTTGGTCAAACTTTTTAAAAAAAACACCTATTTTTCAAAAAACTCGCTTTTTTTTCTGGAGAATCATGAAAAACTAATGGTATCACTGGATTCTGCGACCCAAAAAACCTTTCCTCAAACTTTTTTAAAAGAATCACTTTTTTTTAAAAAAAGCTCGTTTTTTTTTCTAAATAAAAAAAATTGTTGGAAAATCGTAAAAAACTAATGTTATCATTGAATTCTTCGACGCAAAAACCCTTGCTCAAACTTTTTTAAAAAAATCACTTTTTAAAAAAAAAACTTCTTTTTTTTTCTTAAAAAAAAATTCTTAGACAATGATAAAAAAACTAATGGTACCATTGAATTCCTCTTCCCAGAAAACCTTTAGTCAAACTTTATAAGGAAAAAATCTCCTATACCTCCTATACCTCCTATATCTCCTATATCTCCTATATCTCCTATATCTCCTATATCTCCTATATCTCCTATATCTCCTATACCTCCTATATCTCCTATATCTCCTATATCTCCTATATCGCCTATATCTCCTATACCTCCTATATCGCCTATATCTCATATAAGCCGTCCACCTATACCCACTATAGGCCCTTAAGACACATACCCTCTGTCCGCGTTTTAGCTTGTGTTTCTCTTTCCGTGGGACCCTCAGCGAGAGAGGTGCCCATGAAATGCCCCTCTCGTGTTTCCGTGGCACCCTCATAGAGAGACACGCCCTCTGTCTCCGTTTCCGCGGCACCCTCAGCGAGAGAGAGGCCCATTGAGTGTCCCTCTCGTGTTTCCGTGGCACCCTCATAGACAGACACGCCCTCTGCCTCCCTTTCCGCGGCACCCTCAGCGAGAGAGATGCCCATTGAGTGTCCTCTTGTGTGTCCGTGGCACCCTCATCGAGTGACACGCCCTCCGTCTATGTTTCCCTCCTATATCTCCTATATCTCCTATATCTGCTACGTTTTACTCTCTTAGCATTTAATCGAGTTTCCGGGGATATTCTCCAAACGCATCATATGGCCCACAGCTCTTTCTTAAAAATTTCGGCCCAATTTTCTTTTTTTCGCAGCTAAAATGGCCAAAAGGAGGGTAATGGATTTTGTAACAAAATAGGTCCTATTTGAGAATCATAAGAAAACTCACATTAATTAAATATAATCACAAAGATAATTGATTCTAGTATTTATCTAGATTATAGTTTTCCTATAATAGTAATTTTCCTGTTGATTTAACTATATAAATACCACACAATATAGAAGACATAGAAAATACAGTATAATACTTGGCTTTCATACCTTCGATCTCTATTCTTTCAAAAGATTTCGTCACCATTGTGTCTACATAAGTAGGTCTTAGTATGTTCTTCAAAAATGCCCAAATATTATCTTTTCAAATGTTTGCCTTCTGATTAGATTTCTATAATATCACACTGATTCTCATAAATCACTTATATATGATTTCACGAAGTGATTCAGTTCGATGTCCACTATTTGAAGACATGCCACTCTCATTTTTTTTCCACAAGTAGCCCTTACTATGTCCTTCAAAAATGCCCGAACATTAGCGTTTCGAATGTTTGCCTTCGGGATTTTCATAGTACCACACTGGTCCTCATGGTAGGGTTTTTAATAGAAATCTAAAATAAAGTACACTTAAGTACTTTGCTTCTATTGACAAAGTGCTATGGGGTACTTTGTTTTAAACAGCCAAGTGCCCAAAGTACCAAAAGAAAGAAATGTTAATGAAAACAAAGAAAAACATATACTATCGACCGTTTTTAATTAATAAAATGTTTCAGTACAAAAAACAATATACAAAAAAGTTGTAGATAAAGATAAAAAAAGACACATACTCATCTGACTAAGTTAAATAAATACCTCTGAATTTTGTCATTACTACTGTATATACAACAAAAGAAAAACAAAGTAAAATATAAATTACTATTGTTCTTCTTCTTCTTCATGCATGTCGATGCAATCTTCGCAAAACCATGTAGTTGATTCAGTGGAAATTCCTAATTTAATATGACAAGTATTGCATAACCAACGGGAGCAGTTATCTTCAATCCAATCATAAAATTCTTGCTGGTGACAACATTGAATTGCATGCATTTCTGTTGGATCATCATCAGCAATACATTTACCACAACCATTAGCGCATGTAACAACTTTAGCCTTTTGTTTTTTCGGTTTAATTAGACAATCATCAGTTGTTGTAAGACGTCGTTTTTTAGTAGTAGTGGAACGAGCTTGTTTTCTTGGAATATAATCATCAGATACATCAAGAATTAATTTTGTACGATTAATTCGACGATTTTCATCTCGTCCACTCCATGCTCTATAGGCTCGTTCAATAATATTCCGACATTGATCACTAATAAGAATTTGAAAAAAGCATTCTAATCTTTGGTTTTACATGAAACAATAGTTTACCTTCGTAAATCATATGGAAAAAGTAATCTTATATTCATTAACACATCAAGAGTATTGATCATAATTTTTAAACGACCATTCGTTTGAATACGATTAGAAACTGAATATCCACGTCTACATTCACACGAATTAATTGATAATATTAAATAAATTGATAACAATATTAAAATGTTTTTATACCGTTCACGAAACGAATGATCAATAACTTCTTTCCATGTGATAAATGATTTCCAGAATTTTCTTCTGGAATTTTCCTGTTGATTATTTGTTACAAATTCACTTAGTGATACTTTTATTATATCCCATTCACTACGGCATTGAGAGATATTAAAATCAGTAAGATTTTTATACTTGCACAAAAGATATTCGATTTCTTGACGACCATAATTAGATTTAGAACCTTGATCTTTATTTTTAATTAGATAATCAGGCTCGAATAAAACAACAAATGATTGTTGAACTTCTGATGATTTAAATCTCTGATCTATTTCTAATAGTAAATTACTAATATAAGTAAAACATTCACGGTACATTTTTAAACGATCAATGCAGCAATTGCAAAAGTACCATAGGAATTGTTCTTCTTCACATGGTTGACATATTCAGTTAATGATGGACCAAGAACAGGTTGTGATTCTTTCTTTTGTTTCAATCAATTGTTTAAAATAGTTTTTTTTTCATTTAATATATTCATAAAAGTAAAATATAGTAAATCATCGGTCTGAAGAATTTTTATTAAGTCACCTATAATTGAAATAAAATAATCGTAAGAAACAATAAAAATTATCTTACCTAATACGGATTCGTGTAAATCATGATGAAAATGTATCATAAATAAAAATTCATCATCTATTATTGATGTTAAAAGATCCGTCGCTACTTGACGATCATTGTTGGTTAAACTTTTATCAAATTTAGATTCTTGAAGTCTTGTTATTAATGCTTGATTTTCTATAACAGAATCCCAAGAATAAAAACATGAAGATAAAGCAATTTGTACAAACGTTTACCTGGTGTAATATTCAATATGTTTGGTTTTATTGAATCTCGAATAGCTGTCCATCGAATTTGAAATAACCTTTTAAATTTCAATTCGGGAATTTCCAACAAATTTTGCCAACATTTGAGCTTAAAGGTTCGAGTGGCACTTGAACCAAAATACTGATAAATTTTTCCTATTGTACCTTCCAGTTTAGAAATTAATTTGCGTTTTCTACGTTTTTCTTCTTTATCTATAGAACACTTCTTTCATTAATGAATAAAAGTATATATTGCATACCGTATTTAATAAATCCAGCTTGATTTCCTACCAACCCAAATGTATGTGCTACACATGTATTTAATTCAACAAAATCTAGACCAACATCGCGTTTTAATTTAACAATAACACCATTGTTTACCTCTACAATAATTATATTTGATAATTCAAAAAGAAACAAAGGCACAGTACCTGTAAATGTAGCAGCATTATCAGTTGCAAACCAACACGTTTTTTCAAGATTTACATCATCTGGTCTCCATAATGATTCAATACATTTGACTATATTATCAGCCGAGCCATCACCATCTAAAGCTAATATACCATAAAAACTTGTTTTAGCTTCATCATTTTCAAAATATCCGACACAGATTATCAAGCTTTTTTCTACGGTACGAGATGAACTTTCATCAAGCATCCAACCTAAAATAGTCAATAAAATTATGACTAACATTTATTATTTATTTTTACCTGTAGATGGACTTTTTTTTATCTTTTCAAGAATTTCTTCATGTAAATACGAAGCAACATGACGTAAAAAATCAAGAGCTGCATTGTCATTACGATATGATACACCACCTATTTCTGCTGATAATAATTTAACACCAAGAGCTTCAATCAATGTACATAATTTCTCAAACGAGTTGAGAGATTGATCTTGTTGACAGACATAGATAGCAGAAAAAATTAATTTTTGTATTGCAGCGTCAAATTTATTTCTTTCTTTTATTTGTGTTGTTGTCCAAATAGGTTGAGAATGAGATGCTGTTTTTAATTCAAGTTCTTGTGCTTGTTTATGAACTTCATTTTCTCTATGTTCTTTTATTTTTAATAATTTCATTATTTTATAACCCGTTGTACACCATAAATTAATTTTTTCATTTGAGTTCAATGTTTTTTGATACTTTTCACAAAGTTTACATCCAAGACTATCATTTCCATCTTTATCTTTTTTGTTGTATAACCAACAAATGACTTTCTCGTGTCTAACATTATATATATCACATGCATATATTTTATAAAATGATTCTGGTTGTTTTTTCCATGCAGGTAAATAACGACGAATTGTTTTCTTTGATGATTTACTTGATGAATGGACTGCTGTTGTTGCTGCATTGACGGTTCCTATGTCATAATCATGATTCATTGCCAATTTTGTTGATATAAGTGCTGTATTTTCATTAGGTGAATTCACTATAATTTCTGTCTGAATTTCATCAATAATAACTATTTCTTGATCTAAAATTTTATCATCATTAACACATAAATGAAACCGATCATTTAAAATCTGCTCACTTTGAAAATTATTAATATTAATATTAGTTGTTAATAATGTTGAACCAGATGATTTATCAAGATTTGTTTGTTCCATCATAATCATAAATATAATCGTACATACTAAATAAAGAAAAGTAAATAATACTACTACTGTACTCACCTAATATTTTTACTATATATTAAGTAGATCAATTGAATAAATAAACACAAATTAAGTAAAACGATCGAATGAATTAATAGAAATGAAGTACAGCAATTGTATGAATAAATATTAATGGAATACAACAGTTGTATGAATAAATATAGATTAAAGACGTGCGAAAACTAAATATTAAATAAGAACAAGTAAATTTATCTATAAAAACAAAGTTCAATTCAATATATAGAAAAAGAAAAGAAATTTCAGTGATACATTCTATTGAATTAAAAAAAACTTCTTAGCTTCATCTATATGTAGAATAGACTATATAAACAAAAGGAAGAGGAGCAACTTTTAAACAATGGCGAATAGATAGGCAAAGTACTTTTTTATCTTACAAAATACCTTGATAATATTTTATTTTTTCGAGCAAAGTGCAAAACACGGTACTTTTTTAAAATTGTAAGCACCATGGGTACTTTGTTCTTGCTTGTGGCACTTAATATTAAAATCACTGCCTCATAGATCTCTTATATACGATTGCAGTAGGTGATTCAGTTAGATGTCCACTATTGGAAAACATTCTACTCGTGTTTTTTTTTCATTATTATTTCTACTATGATTTTAAAAAAACCGAAGACGGTCTTTTGTATCCTTCTAGAATAACGTAAACTTCAACGGTACATTGATAATTATATGATTACATGTATGTAATGGATATAGAATATCTTGATATTGTTGAAACGTTTTTATTTTCATTCTAAAGAGGAGTTCTACTAGATTTTTTGTTTAATGGTACTTAACATATGAATCTATGAAAGTGATTGATTATCGAAGTAATATGTATCTGTAATATAACAAAACGATTTATAAAAATGAAGTTTGGAAAATATTTTTTTATGAATTATGATCCACAATCGTTTATAATGTAGACAGTTGAAATACAGTAGCAGAAAAACTCAATGAATGCTGCCGAATAGAAGTCTATTGGTGGTACTATAATGCGTTTATAATAGGAGGATAGATTATGTGTAATTTCTTTCGAAAATAGAAGTTGTATTTAAAATATTTTTCACTGATTTTTTTCAAAAAGAAATATGAAACAAATGAGCAAATGTGAACGTAGAGAATGGTAAATGACTTCGTCTTTATTATCAGATGAATATTCATAGTCTAATGTTGAATCACAATAATGTATATTATCTGAATTAGTTGATGACGACTCTTTGTTTGTTTTGAGTTCATAGCGTTCATAAGGAAGAAACCAAGTTGTAGAGGCGATATATGAGCAGCACCCGACTACTCTTGTACCATCTTTGCATGTGCAATACCAAGCTATTATTTGATTTTTTATTGAAAAATAAACGGGAGTAGAATGTCTTCTAATAGCGGACATCGAACTGAATCATTTCCTAGAATCTTATAGAAATGATCTATGAGGACCAGTGTGGTATTATAGAAATCTAGAGAAGGCAGGCATTTGAAAAGATAATGTTTGGGTATTTTTGAAGAACATACTAAGACCTACTTATGTACAAAAAATGGTGACGAAATCTCTTGAAAGAATAGAGATCGAAGATATGCAAGTCAAGTATTATATTGTATTTTTTATGTCTTATATATTGTGTAGTATTTATATGGTCAAATCAACAGGTAAATTATAATCTAGATAAATACTAGAATCAATTATCTTTGTGATTATATTTAATTAATGTGAGTTTTCTTATGATTCTCAAATAGGACCTATTTTGTTACAAAATCCATTACCCTCCTTTTGGCCATTTTAGCTGGGAAAAATAGAAAATTGGGCCGAAATTTTCAAGAAAGAGCCGTGGGCACAAATCCCTTTAGGCTTTTTACTATCTAGATGCTCTCTATCAAAGCGCCTGTGAATGAAGAGAATGGGCGTTGGGCACTTCGGGTGGCTTCATCGTAAGCAAAAATTATCACTACCGAATAATTTCTAATAATGACTAAGCATGAATATATAAGATAGAACGATTTTTTTAGTGACGATATGACGTATGCATTTTCTCTTTTCGTTTTCTTCTGTCAGTATGAAAGTATCACCATAATGAATGTATATTTCACCTATATTTTTTGTTTTAAAGTCATGCTTGAATGCAAATATTTTTTCATCGAGAATGATCCAATACAATAATTTCTTTTTCTTGTTTTTTTTTCTTTAATACTTGATCTGTCTTGCTTTTCAGGGTTTTTTTTGTGCTTTCCATCTTCGATTAAGTTTCCTCACCTCTTTTCATCTTGTTTTAATGTAAGTATCAGTTGTTGAGAGTTTACTTCATATTTAGGTTGCCGATGTACGTGTAGAAACAAGATGGTCTATGAAAAGAAGGCTTTTATTAACATTCAGAACTCATATCGACACACACAGAATTCTCGAAAACTCTTTGTTAAAATTAAAGTTATTGGGAATCCATTTTAACCCTAGTACGCCCAGCCTGTTTGAAGCGTTATACTAACGACATATCTCTTCCTAGAGTGATTTTTTTACTTTTGCATCAATTATCCAGCAAGGAGGAGGCAAGTTCTTCCCTTCCTTCTCTCTCCACCCTCCAATAATCAAAACTTAATAGTTTTTGGTGCAACGCTTTTAAAATTTTTAAAAATGTATGAAAAAAATTCTTAAAACGATCTTCTTTTTATTTTTGAACAGTTAGTACAATAAATGAGTTTTACAGAATGTTCATTACAAACAAATTCCGAACAACGATAACATTGAATTGAAGTTTTTTTGTCTCTGGAAGTTTCACAAATCGAACATCGTTTTCGTTTTTTTGGTTGCGTAGAGCTTTCATTTGGTTCTGGTTCTTGTAGATTCTTCACCATAGGATAACCAACAATAGCTAACGCATTTTCAATATCTTTATTCAGATATTTCGACGTTTTCGAACGAAAATCTAAGAGACTTGATACTAAACTTAGTCCTAATTCTTCCAGAAATAATCGACGTTGATATTTTTTATTTTGATTCCATTGTGGATTTTTCGCCTTCCATATGATCAGAGCATTTATAGCGGCAATATCTATCATCCCATAAAAGATACAAAGCGGCCATCGCTTTGTACCTCTTTTTACCTATAGAAAATAAAATGCAGAAATATAAAACAAAAATCCTTTCTTTACCGTATACTTATGACACATTTGATCAACAGTATCAACAGCTCCCTTTGTTTTATTATAATCCAAAATAATAATTGGTTTTCCAGTTTTTACATCCACTTGATTATCATGGTGTTTTGAAGAAAGTAGTATTACAGCTTTATCTTGTTTGGGTACAAATGAAACTAAACTAAAACCATCATAAAAACCAAAGAGTGAAGAACCAATTTCACGTTTTTTGTTTGACTGGAATTCGATAGGTATTTCTGGTTTATTTTTTCGTAATGTTCCTATAAGAGTCAAGTTCTTCATTTGAAGTTCTTTGACTAATGGAACACTTGTAAAAAAATTATCAATTGTAACATTCCTATCTGAACCATATAGTGGTTTGAGCAATTCTAAAACGACACTGGCACCTATTTGTGTTTGTCTTTTTTGATCTGGTTGGCGTCCGATGTAAGGAAATGCATTGAATACATAAAATGAATCTACATCAGCGCATAACCAGAATTTTAACCCATATTTATGAGGTTTCTTTGGGATAAATTGACGAAATGGACATTTACCTCTAAAAGGTAATAGCTGTTCATCAATTGTAACATAAGATCCTGGTATATAACACATTTTCAAGTTGTCTTGAAAATCTGACCAGATTTCACGAATTGCTGCAAATTTGTCGGTTTTTTTTCTTTCTTCCCTTGTTGTTTTATCATCAAATCTTAAACAGGACATAATTTGTTCAAAACGATTTCTTGATATGGTAGCTTTGAATATTGGAGATTCTAAAGGACTTCTTTTCCATAAGGATCTAATACTTTTCTTCGATTTTCCCAATAAACCAGCAAGTAATAAAAGTCCAATAAAAGCTTTTATTTCTATCATTGTTATTTCTTCTGTGTCTTCATTAGAATGGGTAGTTTGAATACGTTCCATATTTGAATAAATCTAAATTTTCTGTATGATTTTTTCCGACATAAAACACATAAATGCGTCTTCAATAGATGATACATTTTCAGTGAATTTGGTAGGTCCAGCTTTTTCATTAGTATCATTTGAAGAGTTTCTTTTCGATGAAGAGCATGGAATTGAAGACCAGATGATTCCAGAGTTGGAACTATATAAACTTTTTTTCGTAGAATCGTCGTCCAATTTAAGATTTTCTAAATCAATTTCATCATCTTCTTCTGATGTTTGACTTTCAGCATTTTCTGTTTCCGAACCACTATCTTGATCGCAGAAATCTTCATCATCGCTTTCATCTTCAATCCAACTGTTCATAATTGTTTTATAATATTCAAAACAATTTATTCAGACTGTATAACAAAAAGGAGTTTTTATCTATAAATGAAAAGTAAATAAAGACGAACTACACAAATTACTATCAGCTAAAAAGAATAAATATGCATGTAAAGGTCAACATGAAAAAAATCATCAACAAATATGAACTTAAAAAAAGGCAGTCATGTCTTTAATTCACAAATAAATGAATCATCTACCATCCTAATTGGATAACTGGGAACCAAACAAAATTTTCAAAAACAGGTGGGGTAACACTCCTCCGTGTCCCCTGGATACTAGTTGCTTTAAAATACCAGAATATAACAAAAGATTTCCCGTGTATTTGCACATTTTTTCATATGGGTCAAAAATGACCCAGGCTGGGCGTACTAGGGTTAATTGATTCGTTCAAATAAAAATGTTGATGAGTGTAATGTTGAGGATATTGGTGTTTCTAGATGTTTATCTTTTTTTTCAAAAACACCCTATTCTCAAACCTCATCAGAGTAAAAAATTGGACTGCATTATTCTTCCAGCTTTTCCAAAGAATATATAGGAATGGCGCAAGTTACTTTACTGAACAATAATTTGAACATTTTCATCAGAACTATAGCAAATGAGGTGATCTTTTTATTAACACATTCACTACGATTCATTCATTGCTTTATTCTCTGTACCATCACATAATGCGTCATTTTTTGCGATTATATGGAAAATTTTTCAAGTTATTTTTCCGTTCTTTTACATCTTATAGGTAGTACATATAAGATAAGAGAATGAAACTTTCACATTTCTCTTCTTTGTTCTTGTTCCGATTCTTTTATGTGTAAAAGCGACCGAAATTTCGAAATAGTTCACATTTCGTTCGAAGAAATGGATAAAAAAGAAAGCGCTAGTTCATCAAGCGAAGTGAACTCTTTGGATGATGGTTTGAATAGAATGCGTCTTGAATCTGAAAGTTCCGACAAATAAATGACTGATGACGAGATGAAGATTAGGAGCTCATCCCACCATTATCATGACCAGGCCGTTGCATTCAGCAAATGTGATAGACACTGGAAACACTAACAGCAAAAATGAACACATTATGAAGCCACAAGTTGTACTAGATTACAATCAAGGAAGACAAAGCACTGATTTATTTGATCAATTATCAGCATATTATACTTGCCTCAGGTGGTCAGTAAAGTGGTATCGAAAAGTGGTATTTAAATTGATTTTTGGTAGAACACTAGTAAATAGTTATTTGGTATATAAGGGAAACTACTCTGTAAGCAAAGTAACTATTCTACAGCTTCGTGAAAGTCTTGGCCAATCTCTATTGCTTGTTGTGCTATTCGAGAAACTGAAATCGGATCCGAGACAAAAATTGACAGGGTAAACAAAACGAAAACTTGCTAATCATAAGTTAGAAGAAATAGAAGGATCTGCGCGCAATGTCCACAGACGCTGTACTGATTGCTATGAACAAGGCATGAAGCAACAATCAAGGAAAGTGAGTTATGCAACAACAAAGAAAGTAAAAACTTTATGTTCTGACTGTGATCATTTTTTTTGTCTTGAATGTTTTAACAAGAAGTACCATGTTACGGAATAAAGGACTCAAAAAATATTGAACATATAGGGATGCAGAAAACCAGGGTTGCCAAATCTCCTGATTTACCCAGGAGACTCCTGGTTTTTAGACTATTCTCCTGGTAAAAAAATCTCCTGGTTTCAGGAGCTGGTTTTTAAAATATTCTCCTGATTTCTACTGATTTTTTGCAAATTTGTCAATTTGAGTATTATTTATATATTCATTAAAAATTTTAAATCACTGAGATAGAAAAACAGAAGAAGAAAAGAAATATCGTACTATTAGATAGAGAGTCGAACAGAAAAAAGAAGAATAGAAGGATAATTTCTTGCCTTTTTCTCTTTCCTTTTCTCGTTAGCTGTTGCCATTTGTTCTGATCTGATTCGACTAATCTACTTGTTCTAACTGACGTTTTTCTTTTTTAAATAGGGGAAATAATTGTTTTAATTGTTCCGATTATGTAGAAAAAAGATGATTCTCGACCGTTTCATTATTCATTTATTCCCTTTATCTCCCTTTTGTGAAAAAATTCATTATTTTTCTAATAAAAAATCGTGAATTATCTATTGATCCATCGCGTCATACAGTTAGCTACAAAAACTTTAATATTGTAAGTGAAAAAATCTTTTGTGAATTATGGAACAGAAAACGAAACGGAGAATTTTTCGCTCTCCGCCCCGAAAGAAGTTATCCCCACCCCGTCTTATTCTTATAAAAACTATTTTATCTGATGATGAAATTTATTTAATTATATATGAGAAAAAGCTTACAAAAGAGTAAGAAAAAATATATAAAAAAGACACTCTGTATGTACGTGTATATTGATTAGTTTTCTGCTTTGTTATTCTCAATTGAATGAAGAAATAAGACGTTATTAACAGTTAATGGATCTAAATTTGATCTTCTTTGATTAACAACTTGGTCAGCAGCAGAAAATTCTCTCTCCACCGCAGCTGAGCTCCATGGTATGGAAAAAATACGACGCACTAGTTTTGCTGGATTTGGAAATATTTGTTAATATTCTCGCCAAAATAGTAAAGGAGTCGAATCATTTTTGTCTTTTACATCGCTACATTTAAATATTCTCTAATCAAATTTTAGCACGGAAAAATTTCAAAAATAAAACTTTATCCCATCCCGTCCCTCGCCTCCCCCCCCCCCCCCCCCCCCCCTTCCTCCCCCCCCCCCCCCCCCCCCCCCCCCGCTGTTATTTTACCTCGCCCCGCCCCGCTCCGTCCCGAAGCCCTAACCTCTGACCCCGCCCCGTTTCGGTCTCTGTTATGAAATTCTTTCACACAAGAACAAGAAGATGAAATTATTGTTGTATCAAATGCATGGTAATGATTATTTTTGGCTTTCATTTCGCTTAGTAATAAGGTTTTTCATTCCTAGGTTAGCAGCAGTTAATAATGAACACCTATGTTAACAGAAATTGCAGTTATCTTCGAAAGACGACTGCCAAATCAATTCATAACTTCTATAAAAATCTCCTGATTTTCCTCCTGAATTTTTATTATAAGTTCCCTGGTTAGCTCCTGAATTTTTTGGTACGCCCTCCTGGTTTTCAAAATTTGGATTTGGCAACCCTGCAACAAACCCAAAGCTTTGGGTTTTAAATTTGGATTTGGGGTTTGGGTTTCGATTTGTATGTTTATGCCAGGATTTGGTCTCGATTTGCATTTGAATTAAATCTAGAAGCTTAAATTCAGATACGACTTGGATTTTAGTGCTTAGATTTGGATGTGAGTGTGAGTTTGGATTTAGATTTGGGATTTGATTTTAAATTTATCAAATCTAAAAGATAAAGCGTCGACAAGAACCATACACTTGTAAAGAATGGTTTCCAGTCAAAAAAGAAAAATTAAGATTTGGTACAAATCCAAAGGATTTGGATTTGAATTTGGTTTAAAATCCAGAAATTGTTTTTTGATGATAGAGCACCCTTAGCACGTGGATTGTTCTTGTCGACACCTTGTCTTTTAGATTTGGTAAATTTAAAATTAAATCTCAAATCCAAATTCAAATCTAAGCACTAAAAACCAGCTCGTATCTAAATTTAAGTTTTTAAATTTAATTCAAATGCAAATCGAGACCAAATCCTGATATAAACATACAAATCCAAATCCAAATTTAACTCGAGATTTGTTGCATCCCTATGAACATAGAGCAGATGACATATTTCGTTTAACCTTCTGTCTACGAAAAAAGCAAAAGAAAGTGTTTTCCTATATAGTTCCTTTTTAAAATATAGCGTGGCCCACCGGTGGGCCACATCGTGGTGAATGTGTTAATTTAAATATTGAGAGAACTTGTAAAGATTCATCGAAAAGTTTTTCGATCTGTGTTAAAAACACCTCGCTTTGATTGTCTAAAAATTATCTTTGACTTTGAAACAAGTTTACTTCCGCAGATAAACTACATATGTTTACATGATTGATCCATACAATGTATTCGGCACAACTCGAAACGCCATCACTAATACAATTTTGGGGCTAGTATTGATTTAACTTATTTTTTATATTCGGTTTTTCATGTTGAATTTGAAAAACTTATACTTAGAATGTTAAAACAAGAAGAAAGTGGAAAATTTTCCATATTTTCGAAAAGATGTGCTTTTTTGAAAACAATGACATCCCCTTCGAGTATTTCGTATTTTTCGACCTGAAGGAAGTATTTGACTAAGCATAAAAATAGATATTCGTGATCAGTACATCAAGTTCTATCAAATGATGTGAAAAAATCACGAGAAAATTTTTCGTTGCATTTTGCGCTGTAGGCAATTTAACCGGTTCGACTTATTTTTTACACACATATTTGCAATAAGCATCTTTGTTTTATGTTTTAATAATGTTCAAACTTTTTCAAATGGTGCTTCTGTTCGATACAGTCGAAATTTTTCTGTCTTCCTTAAGAAGCAGTTCGCATGTAATATTCTAGCAATATTTTTAGGAAACATAAGGATTTTTTGACATTTGAAATTCTATATTACAATTACGAAATGAGTTAATCTATTTTTTTTAGATATTTTCTTATTTGTCAAGTATTTGCAGTTTTTCTAAATTGGAAAGACATAATTAATCATACAAAAGGTAATGTATAGAAAACTATTTTTAGGAAGATAGGTCCGCAACTGTTCAATCGCTTTTGAGCTATGATTATTATCGTTAAGTAGTCCTTAGTGAGTAATAAAAAAATCTAAAACGGTATGGACAACTGAACTATTCTCCTGGAACTATGCATAATTTATTAACTTTCTGGCCTTATACAAGGTAGTTTGAGAAAAATTGAATATCTTATGAAGAGAAGATTTCTTTTGACTGAAACTTTGAGGATATTCTAGAAGTATTAGACGTATTTATGAACAAAATTTCAACTCAAAATTCCATTATTCAATTTTTCTCGAAGTACCTTGCTTAAGATCAGAAAATCAATAAATTAGTCATAACTATAGAAGAATGGTCCAGTTGCCCAAACTGTTTTAGATTTTTTCATCACTCACCGAAGACTATCTAATAAAAATAGTCTCAACTCAAAGGCGATTGAACAGTTGAAAACCTACATTCATAAGATCAACGGCTATTTTCTAAAAATTATCTTTCGTTGAATGTTGTTATTTTACTATAGATGAATGATAGTTCCATGGATAATGAGTCAATCACAGTCGAACATTCAGTTACTGAACAACATCTTCCTGTTGACAATGAACGACGTGAAAACTCAACACAAAATCCACCAAATTCGACAAGATTTCATAATGTTACTGAGGAAATGGAAGATTCACCAATGGCTCCAATATATTTGTATATTATTTTCTTTTCTTGTCAATCTTTATAATTTATAGAATATTGTTTCTTAGAAAACATTCACGTTGGGGAAGGCATGAAACTGCAAAATTTGTGGGTTTGTTTGCTCTCTTCATATGTCTAGTAATGACTGTTGGTGTATTGGTAGTTTATTTCACATCACTAAAAGTTACTGGTATGTTAGTTTTTTTTCATATATAAATCATTTTTTTTATGAGCCTAATAAGATTCACGTCAAAGATCTATAAATAAAAATTCAAAAGAACAGTTATGAATGTTTCTGATTTAATAAATCGATACAAGTCATAGATCGTTCACTATATAGAAACAATTAGAATTAAATAACTGCCATTCGTCACTGGAAAACTGTTGATAAACATTCGTTGTCTTTATGACAGATATATTATATATTTTCTTTCGTTCTACTATCATGTATGAATACGTATATATCCTCTTTTCTAGTATATTCTGCTACATTCATTTTCTTCTTCTTTCTTTCTGTATGTCTCATCTGTGTTCTCATCTCTTTATTATACTCTAATGAATTCATTTCATTACTGTTCTTTGAAAATGACTAGATAATAAGTGCATTCCTATTTTACCATGGTTCATATATTCAGATAATAGAAATGATTAATCATCACAACATCTTAACAAAACTATTAAACTTGACATTAGATGAATTACACGATAATTCACTATCGTCAATCATTTATAATAAAGAACACATTGTATTAAGTCTATATATATAATGTGTTAAGTTTCATTTTGAAAACTAAATTGTATATATTTGAAATGAAAGTTAGATTAGATCATAATGATGAAGTAAATGATTAAGACTTCGAATATCTCTTACAGATAGCATCCGCATACCACTATTGTGGTAAATTTTAACATGTTAAGTGTCGATATCATGCGAATACAAGAGGATGACTGTTTATCTTCACTAATCTCACAAATCCACATCTGCGTTCTAGCTTTTCAATCTATGATAAAATATATCTAACTCAAATTTTC
Organism: Macrotrachela quadricornifera; assembly: GCA_022393335.1. Classification (NCBI taxonomy): domain Eukaryota; kingdom Metazoa; phylum Rotifera; class Eurotatoria; order Philodinida; family Philodinidae; genus Macrotrachela; species Macrotrachela quadricornifera. Next base: position 270,435 of record JAJEKB010020941.1, read on the forward strand.
TTTGAAAATTAATCTGAATCCTTTTTAGAATATTAAAAATGTTTTCTCCCATTTCAAACAAATCTGTCATGAAAAAAGTTGTATTAATGGATCGATGATTTTTTCTTCTAGTTGAAATCGGATCTGTGATTTATGGATTTTTTTTCGAATTATTATTATCATCATTTTCATTCTCTACATCGTTCTTATTTTCTTATGATGTAGAAAGGTTAGCTAAAAATCTTCTATTTTTACACAACAAATAATGATGCGTAAAATGAGTTTGTAAAAAGTCAGCTTGTTGAAATATTCTTTCATGGAGATATGAACAATGGGATTAATCATTTTGAAGTTTCTTTTCTTCTCTATAAGCTCAAACAAAAAGTATCTAAAAACATTGTATTCACATTACTATGGTTATCAATAAGTGATGAGTAGTACTTATTGATAAGGGGATATTAGTCAGTTTTATGAAAATAACAAGTTTTTTATAAATTTTCATCAAAGGTCTTCAGGATCTCGAGGAATTGAAAAGAGAGGAAGATTAAGATAAATCTGTTTACTTCAACTTTTTCAAAACGAGTATAGGCTTCGATGCAGAATGAGATATCAGATCGTTTGATGTCTCATTCAAACTATTTGTGAAGCCAATAAATGGTTTCTAACTTAGATTAATATCCGATACTTTTACTGCATTCAAATGGTTGTATTTAATAATAACTTTTATCAAAACATCTCTTCAACGATCTATAAATAGTCCTATTTGAAATAACAGCGAATCCTATATAAATTCTTATGTAAATCAACTATAAATGGAAAGCATAAACTGAATCTTTGATGAACTAACAGTGTTTCTATCGATATTTTTCATGTTTGTGGTGGAGATTCAGGTTTTTCAATTGCTGTCGAAGTGGCTTTATAATGGACTTTCCTCTTACGTGAGACCATATCGTTAAAGTCAGACAGACTAGAACATTTAACATCTTCGTTTAACTTTAATTTTTTTACAAGAATATTTCTTCTAGATAAATTCCTTTATCATAGACATATGTGAAAGTGTTAACACTTTCAGCTGTTACTTAATTAAAATGAGTTAGTGAATATTAGTCGAATCCTATGAAGAAAAAATCTAGAGGTTTTAGGATGAACTCTAAGGTCCAAGTCATATCTATGGCAAATTTTTCAGAAAGATTCAATTTCAAAAATATTCCTCATGAAAACGGATCCCCTTGGGATTCAATCAAGTTCCAAAACAAACATGTCTGTCTTATCATTATCTCAACGTTCCGAGGTAGGGTTTGTACATTTTTAAATTCTTTTCATACTCCTCAATCAGTTATAAGAGTAGTTTCTCTTTTATATACTCGTACTCTGTCATATCGCTAATAAATAGTTTTGTCTACATGTGCCGCCATATCAGAGGGATACATGATATTTATACTATCAAAAACAAGAACTAATTATGCACTTCTTTGGTATTGGTCTAAACTAATAAGTAGAAATTTATCATCTGTATATTGATGATATCCACACGAAAATTGTACCAACATCTGGTTCGTCAGAGACTCCATCCAATCTTTGAAAGGAAGATCCATCGTAAAATCCTTTCGGAAGCTATTGAGAAGTGTGAATCTTTGTAACATACCTAAAACTTCAATTGAAACAGTAGTATTTCATCATGAGTTCAGATATGTTTACTAGTTTTGAAAGGTTCATATGAGGATTTATGCAGAATTTACTACTCTTTCAAATGAGATTATTTATAGGAAGCGAAACAGATATTTTGACAAATTTATTGTTCAAGTACAGCCATTTGGCTATAGTAAACGTATAGAATAGTCATCTGCGTTAAAAGCCATCGAATTGCTTCCTCAATAGTTTCAATATGGTATTTGAATGATTCATCACCTCATTTTGTATCGAAATATATACTCGTTTTGAAAATCCCGAGAATGATTCACTTTGTTTTCTTATTCATTCTTCTCTTTGACTGATGACTTCTCGTGGTTATTTTTGTAAAATAGGCTTTTCTGAAGCAGATAATCAAATTGACATATTTTTCGTTACTCGATATGATAATTTGTTGGCAGCGGTAATATATCTCCTTAGTCTTCTGATTAAATACAAAATGCTTATTAATTACTGGTAAGTGTTACTTACTACTCTCTATTACGTAGTAATCGGTACCATCAAATACTTATCTAACCAGTGATACGTGATGAAGATTATGACACAACAATAAATAACCGATGATTATACTACGCATTTATTACTATCATATAGAAGATTTTTCAATCATAAAATCACTCACTTTTACTTTGGTAATTGGAAGTCTAAGTCACAGTAAATATGATGCTTCTCACGATATTAATTAAATAATCTTCTTCGTTAATAGATTTTCTTAAGTTATAACAGTTATATTCATATTTCTTAATAGTTTACTGTGTACTAAAAAGTTACATGATAATATTTCAGTTTGATATTCTACTCTCCTATATTTCCCAAAATTGTCAGAATATCATCAATATTTTAGTGTTAATCCATTGGATTTGATCATCTAAAGAAGAAGAAGAAGAAGATATATCTTTTTCATAAAACTTTCATCTAGCAACAAATGAATCCTAGGATGAAAAACGAAAATGTTAGAGTGATCTCGTTATTTAGAAAAGTAGAAACCATTACATAGCTATAGAAGTCATATTATGATAATAAAACGCGAACAGACAATAAAGAATTAGAGATCTCAATAGGCAACATCAAACATGAATAATCGCTCAATTCATCAGAAAAATACTATTAGTTAGTACTCGTTGAACTATCCATCTTATATTCCCAGATACAAGTGAAAAACTTGTCCATACCTGACTTTAATGTTAATTATCGATGCAAAGTATTCATAACGCAATTAGAGGCTGGTTAGAACATAACGTCATTAGGATTCTTTTAATTTCTAAATGTTTTAGAATTTCTGTCATTGCGATATATTTATGCCCAATGGCATGTTATGGAAGAACCTGTGAGATAGAGATGATAATGGTTGTGACCATACAGTTAGCATCAGTTTATGATTCTTTCGTATATCATATTAGTTATAATTTCTGTTACTTGAGAATTACCATATGCTTTGTGAACGAATTGGCAAAGAAATGAATGCGAGCACACAAGAAGTAATTTGAGTGATAAGGCTTGTGAGAGCCATTGAGGTTCTATTGAAAAATATTGGTTCTCATCCGGATTGATACAATTCATCGAAGATAGTCCAACCATAGTACTTGATGAGACTTTATTTCTTTGGTGTTGTATTATTTAGTTCTAAAATGTGAACTTAATTTTAAAGCAACGACTCAAAATCCAATAGAATATAAGTATGGTCCACGATCTGTTGTCATGGGTGACTTTAACAACGATACCTGGTTAGATATTGCTGTTGCTAATTATGATGCTGATCATATAGCTCTTTTTTTTGGATATGGTGATGGCACTGTGACAAGACCAGTTAAGCATCTGACTGGTTCTGGATCTGCTCCGTATATGATTGCTGTTGGTGATTTTGACAACGATCATCGATTGGACATTGCCGTCGCAAATTTCGGTACAAACAGTATTGCTGTGCTTCTTAGATTCCAAAATGAGTCTTTTATGAACCAAACGGTACTTTCAGTTACATCATCTCGTCCCATTTGGATCCATATAGCAGATCTCAACAATGATGCAGCACTGGATATTGTCACTGCTAATTACGGCACACACAGTATAAGCATATTTTATGGATATGGAAATGGAGATTTTTCAAAACCAAGCATATACTCTACAGGTTATGATTCTTTTCCATCTGCAGTTGTCAGTGGCGATTTCAATAACGACAAACAGATGGATCTTGCTATCGCCAATTATGGTACAAACAATATTGGTATACTACTTGCAACTAGTAACAGTACTCTTGCGAGTCAAATAACCTTTTCAACTGGTCCAAATTCACATCCATACTCGCTTGTTGTTGGTCATTTAAACGACGACAACATGCAAGATATTGCTATCACCAAATATGGAAATAAAAGTGTGGGTGTACTTCTGGGTCAGGGTGATGGAACTTTTATGAGCCAAATGACTTATTCGCTTGGCATTGCTTCTCCATATTCTATTGGCATTGATGACTTCAACAACGACAATCGAATGGATTTAATCGTCACCAATAATGGTAATGATAATCTAGTTCTACTTGTCGGATATGGCAATGGCACCTTTGCAAGTCCAAAAATGTATTCAACTGGATCTTCTTCATCAATCTCTATTGTCATAGGTGATTTAAATAGAGATAATCGTTCAGACATTGCCTTTGTCAACAATGATACGAACACTATAAGTATCATGCTTGGTTATGACGAGTTTTTTCCCATTCAAACGACATATTCAACTGGCAAATCACCATACTTTGTAGTTGTTGGTGATTTTGATAATGACAAGCATCTGGATATAGTCGTTATTAATAACGGTGACAGCACCGTAGGTGTTCTTCTCGGATACGGAAACGCCACTTTTGCAAATGAAACAATATATTCAACTGGCACTAATCCAGTCTCTGTAGCTGCTGGTGATTTTAACAAAGACATCCATCTAGATATTATCGTTGTTAATCAAGATGATAACACTGTAAGTGTCCTTCTAGGATATGGAAATGGCTCATTTGCAAATCAAACAACGTATTCAACTGGTTCAAATCCACTGTCTATAGCTGTTTGTGATTTTAACAATGATACCTATTTGGATATCGTCGTTGCTAATGTTAATGACAATACTGTAAGTGTCCTCCTTGGATATGGAAATGGCTCATTTGCAAATCAAACAACATATTCAGCTGGCATTGGTCCAGTGTCTGTAGCTGCTGGTGATTTTAACAACGACAGTCGACTAGATATCGCCATCGCTAATTTTGGTGGTAACACTGTAGGTATCCTTCTCGGATATGGAAATGGCTCGTTTACAAATCAAACAACGTGTTCAACTGGTTCTAACCCACGGTCTATAGCTGTTTGTGATTTTAACAATGATACCTATCTAGATATCGTCATCGCTAATTATCGTGATAATACTGTAAGTGTCCTTCTCGGATATGGAAATGGCTCATTTGCAAATCAAACAACATATTTAGCTGGCACTAATCCAATTTCTGTAGCTATTGGTGATTTTAACAACGACGGTCGACCGGATATCATCATCGCTAATTTTGGTGGTAACACTGTAAGTGTTCTTCCCGGATATGGAGATGGCTCGTTTGCAAATCAAACAACATGTTCAACTGGTACTAATCCAATCTCTGTAGCTGTTAGTGACTTTAACAATGATACCCGGCAGGATATCGTCGTCGTGAATTTTGAAGGTGGCACAGTGAGTATACTACTTCGATATGACAGAGGAGCTCTGAAAGACAAAATAACATTTACATCTGCCGATGGTTCTCGTTTGCAAAGTTTTGCCATTTCTGATTTGAATAATGATAATGTATTAGATATTGTCGTTGTCAACTATGGCACTAATAACATAGGTATTCTTCTTGGACGTGGAAATGGCACTTTTGGAAACCAAACGGTACTCTCAACTGGCTTCAATTCTCAGCCATACTCAATCGCTATCTATGATTTCAATAAAGATGGTCAGGCGGATATAGCAGTGGGCAATTATGGTACTAAAAATCTGGTTACATTTCTGGGAGATGGGAACGGAACATTTGAAAATCAAAGAAGTTACGGTGTAAAGTTCGATTTCGCACCGATGGTGATAAGTGCTGGTAGTTTCAACAAAGATGGACGTTCAGAAATTATTGTCGCATATAATAGTACCAATCATGTAGATGTGCTTATCACATATGATCTCGGGTCTTTCGCTCCTCAAATGACATATTCAACTGACAATAATCCATACTCTGTAGCTGTTGGGGATTTTAACAACGACACCAATCTCGATATCGTTATCGCTAATTATGGTGGCAATACTGTAAATGTCCTTCTCGGATATGGAAATGGCTCATTTGTAAATCAAACAACATATTCAGCTGGCACCAATCCAGTCTTTGTAACTGTTGTTGATATTAACAACGACAGTCGACTGGATATCATCATTGCTAATTTTGTTGGAAACACTGTAAGGGCCCTTCTAGGATCTGGAAATGGCTCTTTTGCATATTACATTATATATCCAATAGGCTTTAACCCACAATCTGTAGCTGCTGGTGATTTTAACAACGACACCATACTGGATATCGTTGTTGCTAATTGGGATGACAATACTGTAAGTATCCTTCTCGGATATGGAAATGGCTCTCTTAAAGGTCGAACGACATATTCAACTGGCATTCATCCAACGCATATAGCTGTTGGTGACTTTAACAAAGACACCAATCTGGATATCATCATCGCTAATTATGGTGGCAACACTGTTAGTGTCCTTCTAGGATATGGCAATGGCACTTTTGCAAATCAAATGATATATTCAACTGGCACTGGCCCAATAGCTGTAACTGTCGGTGATTTTAACAATGACACCTATCTGGATATCGTCGTTGCTAATTATGGTGGCAACACTGTAAGTGTCCTTCTCGGCTATGGAAATGGCTCTTTTGCAAATCAAGTGACATATTCAGCTGGCACTGGCTCAATAGCTGTAACTGTTGGTGATTTTAACAACGACATTAGACTGGATATCGTCGTTGCTAATTGGAATGATAACACTGTAAGTGTCCTTCTTGGATATGGTAATGGCTCATTCGTAAATCGAATGATCTATCCAAGTGGCTTAAGTCCCAGATCTGTAGCTGTTGGTGATTTTAATAATGATGCTCGATTGGATATGGTTGTCACTAATGCGAATGGGGCGAGTGTTAGTGTATATCTCGGATATCCCAATGAAGGTTTTCTAAATCAAATGAGGCTCAGAACTGGCGATGGATCTCGACCAAGATCGTTCGCCAATGGAGACTTTAATAATGATAGTTACATAGATATTGCAGTGGCAAATTCAGGTACTAACAACATTGGTATTTTTCTGAGATATGAGAATGGTTCTTTCGGAAATCAAATGACATATCCAACTGATTCTTCTCCATGGTCGGTAGTTGTTGGTGATTTCAACAACGATTCCATACTTGATATTGTCGTCGCGAATCATGACAATGACACTGTTGGTATATTTCTTGGATGGGGCAATGGTTCTTTTTCAAGTCTGAAAACGTTTACGACCGGTTTCAAATCTGAACCAATCACTGTTGCCGTTGATGATTTCAACAACGACAGCTTGTCAGATATTCTTGTCGTTAATTATGGTGCAAGCAGCATCGGAGTGTTGATTGGCTATGGGAATGGCTCTTTTGCAGATGTAAAGATTTTTTCGATTGGCTATGGATCTCTTCCATTCTCAGTTTCCGTTGGTGATTTGGACAATAATGGAAAGCTAGATTTTGCTGTCGCCAACGAAGGAACTGACAATCTAAAAATTTTCTTACAGACTTGTTAATATTTGAACTGTTATTTTGATTTTTTTCATTGCTTTACTGCTTCTAACTTCTATTTAGTGCTACTAATATTTCTTCTAACTTATTTAGTGTTGGTGTGTGTCGAGAATCAATAAATTTTACATAGAGATAAGAAATATCAATTAAAGCTACTGCAGTGCGTTTCAGTTTGGCAAATAATTTTGTCAGATGTTGAGTTTTCAAATGAAATTTAATTCAAGCAATCATATGACAATCTTAGGTTGGATGAGGGTGAGTAGGAATAATGGCATTGTATGACAACAGTTGTTTCTATCGTGCCAGGATGTCGTCAGATGGAATCTGAAGATACTATACCAATAGTAGTTTAATTTAATATAAAATCTTAGAAAATAGAAATTATTATATATGATTGGTATTCTTAAGATTGTCCTTGTTAGTGAATATAGGAATTTCGATATTTTCTGCATATTGGTCATCCTGTGTCTATCTGAATTGAGTCGATAGAGTTTCTCAATATATTCAGAGTTTCAATAGTGGTTATGCTTACGAAGGAACCTCCCGAGGTCCCCAACGCCGATTTCATTCATTCACACGTTGTTTGATAAAGGGTATCGAGATAGAAATAGCTCAAAAGAATTTTGACTGACAGCTCTCTCTTGAGTCGTTATGGTCAATTTTGTGTGTTTCCTAGCCAAAATGGCTGAAAATTGAAAATTTTACAATTCGGTCAGAAAAGGCGGTACACACTTGAAGTTTTCAGCACTACCAGGACCCACGCATTGCTGATTGATCTAAAAATTTTAAATTATTTGGTTGTTTTATTTTAGATACTTAGGTCCTACAAAAGTTCCCAGATTGCTATTGGCAATTTTATAAACCAATTAATATCGAAGAGTGTTGTGCATGGATAAATAGTGGAATGTCTTATCTATAATAGTATATATAGTAAATCTCTTTAAGACTTAGTTACAGTATTTTTTTCGATAAACTTTAATTCGAACTTAAAAAGACATTTCAAAAATGGATAATGAATACAATCGATATTATATTAAAATTCGAACTATTTTGGGGTTAAATCCAAAGACAATTCACGAAGAACTTGCAACAGCTTTGGGACCCAAGGCTCCATCATATCCAACAGTTGCAGAGTGGGCAAAGCGTTTCCGTGAAGGAAGAGAAGATGTCAATGATGATCCTCGATCTGGTCGTCCAGTTTCCTTGCTTACAGATGAAAATATTGAATTAATACGACAGGTTATCAACAATGATCCACATTCAACTTATGATGAAATTATAGCTGAGTCATCTCTCTTCCGTGGTACAATAGAACAAATTATCCACAATTATGTCAAGATGAGAAAAGTTACATCTCGTTGGATACCCCATCAAATGAATGATGAACAAAAGCAAGAACGAGTCCGACTTTGTCGTGAAAATTTAGCAAAATTTCGTAATGGTTCCTGGCGATTATGTGATATTATTACAGGTGATGAGATGTGGATTTACCATAGGCAGATTCATCACAAGTGAACAAACAAAACCTGAATTGGCGAAGGTGAATCACCTCGTACTATCGTTCGTCGAAGCAAATTTGAACCAAAAAATTTATTTTCTATATTCTTTAAATCAAATGGTCCTGTTCTTATCCATGCTGTTAATAATGACGAGACTATAGATCACGACTATTATATAGAAAATTGTCTCAAGCCTGTTGTCAAAGAAATACGGGAACAAAGAAAGTCAGCAGGTACAAAAGGTATAAAATTGCTTCACGACAATGCTTCACCCCATCGTCATTCAGATGTTATTAATTATTTAACAGAAGAAGGTATCAATATAATGCCACATCCACCATATTCACCTGACCTTGCACCGTGTGAGTATTGGCTAAATGATTACATCAAACAGAATTTAGCTGATCAACCAGATGAAAAATCATTGGCTCGTGCGGTTTCTAAGCTAATAAAAAATATTCCAAAAGAAGAATTTAAAAAAACTTTTGACAAACTATTAGAGAGGATGGAACTTTGTATAAATAATCGTGGTGACTACTTTGAACATTTAATAAAATAAAACTCGAACTTTCTCTTTGTCTTTATGTTTTTGTTTAGTAATCTGGGAACTTTTTGTACGACCTAAGTACGTACAGTTTTTAACAATAACGACCAGATTGTAGACTTTTTCAGCAAAGTGTGAAGTAGAGTGTAAATAGGAGCTATCAAATGCTATGTACATTCTACTTCTAGTCAGTACACCTGCTGTTGGAAGCCCTGCTTTGAAATGTTGCTAAGAAAAATAAAAGAATTTAAGAAATACAAAGAAGTTGTGAGTTATTTTTTAAGATTAAATACATAGCTCTTTTCATAATAATAAACTGTTATAATTTATTGTCACACCTCAATTTACGACGCTGGTTCGTCACTAATCTTTATATTATTAAATATTCAATTAGTAGCATTCTCTTAACTGAAAAGACGAACATACAATGACGCCATTAACTTGACTTTATCAGCGGAAATAAAAAATAACTCATTTTAACATGTAGAATATATCAACCATTTTTAAATGAAGATAAAAAACTTCGTTATCTTTTCGGTTATAAATATATTTCACATCTTCATTGTTGAGATACTTGAATCAATTATTCGTTGTTACGCAAAAGATCATTTATTTTATAAGTAGAATATATCATCTATATATGAGAAATTTTGTGCTTAACTGATCTAATTTCTGTGCAATATACATTTGACTAGCATTATTCTTCTATCATCTTTTGATTACTCTGTTAAGCAATTATATTTTCTGACCATTCAGCATTGTTAAATGCTACCTAGTAGAGTTACCTTCGAATAGTCAATTATCACAATCATCTATTTGAAAAATATTCCAATAGAAAATAATTGTAAAATATGAATTTGTATATATTTTTTGTGTTGTCTAAACTATGTTCTATGTTAAGATGTGCTCATGTTAGGAGCAAATGATGCCTTAAATATTATCTATAGATTTCTATATTTCTGTTCGGAATAATCTTGTAATGATGAAACTGTATTTTAATAGTGGTAGTTCTAATATTCAACAAGGATATTTTGTGAACAGCATCATTCAATCACATGATATTGTCGAAAATGGATGATGCAATCTATATAAATTATACAAAGAAACAACAATGCATGAATAAATCGTTTTATTTTTCTATTCTATGCAACAATATTCATATTATCATGAGTGAGGCTATAAAATAGTTGTAGATAAAAGAATGATATCATTCTCAAGTGGGTATTATTTACTGAAAAAATATATTGTAATAAAATAAAAGATTTATTGCACTTACAGTTTATTTCAGTTTGAGTACGACGAATCGGAAACATGACATGATCATTTATATTTCGTCAAATATTCTCATGTAATGAATAATAATATTTGAAGACGCTTGTAAGGGCCTTTCTTTACAAAATTACTGGTAAAAAAAGAGAAGAGAACGGAAGAAGAATTCAATTTTATTTAGTGGCGTAACCACCGGGGAGGGAGGGGGGGCACGTGGGTGCGATGCCCCCCTGTAAATGGTTTTGCCCCCCCCCCCCCCCCCTGTAATTTTTTTCTGAAAGTGAATATTTTTTTTTTAAGATTCACTACTTATGTTATATATGTCATATGCATATCCACTATTGCTGTTTAGCACTGGTTAAAAAGACAAACATATAGTGTGAAATGTGAAAGAACTTGTTATTTCTCAAATACAAAACCATGCTAAATTATTTAGAATCAATCGTAGAGTTGGAAGAATCCAATATACAAATATTCGTATACATTTATTTAAACTTGCGTTCATAATTGTGCTAATGTACACAGTAATATGTATTCTCCTAAACCACAATTCAGGCAAAGGATCAAAGTATTTAACTGCGTATTTAAGTAAATAATGGATTGTAGTATATGAATAATTGTCACGACTACAAAAGAAATCATTAAATACCGGTAGATGAAAATAATTTATATAAAATAGTATATCGGATTTGTCAACTGTTAGACAATATTAGAATCATCTGTTCTCATCTATCACTTTTGTGTATTCTCTCCTCGATGCTTTGATATTCCTCCTCTCATTGCGTCATATATACTTTTCATTGTGTTATACTATCATGGGTATTGTCTCTTTTCTGTTTCTTTCCTTACTATGGAATGGCAGGTTTTTTCCGCGCTTTATTCCCTACGACGTATTTTTCTTTGACTCACTTAGATATTACTATACCCAACGAATTGTTTAGAAGTTTTGCTACAGGCATATTGTCTGCATGCCTCCACAGTAGTGGCGTAACCAGCGGGGATGCACGGGGGTGCAATGGCCTCTCTGCAAATAGTTTTGCTCCCGTTGTAAATTTTTCATTGAAATAGAACGGACTTTTTTATTTATCCATCGTGAGATAGTATGTTTGTGACCTTAGGGAACCTCTAATTTTACGCGCACAGCAGATAAAAACTTTTTAAAAACAATTGTCATGATTGTAGCCGCCTTTGGCGGCAAAAAATTGGAAATATACGGAGGGCTCAAAAGTAACCCGACATAAAGGATATCCTATAATAACAGATGATAAATTGTCCATGATACTTTTCATACTTTTTGTTTATGTAGAGAGCTAGAATTTGTATCATATACATATTTAATCAAGATCTTTATTCACCTAAAGTTTCAGGTCTCTTCACAAGCAAAAAGTATGAAAAGTATCATGAACAATTTATTACCTGTTATCATAAGATATCCTTTACGCCTGGTTACCTTTGAGCCACGCTGTAGATGTGTAGAATCGACTTCTGAGAGTTTGTCTGACTAAAACTGGAATCTGCTTAAAATCTTTGATCCTGTTAAAATGGTGAAGTTTCAAGAAAGATTAAATATGAGACTTTCGAGACCTTGATGTTTTTAATGAATATGCGGACAGTAACTTCATCAACTTTGCAAAACTGATATCTTAGGTGTTTTCAAAATTTCCAAGATTTTTAGATTCAAAAAACCTATCTCTCTAACAGTTCTAGGCCGAGAATTAACCCATTGGAGGCGATTCGATTTTCTTAGAAAGTAGTGTATGACATAGGATGGATCGCTGTATTTCATATCTCATATTTTAATGTTTAAATACGTTTTACTAGAAAACAACGTAGACTAAAAGATGCAGCGGGATAAGCTCTACAATCTACATAATGAAGCTTTTTGCCATGGTGGTCCCCTCCCCCCCTTAGGAAATTCCTGGCTACGGGTTTGCAGGTTGCGAATATTGATCGCACAAAATTATACTTTTTTTTGAAAACAAAAATTACACGATTCAAACAAACTGTACTATGGTGATTGTAGAGCTCTTTACACTGCATCTTATGATATGTGGTGTTTTTTTTTCTAATGAAACATTTTTAGACATTAAAATATTAAATATCACGTGCGACCATTTATTCCGGATCACCTGTCAGCTTTAAAATATAGTGAGACCCAACGATGGGTCTTATCGTCGCGAACGGGTTAATGAGTTTGCACGTCTCCAACTGTGACACTTTTTGTAAAGTCCTTGCAAAGGGAATTTTCGTATTTGAAACCCTTCAATTTTAATAATAGTCCCCAGTGTGGCCGATTTCGCCTGTAAAAGCTCTGAGGAACTCGTGAATTTTGTGGACACTACTCTTCTCTCTAAATAGGTTGTAAGGGAATTTTGTAAGATTTTACGGATTTTGGTCAACTTTGAACACTCCCAATCCCATGAAAAAATTTTTCGTCCAGTATGTACAACGCTTGATGGGGCATTGTCCCCTCTGTAATTTTTTCCTGGTTACGCCACTACTCGCAAAGAGGATATTTCTTTCTTCGGTGTTGATGCTCCTCGTTTACACCAAACAATCTGTTATGCACTTCTTAATTCCACATAGCATTCATCTCCAAAAATATATTTTCTGATGTTGGCCAAGTGATGTAAAACAGCAAATTGATATCATTTTGTTCATCTGTGTTATTAGTCTTAACTTAAATATTAGACTTATGAGGACGATAACCAAGGGATAACTGATAACATTGTATCGTGTGTTCGGTAGTATTGAACTTCATGAGTGATAATAATTCAGCAACAGTAGCTGATCGGTTTTGTTGTATACTTTGTTCAAATTGTTCAATTTGTGCTGAATCCAGTGCAGGTGGGTGATCATCATTATATCTATCTGTATAATTTAAAACATTATGACGACTACATTACTCTTATGCAAATGTTTAGAGTTTCGGATGGATGTTATAGGTAACATTTTCGTACGTTCATATGTGTTTTTTTCCATAAACTTAGTGAAGACATAATCTTTTGAAATCTCTAATGAACTTTTTGAAGATTAACATTCAAGAATGGTAGTGTAGCTTTTGGCCAGGATGACTGAATCATGTATCTCCAGAACTTAGTTTATTCGCTAACTTAAAACTGTTCATTTGTTTACAGTTTATCTCAAGAAATTCAAACAATGTCATCGTCAATATCTATTGTTTTAAACAATTCCAATGAAAATCTCTGGATGAATAATAGAATATATGTTTCTTATTGTTCTATTGCTATTTTTCTAGATTAATAATGATTATGTTTGTGAGCTATTGTATAAATTCCGCTTGCGATATGTTAATAGCGCACTATGATTCAATCTCACTCCATCTTTTGGATGCATTTAATGAATAGTTCTTTTTTATTTCATTCTTTTCTTGTTTGTTTTTGCACTAGATTGTTGTTAAGAAAAAAGGAATAAAAGACACATAATAACTTTTACACGTGATCAGATCGATTGTTTTTATTATATTTACATAAAATGGCTAAACGATGTTTAGTAGACACATGTAAACGTGAAGCAGAAACTTATTGTTATCATTGTTGTCAAGATGTATGCACTAAACATTTTTTAGAACATAAAAAATGGATTCAAGAACAACTACATCCACTTGTTGATGAAACAAATTTGATCTATGAACGGCTTCGTCATAATGATAAAAATCAAACAATATCAATACCTCCATGTTTAATCAATTCATATAATCAACTTGATAGATGGCGTGCTGATTGTCATCATTATATTGACATTGTATATCAACGAATTCGAACTCAAATTGAAAATATTGTAGAAAATCATAAACATGAAGAAACTCAAAAATCAGTTAACAATTTAGAAGCATTAGAAAAAATACGAATGCAATTTAATGAATTATTAAAAGAAGGTGATGTGACATATAGACAATTTGAAACAATAAAAAGACAATTGGAAAATATAAAAAGGAAAGAACAAGAACCAATAAATTATCCAGATATTCGTGTCATTACTCAAAAAATTGATATGGACAAATATATCAGTGTCACTACTCAGATCAGTCGTCCAAATGAAAAACAACAACAACCAAAACTATCTTCAAATAAGTAAATATTTATCAATAAGTTAAATGTTCAAAAAGGAATATTTTATATAGGAATATGACAATGCATAAACGACTGACTGGATGGTCTTCTTCAAAACAAACAACAGAAAAATGTCCTATGTGTTCGGAAATATTCCCTTTGTCCATGTCAATGACTGATAGAACTGTGCATATAAATGATCATTTGCCAGACTAAATCCATATTCACATACAAGTATTAAAGATACATTTTTGATTTCTTAGACTATTAAATTGATTCGAGATAAAATGCTTTTAAACGATTGCTCTAGTTCTTTTATTATAAACAATGTATATAACAAGGTCTATTTTGTATTATATAGTTTATGATGTCTATGATTACGCGATGTTGTGAAATAAATGTTTAAATAATTTCACTATGTTTTTGTCACTTTTGTCTTATTTTTAATGTCGTTATAAAATTGATAATGTGGTTGGATAAAATGGAAATTATCTTTATTATCTATAAAAAGAATTTATTTATTCATTAAAATCAACAATCACATATTTTCATATGTCTTTTGATCTGTTTTTTCTTATAACATCTTCGTGCTTTTATTGTTGCATTGATGATTCTTCTAAAGCTTTATCTTTTAAAAGTTTTCGATCTATTTTTCCACCGATATTTTTTGGTAATTTATCTAATATTTTAATATATAATGGTATTTTATAATAAACTAATTTATCTTTTAAATAAGAAAATAAATCTTGTTCAATTTGATGAAGATTTTTTGAATAAAATGAATGAATTGCAACAAATGCAATTGGTTTTTCTGAATTCATATAAGGTATACTTGTTGCACATGCTTCATAAACATCATCATATTCAAGTAATGTTTCTTCTAATTCATTTAAATTAACATTCAATCCATTACATATAACAATTTGTTTTAAACGACCAATAACATTTAAAATTCCATTTGATTCTAAATATCCTATATCACCAGTTTTAATCCATCCATCTTTCAGAACTTGTTCTGTAGTTATTTCATCATTTAAATAACCATTCATTATTGTTTTCGAATAAATCAATATTTCTCCACATACATTAATAGGTAGATCCTCGAAATTTTCATTTATTATTCGAAATTTTGTTGTTTTACCTAATGGTTTAAATCTTCCACGTTTAGGTGGATGATCAGCTGTAATAGCAACAGGACCATTTGTTTCTGTCATTCCATAGAATTCAAGTGGATATAAACCAAGACATTTATTTGCATCCTCAAAATATGATTCGGGAAATCTTTCACTACCCATAAAACAATAACGTAACATATTTTTCTTATATATTCCTTGTGTAAAATAATTTATTTCGGAAATAATATTATATAATGTCGATGGTATACACATCATACATGTTATATTTTGTTCATATAAAATTGGAGGAATTTTTTTAATGTATATATCATTTGGAACATTAGTTGATTGATAAAAAATAGTCGAACTATGTCGAATTGCTGGTAATATATGAAAATCTAATCCTCCTAATGTATTCATAGGACTTAATAAGAAAATTCTATCATTATGATCAAAACGAAATGATTCGAATGATTTAACATTAGATAATTTTTGATTATGATTGCTTTGTACACATTTTGATTTTCCTGTCGAACCAGATGTTAATAGTATTGTTGCTTCTTGATCACCTGTTACTTCTATATCATTTTCTATTATATTATTTGGTTTTAAAAGATCTGAAAACGGTAATACATTGTCCAATCCATTATTGGATGTTAAATCAATCAAATAATAATAATTTATAATCGATGAAAATGGTTTAATTAATTTTTGAATATTTTCATATAATTCTGTTTGTGTAATAAATAATTTTGGACGAGCAGTTTCAACTAATAAATTAATTTCAAATTGACGAAAAAATGGATTGAGAATTATAACTGATACACCGATTTTGAAACAAGCAAAATATAATTGTATTGATTGAGGACAATTATGTAGATAAGATGCTATTCTATCTCCTTTCTTCAAACCTATTTTCAATAAACCAGCACTTAAAATTTTAACTTTTTCATTTAATTCAAAATATGTGCAACTATAATCATCAGAACACAAAACAATTCTTTCAGGATGATCTTTGGCTGATTTCTCCAATAATGAATAAAGCATTTTTATTCAATAATGTTTTAATATATCAATTATTCGTCAAACACTATAGCTATTAATCGTTATAGACAACAAGTAATATTACACTGATCTTGATTGTAATTTAATAAATATGTCAATGGTTTATTCTTCCAACAAATTCTAGAAATAATACTAAATTTATAAAGAAAAGTCTTCCGTACTCTCATCCAGTTGAAATGACTTAAGATGTTACTCTAATCTAAGGAATCTAATGTATGTCTATTTATTGTAGAGAAGCACACAAATAAAAGTTATATCATCGAAGCAAAAAAAAGTCTTTATTATCTACTCCTACATGCAAACGACAACAAAAGAGCTGATTGATAAGATATCTTGTGTAAAGCAGAAAGTAGCATCCACAACGATTTCAGATTTTGAAGATATTAATATTGACAAAGCCGAGAACAAGAATAGCGATTTACTTAATAAATTTTTATTAGATTATAAGCAGAAGGTACTTGATTATTAATGAATTATTCATTAATTCTCTTTACTATCCTGAAAATTCTCATTGTTAATATTTCTAAAAGACATGAAATGCGCGTTCTTATATTTTCATTTGATGAATTTGCAGTGATTTGGCTAGGATAAATCCGAGATTTTTAAAAGTATACCTTTAACAAAATATGTAATACTAAACTAACTATGATTGAAATACATTCACACGTACGTTCAATGAAAAATAACTTTACAATTAAATAGTTCTTTTTCAAAATCTAATACTAATGGACAAAGAGTACACATATTATCGAGTGTCTATTCCGATGTTGCAACAAATCCTCTACATCACCAGTACATGACACATTTTCGAAAACAAAGAGATAGAAAATGGATATTGTTGAACATTTTATCTAGGACAAATTTGAACAGAAGAGAGCTGATGCTCTTTCTATACACGACAATGATATTAGACGATGAGCACTTTAAAAGGAAAAAAAAGAATCTTTAGAGAGTTTTAATACTTCACATCATTGAGTAATCGATTTCGAAAAAGTGTCAGAAGATTATGTGAAAGCAAGGAAAAAGAACAAATGAAATTCTAAACATCGATCAATAAAGAATCCAATTGGAAATGCATTCAAATTCAACTCTGTCATTCAAAGTAAAACATACGACATTGTTAAGAATGAAGACACATGGTACAAGCACGCATTCGTATACTGTAAAATTCATGCTTTCAATGTCTGGAAAATTGATTACACTGACATTTCTTTATTTGGAAGATTCTAATGGTAAAATGAGTGATACGAAGTTTCTCTTTCCCTTTAACTTAAAATGGAACTCTGTTACGTAATGCATTATGATTATTCTGAAAGTAGTTAATGTTGAAAAATACTCGTTCGTAAGGTCAAAGTATTTTTGAAATCAAAAATAGGATCTGATCAGGAAGCTAACCTCATTAAGAGTTCTGGTTCGCCGCATCTTTCGATGATTAACTTTTACTGGATTTAGTAACATTTTATAGATTTTCAGCAACTAGAGAAAACAATGATCGAAACTATCAAGAAATGAACTAGAGGTTTTTTATGTAAAACATTGCCTGAAGCATTTTAATAATAGTTAAAATAAAAAAATTCATCTTGAAATTGTCAATTTACACAATTGAAATTTCATTTTTTTTATTTTAATAATATTTGAAGACGAATAAATAATTGAAATCGTTACATTTATGTTTCGAAAGAATAAATAATATAATCATAATTACCGTTCAATAATGACTAAGATTTATTGAAAATGAAGGAGAAATGTATAAATATACTAACTATGAATTAAAACGAAAACGAACGATTAAATAAAGACATAAGAAACACAGGTTTTTTTGTTTTTCGTAATCACTGAGGCATAAAATGCTTTCATCGAAACTAAACAGAAACGTAAGCAAATTATTAGATTAAATCATAGATAATAAAAGCCTTTTTTTTTCCTTTGATCAGTAAGAAACACTATTACTCATAGGAAATGTATGAAAAAAAAATGCGTTAGTCAGTTTTTGTTACATTAATAAAACCTGTATAGAAAATTATTTATGAGATCTTTGAAAAAAGTCATTTTATCATTTTTGTCTCACACATGTTAACATTCTTTAACATATTAAATAATCAAAATTTTATCGATCTGCCTGAATATTCATCAAATAATTCAATCTATTGAGTATGTTTGATATAATTGAAAAATTTCTCACAATTATTATATTCTTATAAAGAATAATGGACACTTTTTCGATCATTTTATTTTATTGAGAAAATAAACATAATCTGATGAAAGGCTTTGAAGTGTTAGTAGCTAACTTTAGAGGTTTAACATGATTAATCATCTTTGAGGAAAAAATTAAGAGACTATATCTATGAAGCCCTTTGAATCTATTTATATATCATTGAGGAAATAATTCAATTTTCAACAAAGTATAAATGAATTCGAGTCAAGGTTTTTTTGTAATAAAATATATATCTTTCTACATTTAATATGTCGCTTTTTGACGAAATTTTTGTATTTTATCATTTTTTTAGGAATATATCTCATCTAATGATACCATAGTATGAGGCGGAAATTTTTAACATATCCTGATAATTTCATGCAAAGTTCGATATATCTGAAGCAAAATTGATATTCAATGGACGATGAAGTTTCTTAAAATAAAAAACAATTGATTAGAAACATTCTCGTATCATTCATAGAATAGAACAACATTTCATAAATCTTTCATTTCCATTAATGTTTTGAGAATAAGAAAAATGTTTTCCATTTGAATAATATTTATTCTCTTCTCTTTTTTTTGGTTGAGATACTATCCAAAGCATAAAAGAAACATACTTTGTAGTGTATCTTCTATTAATTCCCCCGACGAAGAGTGGATTTGACATAATAAAATTCGCTTGATTGTCACCGGATCAAAAGAATATTGGCTTCAAGATCATTGCTCAACTATCTTCGGTATATGACTTCCATTGAATCAAATTATTGAGTCTAGGAACTCAGTCATTAGCAAACTTTTTACATCAGACTTTGGACCAATTAAACTCTATCTGTTTGAAATTTCAACCAATGAGATGCTTTCTAAAACCTACCTTTCATCCAATCAGATTTTGAGAATTTGTGCTTCAAGGCGATCGGTATTTTCTAATTTTATTCCTCCTTTATTCAGATTTTGAGAAACTCATGCATCGAAAATATTCCGTATTTGTAAAAAAAAATGTTTCATAAACTTGAAGATGGTGCACTTATTTATAGATCTATGTGCCTTTACTTGTTTCTTTTTGATTCTCCTGCAGAGGATCCTTTCGCTGCAGATGGTGTAACTCTTTTGAGTTAGTAAAATGTTAATGAACGTGGTTTTGAACACAAGACAATGAACTTATGTGAAAATAGATTTCAGCATGGAAACGGCTAGTCGTGAGTGATATCTCGTAAGGGCGGCGACGAACGACTAGTCGCTATTTTTTTTTAAAATTCGCTTCAGTTTTTACATAGCCTGTGAATCATATTTTGAGCAAGAAAATGAGGCGTTACAGTGGTCTATGCTGACATTATATAAAAAACCGAGAAGTTAAGAGTGGAGTGAAATAGAGAAAACGATGATCGATTCCGATCTATGCTCCACGATTCCATATGAAAGTCTCAACATAAAGTTTAAAGACTGAATTTTATAAAATAACCGTCACTAGGAATCCATGTATATGTGTCTATGTATCAAATATAGTTATCAGAGTAGAATCCAGCGACCAGTAAGAGATAATGATAAATGGAATCCAGTCGAGGGTTAATCAGGTCGTAGCGACGAGCGTTACTTGTTATATATAGTAAGCTGAAATAGCGCCGTTTGAGCCGATGCCTGTAATAGACATTTTTGAGACATTTTATTATTTTTTTTATACAGAAGGCTGAAACGGCGCTGTTTCAGCCGATACTTGTAATAGACATTTTTCAGAAATTTTATTTTATTTTTGTTGTATGTTAGGCTGAATCAGCGCTGTCTTAGTCGTTACTTGTAATAGACATTGTTTAGAAACTTTATTTTTATAGTATAGTACGCTTCAAACTAGATTCTTTTGCTATGTCCGACCAGTCGATTTGAATTTCGTCACCAACTCGGAACTGGTAGGATATGATCCGTAACCTATGATCAGGAGAAGTTGTTGAAATACCAATTGTAGATCGTGTCGGATAGAGGTACCGTAATTATAGACTACTTTCGAAGTCAGCATTTTATAGGCAGTGAGTTGGAAACATCGATAGGAACGCACAAGAAAATTGAACGAAAAGAATCTATCAGAAACCAAGGCATTTCCTAGTGTTTTCGTTCAGAAACCGAATACTCGAATTTTTCTGAAATTTTCCCCTATTTCGGACCGAATGTGACGGGATATAAAGCGGAAAAATCTGATAAATTTCATCTCGAAATACTGCTTCCGTGAAATACTAGGAAAGCTTGTAAATCGACCGGTTCCGGCGGACCATGTCTGGTGCCATCTTGGAAAACTACTATATTCGGACAGAATTTCTGCAAGAAATTCATCATATCCTGTTTCGAACCATTCAGGAATATATCATATCTAGCCGTAAACGCAGCGCAAAAGGGCCGAATCCAGTAGAAACCTGCAGGTAGCGGTAGTTTTTCCGATCAATTCCGACAGCTTCTCGCATAATTCTCACCGAAAACATCACAAACAAAATCCTTATCCAATCGAAAACATTCTTGAAGTTCCATCTGTCTAGCTGGAACTAAGCTGAATTTCAAACGTATCAGGCTACAATACTCGCCAAGATTCCTTATACATCCGGTACCCGAAAACGTATGGAAAGAGACCAGTTTTCATATCATATCTTTCCGGTCTGGAATATTGTCTCCATACTCGACACATATTTCGGTCGTCTTCCACCAGAAAATCGATAGGGCCGACCGGGAGAGTGCCGGAATTTTCTCGGTATTTTCAAGATTTCGACTAGTAACCTTTACCTAGTTGATCTTCATTTTTTTTATTCAACTAAACATCGGTGCAGGTGAGTATTGTTGTAGTTACGTTCATAGATAAAAACTAATTTTTGAACTGCAGTATCAATCTATATCAATATTGATATGATATCTATAATGATAAATATATAGGCTCATACGTCTATCTATGTAACTCCTTCATTATTTATTTACCTATAAATGACTGTAACTAAACTGACAATTCTACATATATATATAGATGCGAACTCCTATCTAATCCATCCACACATAGGCAAAGCTGGAAGTCCCAAAAAACAGAACGACGAACCTGAAAGTCTCAAAAGACAGAACAAAGTGACAGCGGCTAGATGTGAAGGAATGGGCTTCGTATATTTTCATCACACGTGAATATCGGATCTGGAGTTGGTAACCTTATGAGAAACGGACATACTCTAGGTTCACTAAAAGAAAATATTCCAGCAAGAAGATATCGGATTTTTGTCTCGAATTTTCTTCCTCTTTCCGGTCGGATACACCAGGAAAGAAAGCAAAAAAATCCAGCAAATCCCGTCCCGGGATATTACTTCCAGGAAACTTCAGGAAAATCGGCTATATCCTCCAGATTTCTATAAAATGAATAAATTAATCGCCATTTTTCTAATCTGTTTCTATAATGAAAGATTAAAAACACTGTCAATTAATCACGAACTGAATTACGATTAAGCTTATGCAGGCACGATACAGAAATTGGTTCCTATGTTTATTTAGCTAGAGTCCAATTGTTTAAAGATATATGAGTTCGACATGTTAGTTCAAAAGGGACTGTGCTGACAAGCTTTTTTTTTAAAGATATTTCTATTTGAATTCGTTAAATTAACAAAAATATCATGATCGAATGTAACTAGTTCGTCAAATACTCAAAATGAAATCGATACAATCAATTGGATTCTTATATGTTGGGCACGTTGGGTTTTTCCTGTTATCTTTTTAGTTGGTATTATTGGTAATTTATTAAATATATATGTTTTTACCCGACCAACTTTAAGACGAAATCCATGTTGTATGTATTTTCTATCATCATCTATAGCTGCACTTATTTATACTGTTCTCAATGTTCTACTTCGAACTCTTCAAAGAGGATACAATATTGATCCAGCTGCTTATATACCTGCAGTTTGTAAAATAAAATTCTCTTTTATATATATATATCGAGGTAAGAATTTAAACAGAAACAAATATCATTTTTATCTATACATATTTCCAGAGCATTGACACTATCGTATCTTGTTCTTGCTACTATTGATCGGTAAATCGATTTATTAAAATAAATTAAAAAAACGTGTCTCTGATATTTTCATTATTTTTAGATATCTCCATAGTTCCTCGAATGTTAATGTTCGAGGATGGAATAGTTTCAAAATAGCTTCTCGTACAATTTTATTAACATTTTTTTTAGTTCATCTAGCATATTTACATGTTCCTATATTTTATGAAATTCTTTTACCTCGTCGAAATTGTTCATTTAAAAATGAGACTTATAATATATTTTTAGGTATATGGCATTTACTTACTTACGGTACAGGTTCACCTTTGTTAATGCTTATTTTCTCTTTTCTTACTATTCAACGTATTCGTCATCGACGAATACTGCCCGTGACTAGTTTAGGACTAGAAGAACGTGGACATTCAAACAAAAATCGAAATTTAGTTCGTATGGTTTTAATTCAATGTTTTATAGTTGGATCAGCAACAAGTGCATATGCTATTGCCCAATGGTATATTACATTAACATCAAATCAAAAGTAGTCTTCAATTAGCAAAAGATGATTTATTTATCAGTCTTGTTGGTTCAATTTCAGCAGCTGGTCATAATATAACATTTTTTATTTTTACTTTGACAAGTAAAATGTTTCGTCAAGAATTATTTTGTCGACATCGAGAGAGAACATAATATGAAGATTATTGACACAGTTTTTTTCTTCATTGATTTGCTTAAAAGAAAAAACAAACTGATCTGCAAAATCTCAACTTTTGCTTTTCAAGCGAACATTCGCTGAAAAAATTCGAATCTGCCGCTAACTTTACCAATGTCGTACGTATGATCATTACTAGAATTATGATATCAGTATTAGTTTGCTATCATAATTCATGTTAAAGTAAAGAGATTATTCATTCTATGTTTCTCTTGTATTGTGTAGAATTCAAGTATTTTTATTATTTTGTATTGAATTTTATTTTTAATTAAATTGATAATACATAAGCAAAAGGCGAGATTCGTAGTTTGATTTGTGTTTTTCTTCTACATTTAGTCAATCTATTTTTAAATCACTTTTATTGAATAGAAAAACGTTGAATAAGATTTTGGTCACTATCGGCAATATAAATATTGCCGTTTTGATCATATGATAAAGCCATAGGAAAAGACAACTGGGCAGTTTCATCTACTATAACAGTGCCTTGTGAGGCTCCATGAGGCCAACGTGTCACACATTTACTTGCATCTACTATATAGAGCGTGCCAGAAATATCGAAGAAGAGTCCTCGAGGTTTAGACAACTGTGTCAAATTATTATCTTTTCGTTCATCATCAGCAATGACAATGCCCTTTTTTGAACCTTTATTCCATTTCATAATGCGATTATCCATGGTTTCCGACACGTAGATAGTTTGTTGTCGATCAACAAAGATGTAGTAAGAAGGAGGAAATACCATCTGATTAGGACCTTTCCAACTAGCTACGATAGTTTCATCCTGCATGTCTCCCCCTAAATGATACCGTCGTACCTCATGTTTATTGACATCGGAGACATAGAGATATCTCTGATCGTCTATGGTTAATCCCCAACAACTGAACGTTTCAATGAGACTTTCACCTTCTGTTGTTCCAATGCGACGAAACCATCGAACGATACGTCCATTAATATAATTACAAATAATGAGACTGTCGGTCTCTTTGTCAATAAGCACAGCAGTTGGACGATTCAATTGATCTAATCGATTTCCACCACCATTTCCACCAGCTACAACTTGTCCGTTTGTATCACCCATTTTCCATTCCATAATGCGATGGTTTCCAGAGTCAGCAATGAGTATTGATTCGTTTTCATCGTTAATAAAGAGACCATAAGGATCATGTAGCTGATTACTAGCATTACCTCGTCTATTACCTCCAGCAACAGTTGTACCATTCTGTTCCCATGTAGCATTGGCAGGAATATCGGGTATAATAACTACAAATAAATCAATATAAATCTCCATTGCAACTCCACCAACCGAACCTATTTTTTTTATCAAGAACAAGGGGTATGTTCGCGTTCTACATCTCTACACAGCTTACTGCTAACTTCTAGCAAAAACGTGATTTTTAAATATTACTCATTCTTCTGGGAGATAAACGCAACGAATTACTTTGTATGAACAGTATTTTACAGAATGTCGATGACTCTAGCATGTTCGTACATTTTTCATCCAATCAAATTGTCCAACTTAGTACTGAATAAAACGAAGAGATTGGTTACATCAATAGAATAAAATGTCTTCTAAAATATAGCTAGTTTTCATATCTATTATTAAGAGTAGATTGTGAATAAGGTAAAAAGATATAGTTAGAAACCATTTGAGAAATTAATAAAATTGTCGTACTCGAAGTTCTTTAGTCCTTTCCATATAAGGGTACGGATTAAAGGACTCAACTTACGAAGGAAAGCTATGTTTCAGACTTGTAGTTCAAGTGAACCTAACCCTATGAATGACAAATTTAGGTGAAGCTAGAGCCTCTACGTTCCACCGCAGATAAGGAAAAACTTGTTTTTCTAATATGAATTACCTCTTATTGAGGTTGCACTCGTTGTTTCTGCTGGTGTCATTGCTGTTGTATCTAAAACGGATGAAAAGATTTCTGTTCATTTTAATGAAATTTTAAAATGCTCTATCAGTACTTTCAGCTTGTATCGATGTCATCATTGTCTCAGCTGTTATTTCAGTTCCGTTTGGCAAGATTACATTTTCAAAGCGTGCCTCCTTCTGTTGTTCTTGTGTTAATATTGTTAATGATAAATCGACATTACTAAATAGAGCGCCATTTAAATTTGATTTGTAAAAGTTTGTACCATGTAATTCTGTATTAATAAATTTGGAACAATTTAAAGAACTGTCTTGAAATTTTGCACCATTCAATCGTGAACTTCTAAATACTACACCATTAAGATTAGCATTAGAAAATATGGTGTTTATCAGTGAAATTTGATCGAATGTAACACAACTAAAATCTAATCGACTGAGATTACCAGTTTCGCTGCTTAGATTTAAGTTATCAAAATTTAATCCTTTTAAATTAATAAGATCAGTTGTGTTTTTTTCTTCACAACCAGTGATACAATTTTGGCGACCAATTAATTGTCTTTCTTTGAGAAAAAGTAAAGCTTGGGCTTTTCGTATAGCATCAAATTCACGATGAGCAGCACGATACCGTGCATTTGCAAATGCCCATAGTTCAACTGAATCATTTAATTTCCCATCTTTATCCCATGTATACATAGCATCGAGAAAATCTTTGTAGATTTTTTGTTGATAGAGTTCAGCTGCCCGTTCCAAATCAAATACGCGTCGTTCAACAGCAATACGTTGTTGTTCATCTGCAGCAAGTCTAGCTGATTTATGTATCTGTTCATTAGTTACAGATGCATAGATACCGATAACAACAGGAATTGCTGTTCCAATAAAAAGAGCCAAACATTCTTTAAAAGTAATTTTGAAAAAAGAAGATTGTTTTTTTGGTCTTCTTATATTCAATGGTTCGACTTGATTTCGACGTTGTTCCATCGAGAGAGAAAGAATCAGCGAACTGAAAATGTTTTATCAGATTTTGATAATTGATAAAGAGAAATATGTATCTTCAATACTTGTTTTATTTAAAAGAAATACTAATAAAAAAAAGCCTATTTTCAGACTTTTTTTTCCAAAGAAGAAGATAACATTTTGAGCACTCTTGCCGAGAAACAGAAACATGGATCATATTTGTATACAGACGTGCTTCCCTTCAGAGTTAACACTATATATAAAGCGTGACAATGAAATCGGGTTTCTAATTACTGAAAATAAAAATAAATCGAAAGTCACATACAGAAACTCAATGCTATAAAGTCAACAGTAAAACTAAATTTGTATCAGAATGCATACGGATAAAGATATTTATTGAATAGAGATGTAAACGATGTTTCATCAATGTTACGACCACAAATATATTGATATAAATGTATTTATTTCAAGGGTAGAAAAAGGTGCTTCTTACAATAAAACGCACAGTATATATAGAGCATGTTATGCAATATTCCAACATAAAACTTATCTTATTTCGAAAAAAAACTAAAGAAAAGCATGAAAGTAGAAGATCTAATAGAACAAAATAAACTATATACAGCCGTGAACAAAAGTCTTGACGCCAAGCAAAAGCTATTGAAACAAAGGTTGTTTGCCTTGAAATTTCTACCACAAAAAGAGCTTGATGAGTTCTGATCGCAGGCAAAATTTCAAGCCATATCGTCTTATATGGACTGATATATAAGATCAATATAAACGATTTTTTCCTACTATGTTATCTCGAGTTAGGAGAGAGATACAAGGCCGATCGACCCATCATTGGAAAGTCCTGCTTGTCCTCTTTTTTCAATAAAATTTTTATTAGAAATTGTCTTTCTTTCATTGACTTATGAATTATTCTCTGATAATCCATAGAACTGACATATCATAATTCAATTAATATCTGAATCAAATCTCGAGCATAGTCATCATCTGTATTTAGAGTAAGTCAGTGGCATCTTTCGAGTATATATGTTTTAATTTTTCTAGTGGGCTGTTTATATATTGGTGAATTTTTTCTCTGTGCAAATCGAAAAAAGTCATTTTCAGAACATTTTTTCTTTCTATAATGTCTCTTGAACTCTATCAACGATATGAAATAGTATTTCTCGTTAAAAATAAATATACGCCTCACTTCAGTATTAATTGTATTGCAAAAATAATCAATTGCAGCCGAGCGATAGTAATTCGTTGACTAAATCGATGGGACGAATCGAAGGATCTTAATCATTGCGAAAGTATAGGAAAACCACGACAAAAAACAACAACAGAACAAGATAAAATTATCATCAATGTTGTTAAACAAAATTTTGATGAAGGATTAACAAGTCAGAAGATACAAGAACAAGTAAAAAATGATGATATTAATGTTATTACACGTACAATATGTCGAAGGCTCAATAAAGCAGGATTTAAGTATTTGAAACCTCTTCTTACGGAATATCATAAGAAAAAACGTTTAATATGAGCTAAATCATTTCTTCATTATGATTGGAATCAGGCCATAGCAGTTGATGAAACAATGTTTCGACTTCATGATCTTAAACGGTTTTATTGGCAACGTCTAGATGAACGTAAAGTTTGTTGAAACATTAAATATACAATTGAAGGGAATGCACGGTGTTGTCTACCTTTTGTCAGTTTTGGACGAATTATGTGTCTTAAAAACAATTTGACTAGTACTTTTTTATAATATCATATTTATCAAAATGGTCCTCTTTCTACAGCACGTGAATTTTTCGGTCGGAATAGAGATTAATTGTTGTTAGAAAATAACAACCCGAAACATTGATCGAGATATAGCCTGACGTAGAAAGAAGATCATCATATAATAACATTACCTTGGCCTTTTTTTGTGCTCGGGTGTAAATCCGGTGGAAAACCTTTGGCCTTTGCTAAAGATCAAAGTTGCTGATCGTCGATCGAAAACAGTCAAAGAGCTAAGAGGAGCGATACAAATCGAATCGGATGATTTGCTACAAGAATTAACATAAAATCTGATGGCTAGTATGGAAAGACGTATTAATAGTCTCATTGAGGTCAATGGTGATTACATCATCTATTGAAATAAATATTCTAATAATAATAAAGAAGAATAAAGATAATATGTTTTTGAATTTATCAATTTATTTGTTGAAATCAGAGTAATATTTTTAGTGTAATACATAGTTTTGATGATGATCTACTTATGCTATAAAGAACAGTTTGATTTGCTGTATTTAAGTGATTTCACAAAGCTGTTAGTCTTGAGGTATAGAATGATACAAATGTTCATTTCTCTAGTAAATACATTTCTGAATATTTTAACATAAATTAGCACATAGGTAAGCAGTCTTTAGTACAATTTTCAAGTAAAAAGATTAATCCCAGCTCGAGATTTGATTGAGATATTAGTTGAATTGTGATATGTCAGTTTCATTGGTTATCAGAGAATAATTCATAACTCAATGAAAGAAAGTCTATTGTCTAATAAAATTTTACTGAAAAAAGAGGACGAGCAGGACTTTTCAATGGTGGATCGAGTGATCTTGTATCTCTCTCCTAAAGATATATGTGGAGAAATTTATTCTGCAATAATAATAGTAAAATCTTCTTAATACACACACGTATATATATTATATGAATTCTAAAGAGAAGAAAAAGTAAAGATAGTAATCGATAGTTAATATGATGAAAGTATTTTCTGCATCGTTGTCAATACACAGGTTAAAATTCTGAGTAATTAATCAATCTTATCCTGTTGATTGAGGAAATATTCGTAAATTAGCCGAAATTAGTACATATATATTAGTTCCATGATATCCTGGGCAAGCGGAAGAACATTTCATATTCCATTTTTCTTTTAAGTTTTTATTTGATTTCAATTGTTGCGCAAATTGTTTACATAGATTATGATATAGTCCTCTTCTACCTCTTTGTTGTAATTGAATTTGACATTTTGTCAAATATTGAAATTGTTCAAATAATTTCAACCATCGTTTTTCATCAAAATAATCTGTTTGTGAAGTTTTAGATTGACTATAGAGTTGCAAATATTTTAAGTTTCCTTGAATACAACCTGAAAGTACATGTTCTAATTCTGTAAACGATAATTCCGAATGAATAATTAGAGTTTTCAACGATAAAGGATAGATGAAAGATATATAATCGAATGGTTGATCACCTTTAGTTAGTCGAAGTTCCAAATATTTTAATTGAGTTAATTCTTCACAATGATGGATCAATGATATTGTTGTTGAAATATTTTTCAATTGTAATATTTTTATATTTCTACTAAATATAGTCGTATCAAGAGGAAAATTACATTCAACTTGTTTTTTGTTATTTATAATTAAAGTTTGTAATCGTTTTAATATTGATAATGATTTAAATAACAATGGTGAGATATCATCATTGAAATTTATTTTTAGATATACAATTGATAATGGAAGTTTAAGTTCGACTAAGAAATTTTCATTGATAAATAATGTAAGTGATTTTAAATTTTGAAATATTCGGAGATTTTCACCATTAAAATTCATTAATACTAATCGTGTTAAGTTTGTTGGTAATGAAACGATTTGATAACGATTATTTTCAATCTTAACGCTTAATTTCAATCGATGATCAAACAATATTCGATTTATATTTGAGTTTAAATTAAGAAAGAACAAGTGTGGATTGTCAACGAATTCAATGATAATCATTATTAATTCATCGGGAAGGCTTTCAAATTTGGTAACCATATTTTATTATAATATAAAGGATACTTTGTCAAACGAATAATAAAATGGACTTGTAATTTCATACTGTTGAGAAAGATAACATCACAATTTCGTTATCTGACAAAGAATTTCGTAGTCATTGCTTAACATTTATCAAACATTTTTTATTTTGCTCGAATTAATAGTAGAAAAACCGTTAAATTGATCCTTAATTATCCAAATATCAGTTTTTCACCTTTCGATGTCACTTTATGTAATAGAATTGTAACCAACGAAACAAAATTATTTATCTTTTATATAACTTGTATAATAGAGGTGTTTGCAAAAAAACTTGCACAAAAGTAGTTTTTCTTCTTTAAACGTTTTCTCTACTATTATAAGCAACTACATAGGTCAGTTTTTGGGGACGAAACCCTCGACAGACATACTACAAGCTATATATATATAGAAGTATGATTTTTTTCCTTTTCGATACCGAAATAAAAGAAAAATTATTGAAAATCTACCACAAATCAGTATCAACATCAACGATTAGTCATCATTTTCATGAATATGGTTATAAAAATGTTTTATCACAGTCTACTCATATTTTAACATCTGATGAAAAAGAATGACGTTTACAATGGGCTGAAAAGCATAAAAATCATGATTTTACTAATACGCTATTTACAGATGAAGCTTCATTTCAACTTTTTCCGAATACAGTTCGACGGTGAACGAAAACTCCTAATAAGAAACTAAAATGTTTATCTAAAATCCGTCAAAAAGTTTATATTTGGGGTGCGATAAGTGTGAAAGGCGTATTGATCTATCACACGTTTCGATGCAATCTTCATGATTCGTATTATGCTTCAATTCTTGAAGATTATCTTCTTCCTGCTGCCAGATGTAAGCAATGAAAGAAAATAATGTAACGTTACTTATTCATGTTTTAGTTTTAGATCAGTTTGGTCAAAACTGGCGTTTACAACAGGATAATCATCCGAAGTATAGATCTCACATTTGTACACAATTGATCGACGAACACGTACCAGAATTATTAGACTGACTATCTAACAGTCGGAATGTGAATCCAATTGAGAATATTGATGATCTCAAACTTTTTTAGCTTAAGAATTTCGAAATATTGATAGTAATATTGTAAGAAATTGTATGATGCCTATGAAAAAAAAGATATTTATCTCGTATTGATTTTGACGGTGAAC
The DNA here is from genome assembly GCA_022393335.1 of Macrotrachela quadricornifera. Taxonomy (NCBI): domain Eukaryota; kingdom Metazoa; phylum Rotifera; class Eurotatoria; order Philodinida; family Philodinidae; genus Macrotrachela; species Macrotrachela quadricornifera. Next base: position 302,176 of record JAJEKB010020941.1, read on the forward strand.
GAATAAAATATTGAGCTGCGATGTTATTCGATATTTCTCGTTTTAGGCTATCAATTCCCATACGAAACGTTTGAAGTGGAGTCTTAATTAATAAATATTTTTCAGGTGAAAAAGTCAAAAATGTTTTTTCTTTCGTCAGAAAAAAGGATGTTTATCTTATTTTTCTTCTACAAGTGAATAAATTTATATTGAAAATAATATCTGTAGAAGAATTTTGCAAGTTTTTTTGCAAACAGGTGTATATGCATTAGAAAAATAAATTCAAACTAATCTAAGATAAATATTAATTTTGTATATATAAAGAAGAATGTTTGTCTGTCTATTTGTTCTTCAAGCATTTGGACTTGGTACGAACAAATGCAACGAAAGAAGGGTCAGGAAGGAGTACCTGGGTGAAATTTCATCCAGATGATCTTTATATTAATTAAGGTTACCAAAGGACAGGGGCGCATAAGACCCTGATTTGGTCCATTGGACTTTTTTGTATTATATTCAGCACAATCATATATAGAATGAAAGAATTTCAGTTGGCGAGTATTTTTTTACTAGATTTCAAATATAGTTGAGGATTTCTTCCTGCAAACTTCGAATAGTCTTATTGCGAATAAATGCTCATGACATAGTAGTCTTTTAGATCAATCTCCTATTTATAAATTTTAGAAATTCATCTTCTATTATAGCTCATTGGATAGCTCTTTTCACGGGCTATAAAACCATATAGTTTTAAAAACTACTGAAATTGGGCCAAGAAAAAGGTCTAAGACCACAAACTAAAAACTATCTCTATTCTTACATATTATCTAACATATTTGATTGACAATTTTTTCTAAAAGTTGTATGAGCCAGTGCAGTGAAGTGATGACTGAATACTTTGGATCACCTTTATGAATCCGATTTTCAAAAACACAGCTTCGAACGATTGCTTCAGGAGGTATAATAGAATACGTATTATCACACGATATAATTTCGTAATAGATATATGGTTCTTTTCTCAATTAGACAATCAAATGGCGGTATAACGAATCCAGGGAAAATACCATTGGCGTTATGTATATTCTGTTGCTCTTAATAGTATGTAGTTCTTCATGTCACGTAGAATATTCGTGTTGATATCCAGCTAAAACGGTTTCTTTCTCTCCTTCCTTCCCAACGATTCCCACCAGCTCTTGCGTGTCTATTCGTTTCATGATAAAGAAAAAAAATATCCGAAATATCTGAATCTGTACATATGTTCATTTCGACACACTATATCTGCACTATTTTTGCCCTCACCGCCTTTTTCTCTCTGCATGCATGATCAACAAGCATAGTCTTAATTTCATTCAGAGAGTGCTAACAATAGAATGATAGGATATGTAACTATGATTCATCAGCTCCTATTTAACGAATTCTAAAGGACAGCGTGTGAATGTTCTGAATCTCGAAATACTAGGACTTTATAGCTGAGAGAAAAGATAATCTGACGAGTTATAACAGAAGTTAGCATAAAAACATTTTTTGAAAGAATCGTAAATCAAATATGTTATATCATATATAAAAATAGACATAGTTTTTACTTTATGATCCTGAACTTTTTTTTTGGCCTACCTTTAATCATTTTGAAAACTATACGGTTTTGTAGCCCCTGAAAAGAGCTATCCAACGAGCTATATTAAAAACTGGCTTATACGACTTTTAGAAAAAAATCATCAACCACGTATGTTAAATGATATGTAAAAATAAACATAGTTTTTAGTTTGTGGTCTTAGACCTTTTTCTTGACTCAATTTCAGTAGTTTTTAAAACTATATGGTTTTATAGCCCGTGAAAAGAGCTATCCAATGAGCTATAATAGAAGATGAATTTCTAAAATTTATAAATAGGAGATTGATCTAGAGGACTACTATGTCATGAGCATTTATTCGCAATAAGACTATTCGAAGTCTGCAGGAAGAAATCCTTAACTATATTTGAAGTCTAGTATAAAAATACTCGCCAACTGAAACTCTTTCATTCTATATATGATTGTGCTGGATATAATACAAAAAAGTCCAACGGGCCAAATTAGGGTCTTATGCGCCCCTGTCCTTTGCTTTGTTCCTCTCATTTCAAAGGAAGTTAAGATGAATAAGCAGTATGTTGGTGATGTCAAAACTGCTGACATCCAATTTGGCCAAACTGGAGTATTCAAGTTACATGCCAGTGATGTTACCTCTTTTTACTATGGAATTCGTCATTTAATAGACTGTTAGTAATAATTTCCCTCTTTTTTATATTACGATATTGGTGGCTGATGTAATACATGTAAACTATTTAAGAAAAGGGAGTATGATGTAGAGTACTGCACGGGTACAACTTTTCGTACCCGTACCCTACCTGTATATAAATTTTATACCCGTACCCGACCCGTACCCGTCGCGGAATTACCCGTAACCGACCAGTACCCGTAACATTGGTATCTGTATCCACATTTTTCCTATCCGTATCTTACCCATACTTATAATCATAGTTCATAATATAAGTTCACTAGTTTATTTAGCTGGTTTAAATAAAAACAAGATAAAAACATCTATATGGTAATCAAACACATTTACGAAGGAACACAATTAATAATTAGAGTACCGCACAGGTATGACTTTCCGTACTCGTATCCTACTCGTACCCGTCGATTTCGTACCCGTACCCGACCCGCGGATTGCAGTACTCTAGTATGATGCATCAAAGAGTGTTTGAACTTTGTCATTGTCTAAATCCATCATTTAGTCTTCTTTTATCATGTTGCATACGCGTTTTCATAGGAATAATGTATTTCTATTCTTTGCATGATCAATCGACGAGATAACAAGTTAGGAAGTGTATTGTACTCGGAGTTTAATTGTCAGTTTAGAACAAAAATCGTAGCATTCTGATTGCGAAACACTGTGAAATAAAAAGGTACATGCGACATGAATTGTCGTCAGTACTGCTGTTTTAACAACTAATTGATTTAGTGAGAATGATTTATGTAACAACATGTTTTCGTTACTTTTTTGCATTGACTATGTAAAAGCAAATAAACGAAAAAAAAAATATTAATGCATTGTGAAATATACACGAACAACTAAAGCCGTCGATGTTACAATCAATCATGCACATAAAAAAATCAAAAATTTTGATTTCATATTTCTTATTATGATATATAGCCCTATTCTAGATGTTTCATAGAGTAACAAGAATTAATCAAGCCCCACCATCATTATTTACGTCGGGTATTGATAATGATTATAATTTTATGACATACGAACTTGATGATGATCAAACAACATGGGCTAGGTAGGAAATAATGTTTTCAAAGTACACAAAGTTATCAATTTTTGTTCTAGAAGCGTAAGGGAGCCTATAGTAGAGGAGGCTAAACCAAACGGTCGAAAAAAAATTATTGCCATAGTTTTATCTGTAGCAGCATTACTACTTATTGGTGGGATTGCTGGTGCTGTTGCTTATGCAACACAAAAAGACAAAGGTAAGAATAATTTTAAGCAAAAATCAGAATAACTTGATTGATTTAGATAAAGACTGCGATCCTCAATGTTGGAATGGAGGAACATGTGTCTCTAATGTTTGTCAATGTCCACAAGGTTTCACAGGTAGTACTTGTGAAACAGTTGTCTGTAGTCCATCGTGTAGTCATGGACAATGTTTAAGTCCACAGACATGCACCTGTCAATCTGGATGGAGTGGAACTTCATGTGATCAATGTATGTTTAAAATCGAAATTTAAATTAACAACTTATTATTCCGTCTTCTAGCTATTTGTACAACTCCATGTGTCAATGGAAATTGTACTCAACCAAATACTTGCACGTAAATAATCGAATACTTTGAGAATCTTTTTTTACCTATTTAGCATTTGATGATACTTCTGCTAGAAAATCTTTTAGCAAAGTTTATTGATTTTGAACATACAAATAATATTAATTATTCTTTATATTTATTGTATAGATGTGCAACAGGTTATGCAGGTTCAACATGCGGTACACGTAAGGATTACATTTTTTATTTTATTACTTTCTATGTATTTTTATATCTTTTCTTCAGCTATTTGCTCACCCAGTTGTATTCATGGTACTTGTTCTTCGCCAAATAACTGCACGTAAGATAGTTAATCTTTTTATTTTCTTCCATGTTTTTAACATGATATTATTACTTTTAGATGTCAATCCACTTGGTCAGGCAGCATATGTAACAGCCGTAAGTAGATTTTTCAGTCTGATTGAGAGAAACTACCATACCATAGATTTATTAAAAGAGAATAACAGATTGAATATAAACAGTTAACAAAATAAATAATACAGGAATAAGATTTCATTTACTTTTTTTTTTACGCAGCTGTTTGCTCACCTGTTTGTCAGAATGGAGGAACATGCGTAAGTGGATTTTTATTAAAGAAGCAAAATTTATTTTTCTATATCATTAATATAGACTGCTCCGTCAACATGTCAATGTCCTGCCAACTATACTGGATCAATCTGTACTACTCCTGTGTGTACATCAACTTGTCTCAATGGTGGAACTTGTTCAGGTATTTATTTATATACTCTTCACTAGAGATTTACTTATGTTTCATTTAGCACCAAATACCTGTACTTGTACAAGTAGTTGGACAGGTGCCACATGTGCTACACGTAAGAATAATAAGAATTAATGAGAATAAATATCTATTTTTAGTAAATTCATAGCTGTGTGTTCTCCTAGTTGTATAAACAGTGGTTCATGTGTGAGTATCAATAAGATAATGGATTAGGTTTTATTGTCGAATATTGTTAGATTGCACCTAATAATTGTTCATGTACTGCAAATACTTGGACAGGCTCAATATGTCAGACACGTATGAAAAATCTTGAGTTTATTGACGACATAATAAATAAAATCTTTTTTTTTGAAGCTATTTGTACAAATGCATGTTTAAATGGAGGTAATTGTTCAAGTCCTCAAACATGGTAAAGAAAGTATTTAATTATAATATTAACTTATAATCTAATTATTATTGTTGTGTATAGTACCTGTACATCACAATACAATGGCTCAACATGTGCTACTCGTAAGTTCAGTATATTTATTTGCAATAATATTAAAAAATAATTTTTGATAGCCATCTGTACAAGTGCATGTTTGAATGGAGGGAATTGTACAGGTAAGATAGAAAAGATATTAAAATATAGATACTAAAGAGTTTTCTTTTTTGTAGCACCAAATACATGTACATGTGCTACTGGATACAATGGATCAGTGTGTCAAAATCGTGAGTATTTGACAAAAATGATTTTCTTCGATTCTTATGGATTTTTTTTCAAAATGTGATACCAGCAATCTGTTCTCCTTCATGTGTAAATGGCACATGCACCAGTCCGAACACGTGCACTTGTAATTCTGGGTGGAATGGTACTGTCTGTAATATTCGTCAGTAGATTTTTTCTTAGGTCTCTTTTGTTTAATAAAGTTTTTCATCGGTATATTTTAGCTGTCTGTTCACCATCATGTCAAAACAACGGTAACTGTACTGCACCTGGGGTGTGTACATGTCCATCAACTTATAGCGGTAGTTATTGTCAAAATCCAGTTTGCTCACCTGCTTGTCAGAATGGAGGAACATGTGTTAGTAAACTTTTATTAAAGGAGTAAGATTTATTTTTCTATACCATTAATGTAGACTGCTCCGTCAACATGTCAATGTCCTGCCAACTATACTGGATCGATATGTACTACTCCTGTGTGTACATCAACTTGTCTCAATGGTGGAACTTGTTCAGGTATTTATTTATATACTCTTCGCTAGAGATTTATTTGTGTTTCATTTAGCACCAAATACCTGTACTTGTACAAGTAGTTGGACAGGCGCTACATGTGCTACACGTAAGACTAATAAGAATTAATAAGAATAAATATCTATTTTTAGTAAATTCATAGCTGTGTGTTCTCCTAGTTGTTTAAACAGTGGTTCATGTGTGAGTATCAATAAGATAATGGATTAGGTTTTATTGTCGAATATTGTTAGATTGCACCTAATAATTGTTCATGTACTGCAAATACTTGGACAGGCTCAATATGTCAGACACGTATGATAAATCTTGAGTTTATTGACGACATAATAAATAAAATCTTTTTTTGTAGCTATTTGTACAAATGCATGTTTGAATGGAGGTAATTGTTCAAGTCCTCAAACATGGTAAAGAAAGTATTTAATTATAATATTAACTTATAATCTAATTATTATTGTTGTGTATAGTACCTGTACATCGCAGTATAATGGCTCAACATGTGCTACTCGTAAGTTGAGTATATTTATTTGCAATAATATTAAAAAAATAATTTTTGATAGCCATCTGTACAAGTGCATGTTTGAATGGAGGTAATTGTACAGGTAAGATAGAAAAGAATTTAAAAGATGAATACTAAAGAGTTTTATTTCCTAGCACCAAATACATGTACATGTGCTACTGGATATAATGGATCAGTGTGCCAATATCGTGAGTATACTTTTCTTTTTCTATTTAAAAATATTTTGCTTAAAAAAAAAAAAGAAAATCTAAACTTGAAGTGACTTGAGAGTAATACTACATGTACTGATTTGCATACAATATAAATCAAGATATTGTGGTTGTAATATCATAGATTTTGAAAATTGTCAAAGTTAAATGATTAGATTATTTTTTATTCAGCTGTATGCAATCCGTCATGTCTCAATGGTGGTACATGTAGTGCTCCCAACACTTGTCAATGTATTGCCGATGTCTGGACAGGACCTGTTTGTCAAACACGTAAGTATATTAAACATAAAATATGACAATAGAATGTATTATGTATTTATAGCTATTCGTATAATGTGGGCATTTGACAATAGCTATCAAGATCTATATGGAAATTATCAAGGTGTAAGTGTAAATTCGCCTAGTTTCGTATCTCCAGGTATTACTGGCTATGGTACTTGTCTCTATTTGAATCGTTCACTTTCACAATCAGTGACGATTTATTCTCCACCTTTTCTTAACATGGCTTACACATCATTTTCTCTTGTTGCTTGGGTTAAAGCAACATCATTCTCAAATGGCGCTGCAGATGACAATGCAATTTTTGGTCAATTTGATCAAAATACTTTGGATAGATCACTTCACATTATTGTACGGAGTCAACTTATTTATTTAGGGTTTTATGCAGATGATATTCAAGGTTCACGAACTCTTTATCCTGGTAATTGGTATCACGTATGTATCTATCATAAGTTCATGATTGTGTCACTTTGCAGAGAGATGCTTTTCGTTTTTGTTTAGATGGCTTATGTATATGATTATTCTACTTTGACTCAGTATGTTTATGTCAATGGAGTATTAGATGTATCTGGTAGTCCCAAAGGTCCATATCAAGGAATTGTAGGTAATTTAACAATTGGTACAAATGGTGTTCGTTATCCGAATAATTATTGGGATGGATGTATTGATCAAGTAACTTATGCTGCTCGAGCAAAAAAGTAAATAATTTTCGCATTAATATAATTTCACAAAAATGTCTTTGTTCAGTGCTAGCGAAGTACTTCGTGAAGCCACTTTATCAGTGGCTTTAACTTTCGATAACAATCTGATTGATGCAGGTCCATTAGGTATTAATGGAAGTGGAACGAGTTTTACTTATAGTACATCAGGTCGAGTTAATCGAAGTTTATCTTTACTTACAAATCCTTCATATGTTCAAACGACAGGTCTTGTTCTTCTCGGTACCAGTAATCAAGCTTATTCTTTGGCCATTTGGATAAAACCTACGGTAATTACAAGTGGTACAATTATTCACGTATCAGCATTGACGACTGGTCTCGGCTGGTGTATTCCTATGTTAGGATTTACTAGTGCCGGCCGGATAGGTGCTCATAGTTGGAATAGTGGATCTATCTCAATTACGGGTCCTGCTGCTGTTGCGAACGTTTGGACTCATTTAGTTCTAACTTACGGAACATCAAATGGGATTCGGCTTTATATTAATGGAACTCAATATGGATCAGCTTCTGGTGCTTTTAATTATTTAGCAGCCTCGGCACCTGTAACAGCTACCTTGGGCTCACCACTCAGTGGTACAGGTTGTGCAACAGGTCCCATTACAGCAGGACAATACTCAGGCTATATGGATGAATTTCAAGTATACTCAAGAGAATTAAATTCCACTGAGGTTTTGGCTCTTGCCAATCCTTAAATGAGGCTTTTTGTAGTCCATTGTTAAATAACTGACTTTTTCAAATTTTTTGTGAATTTTTATAAAAAAGTTCATTTTAGCGTTTGAGTGCACCGAAATATTCGATGAATACAGTTTTTGTGTGAATATTCAAAATAAAAATAACAAATCAAATTTGAACCCACAAATCTCCTAGAACTTTAAAATTCTATTAAATCCGACAAAGTACCACGGTCTGTAAACGATCAAATGTGTAGTTATTAAAATATTTATTACTCCCATTGGGTGGAAAATGAGAAATAACAATTGTCTTCACAAATGAGTTGTTATAAATTTCTTCTTTTTTTATTATCTCAAGAAGCTTAAACATGTTTTTAAATGACTATCATCAGATAAAACTATGTAGTTTCAACCCTTATTAACCCTTTAACGGCGAATTGTGAATGGCAAGTTGTGTCTATGCCAATGACGTGTTTAGATAGACTGTTAATCTAGATTAATGTGTATGGGGATCGGATCAGCAATATTGAAATACTGCTCATGTAATACACCTATTTATAGTGATCTACATGAAAATAATTTATCGAAGGTTTTGATAAACCTGAAAAAATCAATTGAATTTTTTAATATGCTAAGCTGGATTTTATTTTACTCGTACAATAGAATCCAACGCATCAACATAATAATACGGTAAAAAGTGATGTGAGTTCGTGAGGTGAATAAATGTATATCTATAAAAGTGTATTTTGGAGATGAGAATTAGTAATAGCTTTCTTCAAAATTTTCTGTTGAAGAAATAGATAAACATTATTGCTTGAATCTGAATAGATAGTGAATGATTCTGTCATGCAGTACCATTGATATATCTATGCGATAGTTTATAACAAACAAGAAAGTGTTGTCTAACGTCCTGTTCATTTGATATGAGCAGATTCGAGACACCTGCTCTTGTGAAATGAGCGTAATGTAACCATTTATTGTTCATTTATACAGAATAGAATTGTTGATAGTTCGATTCTACTGGTACGAAACGAGCTGACCATCATTGATTTAAGACATCTCGTCCGACTCATTGAATTGTGAGCTGTCATACACCTAATCATTAGTCCTAGTTTATTATAACTCTGCAATTGAAAATAAAAAAGTGGAACATATTTGTCCCACCGCCCGTTAAAGGGTTAATTGTATTTTCTGTTTTCATCACGAATTCATCATTATCGAAATCATAGTATATCACTGAAGGATTGTCTTCCACAGTTCAAGATTGGCACCGAGATGGGACAAGTAGATGTAAAGTTACTTATAATGTCTCATGAAACAGCAGCCAATAAACAGAAACCTCACACGAGAGCCAGTAGTAGAAGAAATTATGTTAGTTTTTGCTTCGATTTGGCAGCATGATATGCTCTATTTTTCTCTTTTTTTTGATGATGTGAGTGTAGTATGGCTTTGCTCTATCATTGTGTGCTGCACCATCGCATGTATTTCATTCGATAGTGCTGTCAGCCAAGCAAAGGGGCTGCGAAATAAAAGGCAAAGATGAAAAAACTTGCCTTTCATTAACTGCGATGAGAAGAAGCGGCAGATTTTCTCTTCTGTTCACGAAAGATTACTTGCTAGTTATCTTTTTTCTTCTACTGGTGATCGCCAATCAAAGAGAGACAGTGATTTCTCTTATTTTGTGTGTGTGCAGAACCGATGACAGATGCAATAAATATACACGCCTTCGTCTTCTTTTTGTGATAACAGAGTAATTTTGATTCCTCTTCTCATCCACAGAAAAAATATTATTCCATCATTCGCTTTTGCAACAGAATCACTTTACATTTTATTGCGATTTTCTCTCGTGTAAGGCAACTAAAAATGGCGTTTTTACAGCGATGCAACGTTATGATGATTTTTATTCTCGTCATTGCTTTGTGTTTCATTATGCCGGCCGTAATGGGTGAGTAGTTCGCTCGACGAATTCGCTTATGCGTCATAATAACTACGTATATATGTTCTAGGAAGACCCTGTGGATGTCCGTGTATGAAATGTTCCGCCGGTTACCAGTGCATACAAGGCTTAAATGGACTCGGACAGTGTGTCAACTTCAATTTCGACTGGCTTCTTGATGTTTAAACAAGACCAGCCGCCAATCATTCAACATAATATTCTGCTGCAGCTTTTGATTGATTCTTTTTAACTAAAAGCAATAAAAGTGTCAAAAGCTAACTAGCAAGTCCGATAGTATGCAAGTATCAAGGAGAAGTTCACCAAAAAAGAGAGTTAGATCGACGTATTGTATCTTCAAATTCTACGTTTTGTGCAAGTTTTTATCGAATCTCATGAGATACCAAAGCCATGCACGTATTAAAAAATCCTATTTTTTTGAGAATCGACTCCTATGCAAACGGATGTTGCTCAAACTTTAGATTTTGTTTAAGATGTAAACCAAAGCATGATCTAATTTTATCCACAATTTCAACGGTTTTTCAGCGAGAAGCAGTTAAAATTGACGAACAGGTTGATGAACTACTTCTGCCAACAATCGATTATGCCAACCTTTAAATAGATAAATGTCAATAGAACAAAGAAGCTTGCCAGCGTATCCCACAGGGAAAAAAGTCAATATCTCTCTGGAGTAACTTTATATGGCAAGACGTGTGTATGTATATAACAATGGTTGGTGTTGAAGACACTTTAGTGCTGTTTTTTAACCCTTTCGAGACGATGTGATTCTACAGGGTTTCTAAAAATGTTTTCCAAAAGATTACAGCTCAAATACAAAGACATATATAAGCGATTTTTATATCGAATGAAAGCTCGTTAAAAACGAGATTTAAGAGTATAACGGGTAATTGATAGGGTAATGATAAGCTATAGAATCATGGACAGTGCCAAAAATGTTAAGGATGTAACTAGTGTACTTCCATAGTTAGTCCTCCATAAAAACAGAAAGTTCTCGGAAAGCGTCTTCGTCTATCAGATTTTGTGAAGCCATCTGTGCTGATCATTTTGATAAAAAATATTCTAAATTTGACCAATAAATGACGATGCTGTGATTAAAATACTGAAAAACATTATAGCTCTAGCACATAGAGCAGCTTGAGATTTTTCAGTATTTTGACCACAGCACCGCCATCTATTGGTCAAACTTAGAATATTTTTTTATCAAAATGATCAGCACAGATAGTTCCATAAAGTCTGATAGATGAAGACATTTTCCGAGAGCTTTTTGTTTTTATGGATGACCGGATACTGTAAATTATAGCGTGGCCCGTCGGTGGATGACATCGCCCCGAAAGGGTTAATGTCAGCTTTTCTGAGATGATACTGGTGACTAACTACTCTGTTCTCAATGACTCACCGATGTGATAAATCGTCAGAAACGGAAATTTTATGTGTTATTGATTGAGCGAGCTACGACGATATTTCATTGTTGAAAGATTTTGTATAAGGGTTATGATGATAGAAATACCCGATTAGTGGTGTACCCACGAAAAAATAAATTAATACAATATAATAAAATTATCAATGAGTGTGTTGAAAATATGGTTTAGGATGATTTAAGTTAGTACATTGCGTAAATATTTATATTAAAGTTTTTGATTGTGCTTTTCATGTACAGTTCATATGGAATAGGTATTAGTAAGAAGAGAATCATCCAATGAGAAGAATTTTTAAATTCTGGTGTGAGTAGTATGTCTATTACGAAGGAGAAGTCAAAAACTGTAGGTTGGTGAACTAGACGGAAAGGAAGTGTTTTAGGTAATAGACTGGCTTTTTCAAATACTAGTTCAGAATGTCAGAGGTACTCGCTAGATATGGATCTTTCAACATCTGTTGATTATTATAATGAGTACGTTGAAGTATATTGATTTGACCTTTGTCGATGCCTCTATGATGGTGAGAATAGTCATAGTACAGTCATAATATTTTCATGAAAACTTTTAAGAAATCTTCAAAGTCATTATTGAGCCTGTGTCTATAATCCCACACGGAGATAACGAACAAGTATTTTGGTCATCTTCGTGAGGAAGTACCGATGTGGGTCAAAATTCGATTGACAGCTACCGCATAATCAACCTTTAAAATATTACTAGAAGTCAGATACAGAACAGTCTTTAAATTATATCAGTGCTTTCATTAAAATTCTTTATTTTGATATAGGTAAAATCAGTAATTAGAGAAAAATAGAATTGTTATTAGTTTATTTTTCTCATCAAATCAGTAGAAATAAGAAAGAAGCGAACGGATTTACTGAATATTGTTATTAAGTTTTGAGTGTGCAGAAGATGTTTCAAAGCCATTTCGACTTTCTTTATATATTTCGGATATCCAAAGGTGAAATCCGATTCGATCTATAAGTCATATAATGTAGGTGAATACTATAGTTTGCTCTCTATTGTGGAAGATTATACTGTTTAATCTGTATTCTTTTACAAAGGTACGCCAAACATTTTTCTATGTATAGGCAAAAGAACAGGCAAAATACGGCATCTTCTAAAATTACAACAACATTCATGATTATCCTAAACTGTAGTAATCAGAAAACGAATTTGGTTCTACTATCAAATACAAGTAACGGTCATCCTGTTGATTCGCTGGCCCTTTTCTGAAAGATTAACATCTCATTAGTAGCTAGAACAAACTCCATCATTGTTTCGTAGCTAATGTGACTATAATAAATTTCAAGAAATTTTATAACAATCTTTAGGTATTTGATACTCTATTAGAATACATAATTAATTTTCTAAAAAAATTGATTATAAATTCAAAAGATTAATTTTTATCACAAAGTTGAAATGAAAATGTATTAATTTGCTTCATCCGTTAGTCAAGTTTTACATAAAAACAATTCTTATCGAAGTTTTATAATTGTATCAGCACTTGGATAGCGATCAAATAGCATAGAACAATAGAGGTTCGTTTTCTCTATCATCCCATAAAAAAGAAAATTTCCGCAACCCTTCTATTATAGAATAAAATATATCAGACAATACTTTTGAATGAGTCTAAGTTCTTTTTAATTTCAAACTGAATTTTGGAAAAAAAAAGACCGTCCCTTTTAAAGCTAAACCCGCATCTTTTGAAAAATACATAGGGTATGTATATACGTATATATAATTTAAAATTCAACATCGATCTACAAGATCCACATTTCATTTTGGATTCGAGTGTGTTTTTTTCTCTAGAATTCAGTTTGAATTGCTCTATTAAGTATTTGTAAGACAAAATAATGTACTTTAATAACGAATAAAGTTTATGACGATTAGATTTAAATATGTGAAACAGAACATATGTTGTTTTTTTCAATGTGGATCAAGAACAAAAAGCAATTTGCGATCTTCTTTTATTTTATATAATTATTGAGCAAAATTTCATAGCCACTTTACAGCATTTGAAAAAAAGAATCGTTCCATCAGATAAACAGTATGTTAATATTTTCTTTGCAACGTATATTGCATCTAGCGAAAATGCAGAAATCAAACGTCTTTGTAAATAGTCAGAGCTTTGAAACTTTCGAAATTTAAAATGTATATTCAAGGCAGATCGATCCACATTGAGATCTAAAGACTACAAAATACCTCGAATGTTTTCCACTTTCAAATACTTCATACATCGAACGAAGTGTTAAGCGACTGTTTATACAAACTCTTCTCGAAACCATCTATTTTTTATATGTTCTCTTTGTAATATATTCAATATCGCTCAAACTTCAGCAAAATTACGCCTAATTGCCAGCCATAGTGTGATGCATCATTACAATGAAAAAAACGAAACTGTGCAAAAGTTCAATGACGAAGCATCGATGGCTGATGGGACACAACAGCAGTTGCATCTTTGCTAGCGATGCTGAAATAAGCATGATAATCTAAGACAAAGAAATTCAAAGTAAAATGACAGTTTTTTTAATTTAATAGAGGTATTGATGAAATATGTTCTGACCCAATCTGACTCACTCTGAGCTAAAATTTAAAAAAATTAAAATTAAGAAATATTCCATTAAATGGAGGTAAACTGAATACATAATGTTTCTTAACTTTTATTTTTTGAAGTTTTCGCTCAAAACGGGTCAGAGTGAACTGGACTACTTTTGAAAACTTTATGTACAAATGATCAAGATTTGTCGAACTAATAAGATTAAAATCAATTTTAGTTACATTTAAAGTGATAGATCTAGTTTTGGTAGGTATGTTGTTATTAGGGTCAAGTTTTTAAAAATGCTGGATGTCTTCTGTTTAAGTTTTGTATCTCATTAAATCAAAACTCGTTTTTTATGGCCTAGTCTAAAATCCTCCCTTCTTCTATCTAACTTCCAGTCTAGTCCCTTTTATCAATTGATTAAAGCTGACCGAATCCGAGTCCAGAAAATAGACACAATCATTCGCAATAGAAAAACATTCGTGTCAAAATGACGTCCTTTACTAAATGGCACACAATAAAACTCACCAGTGCTAAATAATACTCTCTCACGTGTCTTCTTTATAAGCATGCACTGAGTGCGAACATTCGAGCTTGGCTTCAGTCTTGAATGTCGTCATTTTCAGTTAATCAATAAGACGAAGTAAAAATCAGAGTATATAACCCAAAAACTGAAAGTTAACGTTTGAACTTGAATCTGAACTGAACCATTCACATGCTTCCATGAATAGCTTGGACAACTACTAAAATACTTGGTGTCAGAGAGCTGCTCACCGTAGAAAACCTTTACGCTCTTATCTCTCTGAATGATGACGATTTTTTAAGATATTATTTTTCTTGTAGATCTGTTTATCTATCACTCTTTCCTCAATCATCGATCAGCAATAGACGATAATGCAGAAGCTCACCCAAGTAGTATTTTTCGTCATCCTCTTCGTGTCAGTGGCAATAATCTACACGACACAGGCGGCGGTAGTTCCAGCCGAGGAAAACGATGGCGTTGGCTATCATTTAATCCATAAACGTATAATTCTTCATTTTCAACGAAATTTTACTTCTCAGAACAGCGCGCAAACCGCTTACGATAGACACCGTAGTATTTCAATAGAATATTCAAATGAATAGAAGTGTTCATTATGCATGTGATATTCATCTATATTAGTGTCCCTACAAGGTAGCTTTAAAGTGTATAAAATATTTCAATTAAATATTTGTGGTATGAATTATTCGTTTATCATGTTCCTGTCTATCATACAATCAACCGCAAATCTTTGTCCCGAAATGAACAAAATATTTAAATAGAATTTTCCTCGTGAGAATTATACATTTGCCATGGATTCATTGATCATATTAATCAATTCCAAAACTTTGCTCCGAAATTAGCAAAATATTTGAATAGAATCTTTATAATTGTTTAAACTATTCATGCGTCGTGTATTCATCGATCATGTAATAAAATCGAAAATTTTTCCTTTAAGTTTAACAAAATATTTGAATAGAATCTCATTAAGAATTATTCATTTCTCTCGGGTTTGTGTGTCACGTAGTTCACTTTAAATCTTTATTTCAAATTGACGAAAATATTCCAATAGTCTTTGTTTAAACTATTTATTTGTCGTTTATTCATCGATGATGCAATCAACTCGATATATTTCCTTCAAATCGAACAAAATATTCGAATAGAACCATTGTGGTATGAATTATTCATTTGTCGTGTGTCTGTCGATCATACAATCAGCTGTAAATATTTGTCCTGAAATTAAGAAAATATTTAAATAAAATCATCCTTCTGAGAATTATTCATTTGTTACGTATTTGTTGATCATAGAATTAAATTCAAATGTTTGATACGAAATGAGTAAAATATTTGCATAGAATCTTGTTGAGATTCATTCATTTGTGGTATGTTCATCGATTATGCAATTAACTCGAAATCTTTACTTCAAAATAAACAAAATATTTCAATAGAATCTTGGTGTAAATTATTCATGCATTGTGTATTTTTCGATCGTACGATCAATTCGAAATCTTTCCTTTGAATTGTACAAAATGTTTGAATAGAATCTTGTTATGAATGATTCATGTGTTATCTCTTCGTCGATTATATAACCAATTCGAAATCTTTGCTCCTAAATGAGTGAAATACTCGAATAGAATCTTCTTGAGAACTATTTATTTGTCATGGATTCATCGATCATGGAATTAACTCCAAATCTATACTTCGAAAAGAGCAATATATTTGACTAGAATTTTGATCATACTATAAACTATTCATTTGTCATGTATTCGTCGATCATATAATAAAATCGAAAATTTTTCCTTTAAATTTAACAAAATATTTGAATAGAATCTAAATAAGAATTATTTATTTCTCTCGAATTCGTGTATCACATAGTTTACTCCAAATCTTTATTTTGAATTGATCAAAATATTCAAATAGTCGTTGTTTAAATTATTCATGTGTTGTGTGTTTTATTCGTCATATAATAACTCCAAATCTTTGCTTCAAATTATCGAAAATATTTGAATAGAATCTTTATATGAATTATTTATTGGTGTTTTGTTCGTCAACCATGTTATCAGTTCAAAATCTTTGCTCCGAAATTAGAAAAATATTTGAATAGAATCTTGTTATGAATTAGTCATTTGTCACGGGTTCATCGATTATAGAATTACCTTGAAATTTTTGGTTGAAATTGAGCAAAATTTTTGAATAGAACCTTCTTATACAATATTGATTTATTGTATATTCGTCAGCCATATAATCAACTCGAAATCTTTATCTAGAATTGGACAAAATATTTGAATAGAATCATTTTATGAACTAGTTATTTGTCACGGGTTTATTCAACGTGTAATTTACTCCAAAACTTTAGTTTGAATTGAGGAAAATATCGGAATAGATATTTTGTTTAAACTATTCATTTGCCATTGAATCATTCATCTTATAATTAACTTCAAATCTTTGCATCGAATGGAGTAAAAATATTCGGACAGAATCATTGTGATATGAATTATTTATTTATCGCATATTTAGCAATCATGAAATTAACTTCGCGACCTCTTCTTCGAATCACACAAAGTATTTGAATAAAATCTTTGTTTGAACTATTCATGTGTTGTGTGTTCGTTGAAGATAAGAACAAGCACATTCATCATATCTTCGAAGTGAGAAGAATATTTGAATAGTTGTGTTAGAAATAAAGCAGGTATGTTTTTGTCAATATAGTGTTTCGATGATAATTCATCAAGATAATGTCTTTCATGTTTTACTCCATCATTCGTACATTCTTCTTTGAGATTATCATTTCGACTATTTTATGCTATTGAAGTAATTCACCAGTTTTTCTTTATAGGAAATATTGGGCAGACACACATTTACAACAGAAATTCAACATCTACATCATATTATTATCATTATTGAACATTATCATCTAGTTAGCTTTTTTCTCTCATATTTTCAACTATTTTTTAAAATGATGGCAAGTTCTTATTTCCTAAAGTTTCAATAAATTCATTTTGTAGAGACGAACATAGGTTCAGAAAGCGGATGTCAATTGTTGAAGTTGACTAAGAAATTCATCTGTATATATGGGTGTGTCCACCAGAAATCTCCAGGTCCATCCATCGACCTTCTCTAAACTTGATGAAACTTTTACAGGTGATAGAGCTTTTCTTTCTGATCATTTTGATATAAGATAGTTTATATAACTGACCCCATCTTCCCTGAAAAAAGTTCAAAAAATTTTTTCATCTTTTTGTCATTTTTTCGGAAAAATTGACGCTTCTTCCTTAGAAAACTTGATATTACTCCATGAAAATCCATTCAAATTATACATCCAAGGTGATATTCTGAAGTCTCAAGTGAAGCTGCATCAGAATATATCAATGAAATTTTTTTTTTTGAGTGAAATTCACCCAATCAGATTTAACATCGTATTTTGAAAAAGTACTGGGAAAAGTTGGATGAACGGAAATTTCTGAGTGTTGATATGGGATTTCTCCATATCAATAGATCGGACTTTTCCCTATGATTTAGTATTAGATGTTGGATGTGTCCTATATGTCTTTTGTCCATGTCACTAGGTTATATCCAACATACGCACATATATATACATATATATGTCGTCTTTTCTTTTCGTTCGTTCACATTGTGTTTCTCTTCTCTTTTCTGTATTACGTATTCTCTCTCTATCAATACAAGTGTTGTTTTCGTCATTGAAATAAACAGAACTCACCAACATCCAAACTTACAATTGGCGACGAGATTGATTTATCTATTTATCTTCTTAAACAAGGAAAAGTTCTTTAATTACGTTTAATATGGCGAAATCGACTCTTCTCGCTGCTTCATTATCGTCAACGTTGTCCACACTCCCAACACCTCATGCATTTGATCATCGGACGTCTACTTGGCAATCATATCGAGATAGGATAAACTTTTATTTCAAAGCAAACCGCATCAATGATGATGATGATAAAAAATCGATGTTCCTGTGGTTTGTGGGTGATACAACGTACAAATTGCTCGAGTCTTTGATGTCACCAAATCTTTTAACTGATGAGAATTTGAAGTTTACTGATCTAATTAAACAACTAGATTCTCATTACGACGCCACCAAGAATATTATGACATCCACGTATGATTTTTATTCATGCTACCAGAAATCTGGTCAACCATTCGTCGAATGGAAAGCCGAGCTTTGTGAGAAGCTACGTCATTGTGGTTTTACAACATCGGCATTAAAGAATAAACCTCAGGATCGAGCTTTACGAGATATGTACGTAATTGGTGTGCACAATCCGAAGATTCGTCAAGCACTTCTCAAAGAACAAGATCCGGATCTCGAGTCAGCTGAGAAGATTATTCAACTAGCGGAACGACTCGAACAGGATGTCCGACATTTTCATTCACCGAACAATACCAGTAACCCGACCGTCGCAAAGGTTCAACCAAAAAAGGTATCGAACCAACCATCACCAACAAGTGATAAATCATCTTCAACAACGACCAACGACCCGTGCCAATCATGTGGATCAACATCGCATACACGTAGTGAATGCAAGTATCGTACCTTTACCTGCAATTTTTGCAAGTTATCCGGTCACTTGGAACGGGTATGTCGGAAAAAGAAAGATGGAAAAATCAAACCGAAGCGAATTCAAGGTCCACATCAGTTGAAATGTATTAGATGGAACAAATCTAGTTCAACGTCGATGACATTACCACTGCGTATAAATGGGCAAGATTTCGTGTTTGATGTCGACACTGGGTCAGAACATACTATTGTCAGTTCAAAGGATTGGAGAAACCTTGGTTCACCAATGATGCGTCCATCCTCGTTGAAACTTGAATGTTACAGTGGTCAACCACTTGAGATCCAAGGTGAATGCGATGTCCAAGTGGAATATGATGAACAAAGGTTCAATCTTACCATGATTGTCATTAAACGACAAGGATCACCTCTTCTTGGTTTACGGTGGATCTCATCGATGCATATGGATTTAAATAGTTTAATCCATGGTATGAATGTGAACAAGCATCAAGTAAAAAAAGTTTACAGTCAAGTGAAACTTCAAGCAATCTTGGAAAAACACAAACAAGTATTTGATAAAGAGTTAGGTCACTGTACAAAGGTGCAGGCACACATCCAAATGGTTCCAAATGCCACCCCAAAATTTTTTAAACCAAGACCTTTACCATTTGCGTATATAGATGGGGTCAAAGAAGAAATTCAACGTAATGTGAAGAGTGGTATTTTGGAACGCATTGATACATCACAATGGGCTGCTCCTATCGTTCCGATTCGTAAACCCACAGGTAAAATTCGTATCTGTGGTGATTTCAAGGTGACGGTTAATTCTCAAATACTTATTGATCAACATCCTATACCATCTATCGATGAACTCCTTACTCGACTGAACAATGGTGAAAAGTTTACGAAGCTGGATCTTACAGATGCTTACCTACAGGTCGAACTCGACGATGAAAGCAAACAATTGGTTGTGATTAATACTCCACTGGGTTTATTTAGATACAATCGTATGCCATTTGGTATCGCTAATGCTCCGGCAATATTTCAGCGCATTATAGATCAAGTCCTTGTTGGTATACCCAACAGTATTGCTTATCTTGATGACATACTTATCACGGGAAAGAACGAAGAAGAACATTTCAAGACAATGGAAGCTGATATTGAAAACTTGGCAAAATCTTGTCAGATTTGCGCAACATTAGCTATTAAACCTAAAGAAGATTTCAAACCATGGCCAGAACCTGAACATGTTTGGTCTCGAGTGCACATGGATTTTCTTGGACCTCTGTGGAATTCGAAATGGTTGGTCCTTATTGATGCAAAATCAAAATTCCCATTCGTTGCGGACATGGGAAATGACACAAGTGCAAGGAATCTTTCCAATGTCCTCGACCAAGCGATTGACTGGTTGGGTCCACCGACTACGCTAGTATCCGACAATGGACCACCTTTTACGAGTTTTGAAATGAAAGAATTTTATGAAAAATATGGTATTCAACATTTAACAACTGCCCCTTACCATCCACCAAGCAATGGAATCGCTGAGCGATTCGTCAGATCTTTCAAAGAAGGAATGATCAAGGAACAACAATCTGGTCAAACAAACAAACTAAATGCCCTCAGAAATGTTCTACGAAATTACCGATGGACACCACATAGCACAACTGGTATCCCTCCTGCCGAAGCACTTTTTCAACGTCCAATTAGAACTGAACTAGCAAGGTTAAAACCATGTTCAACTGAATTGAAGACGAAGCAAGCAAAATATGATATTGGACAAATGATTTGGATGATGAATCATCACCGAAACAAACGGTTCGAATGGAAAGAGGGAGTTATCAAGAGACAGATTGGTTCAGTGATGTATGAAATTCAGTTACCAAATGGACAGAGTTTTATACGACATCAAAATCAACTTCGATTTCGACAGGAACCAGCTAATCAACTACATGAATTCGAAGATTTACCAGATGATCTTCTGAATCACACCAAACCATCAACCTCAGTAGAACTACAATCACCTCGTTATCCACGTCGACAACGAAAACCACCTGAACGATACACACCGACATAACAATCTTAAAGGAGAAGGTGTTGATATGGGATTTCTCCATATCAATAGATCGGACTTTTCCCTATGATTTAGTATTAGATGTTGGATGTGTCCTATATGTCTTTTGTCCATGTCACTAGGTTATATCCAACATACGCACATATATATACATATATATGTCGTCTTTTCTTTTCGTTCGTTCACATTGTGTTTCTCTTCTCTTTTCTGTATTACGTATTCTCTCTCTATCAATACAAGTGTTGTTTTCGTCATTGAAATAAACAGAACTCACCAACATCCAAACTTACACTGAGTAGGTAGGTTGGTACATCTACTAATGGTGCACAACATGTAGTGGCGTAACCACCGGGGGTGCAACACCCCCCTGTAAATTTTCATCGAAATAAGGAGTTTCCTATTTATCCACTATAAAATAGTATGTTTATGACCTTAGATAACATTTAATTTTACGCGCACTGGAGATAAGAACTTTTTTTGAATAATTGTTGTGAGCGTAGCCGCCTTTGGCGGCAAAAATATTAAAACTATAGGTTCCCAGAAACGATTCTGATAGTTCGTCTCATTAACCCTTTAAGTCCCAGTAGGACATATATGTCCCACCTAGCGAAAATTTCTAATTTTCAAAAAATTTCAACATGCTAGTGGTTTTTAGGATCTAGAAGGAATATTTTCAACAAATGTTCGTAGTTAAGGCATATTTGTGCAAGATTGTACAGACATCTGTATGAATAAACAATATCGAAAAGTGTACTGAGGTATCTTCATTTGATTTCAAAAATTTTCCTTGAAAAATTCGTGTTTTGACTCATTGTGTCGTGATAAAACCTAACTGTTTTCTAAAATATAATGGATTGAGACTGTGACGAAATCTTATCCGATGAAAATGAAAATACAATTAGTTCTCATGAGTTTGAAAGTAGTAGTTTTGAAGATAATGATTCATTAATCGAAGAATAAAACCAAAATTCAATGGATGGTTCTGGAGAATGCAAAGTTGACAACTCAAGTTTCTCTACTTCTTTCAATTATTTTAATGAACATGCACTAGGAAACAATATAGATCAACCAATAGATTCCTTTTTCAAATTTATAAGAATATTTTTTCATTTCCTTGGTAAATTAATTTATCTATCATAGACATCTTTCTACTAGTAATATTAGTATTATAGAATATATATGTCATCTATTAGTACTGCACTGATAGGTAATTATTGTAGTAAAAAAGGGCTGATAAGAACTTTGGCAATAAGTAATCAGAAGAAGGTGCACTTCGAAAAGAACATTAGTGATACGGAAATTGTAAAACACCACAACTGTTAGCTCATAGGCCAGAACTTATTTCAACTCGTCGTAGATGTGCTTATTGTAGTACGAAAGAAAGAGAAAAAAGAACGGATGAGATGTGTACTTATTGTAGTGTTTGTTTATGTGTAAAAATTTATTTTTCTTTGTATTATCAAAACTATGTATATCAACATTGAAATGAATAAATATATAATCATACAGTTTTTTGTTTTAACTTAACCAGAGGTTTTATAATATCATCTAGCTACTTAATAGTATATTTTATTAAACTTAAATTCGGTAGAAAAAAGTCAGGACTCATAGGATGAAAAGATGAATCTACTTAGAAACTTTGATCCTGTCAAAATAATGATTTTTCAAAAAAAAAATAAATTTGAGACGACGAAAGTCTCGAGTTTTCTTACAAATATTCGGGCAGCAATTTCATCAACTCTGCGAAAAGGATATTTTTGGTGTTTTCAAAACGTTCAAGATTTTTATATTTGAAAAACATCACCTTTCTGTTTCTTCTCATCCGACAATGAATGAGTTCGCACATCTTCAACTTCGATAACTTCCTAGATTGTTTGTAAAGAGATTTTTCCTATGTCAAAAGCTTCATTCCTAATAAAACTCGCCAGTATGATGGTCTTCACCGGTAAATGTTGTGAGGAACTTGTGAATTTCTTGAGACAATACTTTTCTCTCTAAAAAGATTATAAGAAAAAATAGAAGTTCTCATTTCAAAAACATGCATCGATTTCTCGAAACATCAATGTTTCTGTTAGGGTACCACAAGATCCGTGTTAGCTGCAACTCTTTTTCGTTTGCACATCCATTTTCTACCTAAATATTTTTTCATTTTTGTTGCCATTTATTCGCGGATGACCTAGCCCTCGTTTTTAAAAGGTTATTTGGAGAAAAAAATTTCTCATAACATTATTTGACTAGAGGAGCAAGCAAAACTTGCTATGCAAGCATTAGCCAAGTTTCAGAAGATACGATACAGCCTGTTAATGTTGAAAAAACAAAAGCAATGCTAGTCCATAGTGTAGTTTCTTCTAGCTACCCAAAAATTTTCTACGAAAACAAAGAAATTGTTTTTGTTAATTTTTTCAAATATCTAGGGTTATTTTATGTATCAAACTAGGCCGGGGTATGTTTATAAAAGTAAGACTTTCTAAAATAAGAAATGTTTATGTTGCACTGAAAAAGCCATACAGAAGAATACCGTTGCTAGAATCGAAAATTCGAAGGCAACCTTTTTTTTGCATTTGCACTTCTTCATTTTATTTGGTTTTTCGTTTAATGAAAAATAGAGGAATGATATAGAGCATATATATCGTACTGGTCATAGGATTGTATACGGTCTCTGGGGATGGGAGGATTTTGTGACTTTAAGTCTCACTAGAGACAGAGTGCTTCTCGACTATTGTATGAGATTGAAAGGTCATCTTGATATATTCCGAAGCGACTGCATATAGAGAAACTTGGGAGGCGTATCATGTTGCGACATCACCAGATAGAGTTCGTTCTTACTATAGATCTATGGGATTTCAAAAGAACCGTATATTTCGTAATCGTTTGGCACACCAAGCTCATCACACAAATCTAGATCTTTTCTCTTTCTTATGCGATCATGAACTTCAGAAAAATATATATTTCGTTCTTCTTCTTCGCTTTTTATTGAAGGCGTTGTAGACAAATACGTCTATCCACCGTGATATATATCTATACTGTATAGATGACTTTTTATCTGTTCTGTTTTTTTTTTCTTTCTTCATTCTATCCTTTTCTGATTGATGCGTCCAGAAGGAGCGATATTATTATCTCTATATTGAATTCTTGTTGACCCTTTTTGGAAACAATAAACTTATTCAATAAAAAAAACAAATATTTGCGCAAATTTTTCATTTTAAATTGTCCATTTACTAAAATCACATTTCTACGATATTTTTATCGTTAGGTTTTTTTATTACGTTTGGGGTGATCGCACTTTTATATTCAATTTCCATAGACATCTTCCAATCAATGACGAATTCCAAAATTCTGATAGATACACTGGACACAAGTAAATATAAAAGTAGAATGTTGATATAAATGGTATAGTCGCGAGTATGTTGAAGGCGAGATGTAAGCATGCTACGAGAAAAGTACCGCCTGTAGAACAATTCATCATAAACTCCAGTATGAAACTTGGTAACAATGCAAGAACTTGAATTAAATATGGAATAAACAAATATTTATGCCTTTTTAAAATTAGAATAATATGTTTTGATAAAGAATCATCATCAATGAATGTGCATCGATGCTTTAACAAATGTACTATCACTGCAACGTGCATTAAAATGTAAACGAAGATAAAAGCAGCTAAATGGACGCATGAAATAACCATGAAAATTATGTAGCCAAGTGAAGTAAAATTGACGCATTCAAAACTTGGAAATTCTTCAATTTGATTTTGACGTACAGTAAAAATGCCCGGTAATGTACTCAACGAACATACGACTATGATAACTATTGTTATAATAAATGAGCGTCGTCTTGTATCGTATAGTCCGTAGTGAAAGCACTCAACTAGCATGCGTTCAATAGCTATACTAGCAGTGAACCAATTGTACATGTAAATTAGAGATACATTTATGTGTTTTCCATAAATGAGACAAGATATCTTAGCAAATATATAGAATCTTGGTAAGTTTATCAAAAAGATGTTTAATGAAACGAATACCACGTGTTCTATACCAAAAAGTATAGAAATCATTGATAGCATTATTAGATGTATACCTAGGTTTGTTATACGTATTTTGTTACTACATAAACATGTTTGTAGACAGACTACACCATTTATAAGTAAAAATATTGATAATATAATATCGATGATGAATAGAACAAAAGTACCGTTCGATGTTTGGATAGATTGCATGGACAAAATCCATAAATTTTTAGAATACTTTTCTTCTTCACAAGAATTTCCAGTAAAACATGGTAGACAAAAACATCTGCTGGAATTACTTACTTCATTATAGACACAATAGCCATGTTTTTCTTTGCAAGTGTCATTTTCAGGTTTACATAATGTTAAATTGTAAGCAACCAGACAAGCAGTAATGTTTCTTGTACATAGCATTTCACTCATCATAATGTAGGTACATGGTCCTTTCAAAATGAATTATTTGTATGTGAAAGAAAAGAATGAATTTTAATGATGTATCACCTGTTTACTTCTATATTACACAATGTTAATCAGGTTGTGCAATCATTCGATGCATATATAAACTTTTATTTTTTCTCATCTCACGCTACATTTCTTCACTTCTTCTAAAATGTTTCAATGGTGATTTTGAGGATAGTTAAATCACATAATTCAATGAATATGCAAAATTGTAGAGACTATTTTTGACAGTTAAACTTTGAACTTTTCTTTCAGTTTGTATCGTCATAAAAAATTCTGGCTTCATAAAGAAGTCGAATCGATTTTCTGTTTCAATATTAATATTGATGAGAGGAAAAAATTTCATACGTGAGTAATTATTCAAACTAGTGTTGACACTGTATAAATCATCGACTAATTCAAATTAGGTTAATTTTAAACATTAAAAATAAGAGTTAATAGTCTTTAGACTAACACAATTTGTACGTTAAATAAGAAGGTTTAATAAAAAAGATTTGATTGACAGTTTCGTTTAGTTATTGTAAAGCCACTTTTTATTAATGAATACTAGGTTTGACTTTTTTCTAAAATTATTACCGCATGTATTATAAATCTTGAGCTGTAGTAAGAACTGAAAGAAAGATCAATTACTTCTTCTGCTTATATAAGAAAACTTTTACTACTGGCATAGTTCAAATAACCTAACTTTTTATATATGCAAGATGATCATTGTGCTGCTCGGAATCAAGCATCAAAGTTTAATCATTAAAAATACTCTCTAAAATTTTCATACTCATTGAATTATGTGTTTCTAAATTATCTTAATAGGTCAATTCATTTATGAAAAAATAATGATAAATTATCACTGGATTATATAATTGCGACAAATTGTCCGATCATCTTACAAAAAGTCGAAAGTTATTACATTTCTCCCAACTGGAACGGTGAAAGACTAAAATAAACATGTTATTTATATTTCACAGATGCGCCTTGTAATAAACATTACCCCAATTCTATTTAAGTAAAAAATATTTGTGAATTATTTCAAATACTCAAAGAAGATCAAAAGATGTTTAACTCCAACTATCATTGTTCATATGACACAGATAGGATGCAATGATGTCAACCGCACGAAAATGGCATGCAAGCAGCTAACTGCTTATTTATTGTCTTTTGAAAGGCGGTAAAAATTTTCTGCATCGCACAAAACGCAAATTTGATCTTACGAGGGAAGGGTCCCAACTGTCTAATCACTTTTGAGCCGAGACTATGTGCGTTATGTAGACCTAAATGAATTATGAATACTCTGAAAAAAGTTCGGACCGCTAGCCTATTGCTACGGAGATATTGAACTTTTACAGTATTCTTTAAAAATAAATGCCGTGGCCCCCCACAGCGATACCAGAAAAACTGATTTTTGAATTTCGACCTGAAACTTTCAATAGAGATAGACCTCAATGGGAATAGTTTATTGTGAATGTTTATGAGATTTTTTCATCTGCTTTTATCTTAAAATAAGAGCATCAAATTTGCCAGTTTATAGAGACTAGCTGTTCATAACTGTATCTTAGGATAGGAAGGGCGAAAATATCTGAAATAGTCACAGTAAACTATTCTCATTGAGGTCTATCCCTATCCTAAGTTTCAAGTCGAAATTCGAAAATCAGTTTTTCTGGTATCCCTGAGGAGGACCACGGCATTTTTTTAAAAATACTGTAAAAATACAATATCTCCATAGCAATAGGCTAGCGGCCCGAATTTTTTTCAGAGTATTCATAACTCATTTGAGTCTACATAACGTGCATAGTCTCGGCTCAAAAGCGATTAGACAGTTGGGATCCTTCCCTCGTTAGAAAAAGATCTTCCATTCTGACTCAATACTTAAAGATAATCATCTAATATATTTTGTTAATTATGGTCTAACCACCTTGATATATTTTCTTCTTGTGGTTGATACTTTTGATATTTGAGTGTCCGACAGACGAAACAAGACAATAATGGCATTGGTATATTTTTACCTATGTATAAATGGTACTTGTATAGTGTCACTGACTGAGAGACAGAATCAAAATCTCGCCACACTATGTCTTTCTCCGGTGAAGAATGTTTCGCATACCTCACCGAAGAAGTTGTGATGTCGAAAAGTCCAAGACGAGCCGTAGAAAAAAGAAAGTACTGATAATGTATTCGAATGAAATCTAGGATAGATGCTATATTTTGACAGTCACTTTTGAATGACAGTTTAGTCATATCATCTTATACGACTCTATATCTTTATAACATTTCAAATAGTTTATTTTACTTATGAAACAATCATAAGAATCTACTTACCGAAGTCAAATAATAAAAACTTTAGTAATACGTAACTATCGATTTTATATATATGATACTATTTTCTTCTTTCATTAAATAAATTTCATTTATTATTCATACGTCGTAATACTATTTTGCCTTCCTTTACTTCCTTTTTTCGCCTTGTCTTTATGCTTAATTTTTCGAATGACGCGCTTAATTTCTTTTTAATTTTTTTTTTATTATGCTAGTGAATATAACATTCGGAAGTGCTTACATAGCAATAGAAAGAGAAATCGAGATATTTAAGCTAAAAGCTACATTATTAATGCAATGCGGTACTTAATTTGTCATCAGTGTAATTAATTCCAACAAAACTTAGGTCATGCTTGTAAGGGAATTAAAGAAGGAAAAGAAAAAATGGAAGAGGAAAAATAAGAGAAAAAGGAGAAGAAAAAAGAAAGAAAAAGAGCGATACAACAGGAAAGAGAAAAAAAAAGGAAAAACGAAGGCTGACGTATTACATGTGTCATTAAACGTATTAATTCGTTTCAACAAAAAACAACCATTTTAACAGAAATGATTCGTGACAATCTATCAACTGTCGCATACGACACAAACGAAAAAAATGACCGAGATGATCATTTTTTCTTCTGTAATACTCGTCCCAAATGAAGACATCATTATAGAAAAGTGAGGATCCAAGATCAGTCAAATGCATTGTTTTTAATCTTTTTTGAATGCGTCTTTTTTGCATAAAATTCTAAAGGATATTCCGCAGTAAAACTATAGAGACTGTGTGCAGACAAGAATGGACAGCGATACACCAATCGAAGACCTACAGGGAATTTTTGTTGCAATATATATTGTTGAGTTTCTGGGAGTAAAGGATAAAAGGGAAATAACCACGCAAGGTGTGGAAATGTAAATGCAAAAAAGCATTGACGAAGAACTTTAGACGATATACTTCGTCCAGTTTTTAACCATTTTAGTTTACCTAGGGATTTTTGGATATTTCCAATACATTTTTCAACAGTGGATCTCAAGGAAAGTTTATCCGACCAAGTAAATCCTAAATACTTAAACTCTTTAACTAATTCAATTTTTTCTCCATTCATGGTGATATTTATTACTGGTCGTTTTACTTGCGTATGAAATAACTGTGCCACCGTTTTTGATACATTTATCGGTTGTTTCTATTGTTTTGAATACGCATACACCTTATTACAAATTCTCGTGCCTTCTTCCTCTAGATATTGGATCATTGAAGTTAAATACTTCACGATAGGAGGTCTAATGAGTATACCAAGATCATCTGCGAAAAGATGACCTGAGTTCGCTCCTAGACAGTTTATTAAGTCACAATGGAACACAATAAATAAATATGGACTGAGACTACTGCCTTGAGGAAGTCCTATACGTATACTAAACGTTTTCGATGTTTTCTCGCCAAAAACTACATATGCTTTTCTATTCTTCAACCAACTATTGACTATTTTCAGTAGTTCTAGAGGCATACCAAATCTCCACAATTTAATCAAGAGGGCTACATGCCAGACACGATCATATGCCTTTTGATAGTCGACATAGATAGCAAGTACCGATACATTAACCGCCATAGCATTTTTTACTTCTTGATAGATCGATAACACGCTAGTGGGGAGAAGACATTTTGGACGAAATCCTGATTGTTCAATGGGTACCAAATGATTACTTTCCGACCACTGTCTAATTCTTTCAAGCAGAATTTTTTCAAAAATTTTTGAATGCGTTGGTAATAAGGATATAGGACGTGTTTGGTCACATTTCG
Source organism: Macrotrachela quadricornifera (assembly GCA_022393335.1). Lineage (NCBI taxonomy): Eukaryota > Metazoa > Rotifera > Eurotatoria > Philodinida > Philodinidae > Macrotrachela > Macrotrachela quadricornifera. Next base: position 331,909 of record JAJEKB010020941.1, read on the forward strand.
GAACACCTGTTTTCAGCTTGTTTAAGGTTACAATCTTCGCTAATTTCCATTCATCGGGGTATCTAAATTCACTCAACCAGACATTAAAACATTTTGCCAAGCAATCAATGTAGCTCAATGAAAGCTTTTTAATCATAAAATTCGATACTGAATAATGACTTGACGACTTTATCAAATGTTTGACTTCAGCGCCACTAGTTTCTTTTATTCGTTGATCAGAGATCGATAACTTATTCAGTAGTTCATGATACTCTGCTTCTATTTGAACATCATGCGTATCAGAGTAATCGATCAATGGTGGTTTGAATTGTTCATTATAGTACTGGCTTAGTTCGTCCGTATTTTCTTGGTGTGTTGAAAGTACAGTATTTTTTGCTGCTAATTTATAAAACGGTAGCGACCGCATTTTATATATACGCGACAGGTGTGTCCAAAATGCTTTATCACTATTGTCATGTGTCACTTGAATATCTGATAAGAAACTGTGCCATCGCTCTGCTTTATACTCGCCGATCATAACTTTTGATTCTCTTGTTAAAACGCGCAACAACACTCTTGTTTCTTCACAAAAAATTCCTTTTTGTCTGAGATGGTAGTATTTATTTCTCACCATTCGCATTTCTTTTAGTTTCTTGACAATACTAGTTGGTAATGTCGGTCTGCATTTTTCTTTCTCTTTCCAATGCGTCACTCTGTTTTTAATAGCAGTACTAAAGCGAATGTATTCGTTATACCACTCATCGATGCTCTTTTTCTTTTGTTCTTCCACCCAGAATGTTTGTAGTAATACTAATACAGCTTCAAACGCTCTCCAATTTGTATGAGGAAAAATGTTACTGATATCGAACGAAATATTTTCGCATGAGAGCACAGTCGCCCAGTGATCACTCGTGCCAAAATGCGAGGTTTCACTTGTAATATCAGTACTATTTGAGAATGATAAGTCTATATTACGTACTCTCTAAAAAAAACTCGTATCATACTGAACCGTTTAGGGTTCTAAATCTGGATACCATTTTAAAATCCTTTAAAGGTTCTAGCATAAAATGGTTTTAGCTCCAATCTTTTATTTGTTCTTCTAAAAATGGTTCTAGCCTGGCAAAAAAGTGCGTTCAACCCGTTTATTCTAGTACTTTTAGTTAATTCTATATAGGCGTAAGCAGTTGACATGATACCCCCATTTTTTCTCTTTCTATCATCAGTTAATAATCCAACCGTATTCGAGCCAAATTATCACTCTCATCGCTAAAGTACTAAATCTAAAATATTCACTGTTAATGGAAATCTTATACGAAATTATTTAGTCCTCAAAGTTGTGTTTCATTGCTCTTAAAGGACTGAACAATTTCGTATAAGACACTCATCAACAACTAATATTTTAAATTTAGTAATTTAGCGATGAATGCGATAATTTGACCGGAATACGGTTAGGTTATCAACTGATAATAGAAAGAAAGCACATTGGAGTATCTCGTCAACTGCTCACGCTCCATATCTAACCTATTACTTGTATACTTATACCCCTAAATTTATCCATAGTCCCTTACTTCTATACTTATCCCCTTATTCTATACCTATTTCCATAAATCTATTTTTAATCACTTATTTCGAAACTTATTCCCCTAAATATATCCTTAATACTTTAGTTCTATACTTATCTCCCTAATCTGTACTTGAATCCTTATTTCTATATCCATTCCCTTACTTCTATACTTATCCTTCTAAATCTATCACTAACCCCTTATTTTTATACCTATCTCTCTAAATCTATTCTTAACTTCTTATCTCCGTGCCTATTTCCTTCTATATTTATTCCCACAAGTCTACTGTTAAACGCTTATTTCTATATTTATTTCCCTAAAACTACCCTTAACCACTTCTATACTTATTCCCCTAAATCTGTTCTTCACTCTTCATGTCTATACTTACTTCTCTCAATCTATCATTAACTCCTTATTTTTGTACTTAACCTCCTAAATCTATACTTAGCCCTTACTTCTATAAATAATCCTTAATTCTGCTTTCAAAAAGCCATGCCTGTGCTTAAGTCTTTATTTATATATTCAAACACTTATTTCTGTATCTAAGCTTTTATATTTACAGGGTGGCCACAAAGTTATAGTGCAGCCTTTGATTACGAATAACTTTGGATAGGAATCAGTTAAAAGTCTACATCTTTCACTATTGAAAAAAGGAGACAAAAGCGCATTAAATTATATATTACACAATTTTTTACCAAGTTTTATGGAACTTTTCTCTACCAAGATTTCGAACAAGTCAATGTATTGCGTGTAATCATCAAAGTGAATTTTACAAAATTCATTCAAGTTTCTGAATAAACTGTTTCCATTATTTTCTGAGTGACTAAAGCTAAAGATGCTGGCTATGAGTAGTTTTCTAGATCATTCATTAGTGATTCTAATGAATTTCGAAAAGTTAAATATTCACTTTGGCGATTGCACATAGAACATGGATTTTCAAGTCCCTGAATGGAAAACTTATTAGAACAGTGTGTAATATACGATTTGATAGACCTTCTTCATCTCTTTTCAAAAGTGAAAATTGCAGATCCATATCCCGTTTCTATCGAAAGTTATGGACACTCAAAGACGGGTCGGTAACTTTTCGATTATCCGGTATGCTTAACTTGTTAATCCTACCCTTGATGCCTTATATCTATCCTTAAGCTTTTATGTCTATCTTTAGAAACTTAATGCTATATCTAACCTCCTATCTCTATAAAAATACAAGTTTAGATATAGAAATAAAAGATTACGAATGGTATTAACCATTTCACGGCGCTTCAATTTTCATAAAAACTAGCTGTAATATCTTTATTTCTATGCGTGTTAATTCTTGATAAATGCATTCTTTGTTCTTTTCATTATGTGCAGCCATTCCTTAGTCTTTTTGCTCTTGATTTATGGGCATATTTGTAAAAATTCAGAAGTGCTCTCGATTTATTCTTGTTTTGTTTGCATCATAACATAGAGGATTCGATCTTTGCGTCGATTTAAATAGTTACTGAAGTTTGTTTCTCTCTTTTTCTTATATTTTTGACGCGGTGAAGAGAAGATGCAGCAGCAAAGTTCCAGTCTAGCTTCTCTTTTCTTTGGACAGCATTATTTCTGCCTACTACTCCGCATTTGTGCGAGACACACCGAAACTTTGTGATGACTCCAATGCTATTTGAAGTAACTGACACAGAAGAAGATAGTTACTTGCTAAATGATATGAGTAATTTGAATCTTTAAGCTCTGAGGAAGAATAAATAAAAAGGCATGAAAGCACAGTTGTCCTCAATTACAATGAAGGAAAGGAATATATAAGTTTATCTGCTCGGTTGTCGACATACTAAAGATGCCTGAGACGAATTATAAGATGGTATAAAAAAGTGTTATTTGAATTAGTGTTTGAGATGGCAAAAAGTAAATGCCTAATGTATTTATAAGAAAAATTTAAAGTCTGGTCACAGACAACAGTCAACAAGCTAAACGAAGCGCAATTTCTCTGATCAGAAGCTTGAAGAAATGGAAGAATCTGCGCACAATGTTCGCAGCTCTGCACTGGCTGCTGTGAAAAATCATGGAACAATAATCAAAGGAAGTGAACTATGCGTCAGCAAAAAAAGAATAAAAATTTTCTGTTCTGCCCATAATAATTTTCTTTCTCTATAATGTTTCAATAAGAACATCCTGGTATAGGATAAAGAAATCAAAAAAATACTGGAGGCAGAGCAAATAACACATCGTGGTTAACGTTCTGCCCAAGAAAAAAAGAAAAAGAAAGTGCTTTTCTATACAGTTTCTTCTTAAAATATACCATGACCCACCGGTGGGTCAAATCGCCGTGAAAGGATTAATAACACTGCTATTTTTCTAAAGCATACGATAGATTACTAGTAATATTTACATTCGGTATAACTACACTCTCGAACAAAAGTCTTTTATCTTCTTTGTGGCTATATTACTATACTTTGCATGAAATTTATGACCAAATAAAGACATGACATAAGAGTTTTATTTCAGTATAAATGAAATAAAACTCTTATATCATATCTTTATGTGGTCATGAATTTCATCCAAAGTATGGTAATACGAACACAAAGAGGATGAAAGATAAGTAACTTGGACAAAGAAAATATAATCTTCTTCTACCAAAGTTTTTTTATTTTAGTTGCTTATGTTGAATATTGGTTCGTATAAATACACTTGTTTCAAAATGAAATGTGCTACCAGCTTATAAGGAAGGTTATAGAGGTGACATCTAGATAACAATAACTCTAAAAGGATTTGGATTCATGACTCTTTTAAGCTGAGTTATTCAATTTTCAAATGTCACACGATAAGAGGAATTTTAATCCTATACTATATACAGGTTGATTACGTTATTTTTACTAATTTTGTGTCGTTTGTTGTATTTATGCGGTGCATCCATTTTTTTTTATTTGAGCATAGCTGGATGGAGCATCAACTTTTCTATCAAATCATATAATTTGTTTGTTAGTTTCTGTCTCTAGCCCAAAATTTTGATGAATCTCAAACAAGTATGAAAAAAATTTTCTTAGGATTGTTGTCATGATTATTACTAGTTTTACTTTTCATATACAGACTGGTTGTATCATGCTAAATAGTATTCGCGATAACCCGTGCGCATCACATATTGAATGGCTTTTTCTCTTTCCTCTCGATGACAGTTATAGCCTTCCTCATTAGTTCAATTCGTTTAAATTAATTTCAAGTAAATGCCACTTAAGAAAATTTCCGACATTGTCGAAGGACGTATTTTGTAACTATTACGTCAAGGATATTCTCAGCCTCGAATGGTGAATATTTCGAAACTTTATGGTATACATGTATCTCAACGTACTATGTCAAGTGTCAAACGAAAGATCGGCCGTCAAAGAAATTCTAAATCTAAAATTAAAATTTTTCGAAAAAATCATCACAAACATCATATATTATTAAGAAGGTCATTTAGAAGATTGACGTCGAAGATCCACCAACTCAACGTGCTATTACTAAAGTTCTTCAGATCAGCCAATCAACTGTCTCGAACATTATCAAAAATTCTGCATTTACTCTTCGAAAAACACAGAAAGTTCATTACAACAGATGAAGCTTGGTTTTATTTAGATGAAACTGGTGCAAGAAGAATAGTATGTTATACAAAAGAAACTGATCCCAATTATGATCGAATGATTATTCAACAAAACACTTCACGAAACTGCACTTCGTTTTGTTGCACCTGGTACAAAAGTTAATTCAAATTATTACGTTAACGTGAGGATATTTGAAACAACAACTGAATAAAATTCATATTGATTCTCTTGATCAACTTTAAAAAAAGCTTTTGAGTGAGTGACAAAAGATGAGTCAGACTTATATCGATAAAGTATTAGCTTCCTGGCCAAGGCGAGTTTAAGTGATATATGAAACTCGAGGCTCTCATATCGAAGATCATTTGTGATTGTCCATTGTTTTTGTTTATATATATGAAAAACACAACTATTAATAATCATGACAACAATCCTAACAAATTTTTTTTTCATACTTGTTTGAGATTCATCAAAGTTTTGGATTAGAGTCAGAGGAACTAACAAACAAATTATATGATTTGATAGAAGAGCTGATGCTCAATCCAACTGTGCTCAAATAAAAAAAATCGATCTATTGTATAAATACAGCAAACGACACAAAACTAGTAAAAATAACGTAATCAATCTGTAATTAACTACTGTCCATTTTAGTACAGATCGTTTAGTATTTCCATTGACCAAAAACTATGTTGCCATTGAGAAATGATGATAATGATAATTCGAAAAAGGAACTGCAACAACAGTCTGCATACACTTCCACAACGCCCATAGCCATAGATAAATCGACGTGGTATTATACATTTTCAAATACTACGACTGGAATCCCAGAAGTTACTGCTAATCATTCAAAAGCTACACCATTATCATCAATAGTACTGTCATTAGATCAATCATCTTTATCAAAAAACTTCGAAGGTATTACATTGTTATGGTATGATCGAAATATCGGTAAAACAAAGGATACAAAACATACAACGAAAGTACTCAGAGAAATTAATGATTTTATCGTGTTTTACACTGATGCAGAAAAATGTATTGACTATGCTAAATCAGTTGAAAATGAAAAAATATTTCTTGTTACATCTGGTAGAAATGCCTCGAGAATTCTACATGCAACTGATGAACTATCACAAGTTGATACGATTTTCATTTTCTGTTTTAAGCCGGAGAAATATCAAAAGTTGTTGAAAAAATTTACTAAGCTCAAAGGAATCTATCATCAACGGCATACTTTGATGAATTCTATTAAAGAAAATGTTAGATTATTTGAAAAACAGATGGAAACACATAATTTTTATAATCAATGTGGTGGGAAATCAACGCGTGACCTATCGAAGGAATCAGCTGAATTCTTGTGGTTTCAAATGTTTAAAGACGTCATTTTACGGATGAAGCCAGGTAATCTTGCTAAAACGCAAATGATTGAGTTTTGTCGACATTACTATCGTGGCAATACGAAACAACTTATATTTATTGATGAATTCGAAAATGAATATAAGCCAAACACAGCCATACGTTGGTATACTCGAGAGACATTTCTTTACAAATTAGTTAATAAAGCCTTGAGAACTGAGGACATTCAACAATTACACATATTTCGCTTCTTTATCGCTGATCTGTCATTAAATCTTTCTGTAGAATATGGGAAGATCAAGGACAGTGGAGAAGATATTATCATGCTTTATCGTGGTCAAAAAATGGAAGAAAACGAATTATTGGCTCTTCAAAAAAATCAAGGAAATCTAATATCAACAAATGGTTTTCTTTCTACCACTCGTTTAAAACAACTTGCAATCTGTTTTGCTACTAAATATACTAAACGAACCAACATTTTCTCAGTCCTGTACGAAATAGAATGTAATGTAAAATCAACTGTTTTTGCTGATGTTGCTCAATTTAGTGACTATCCGAAAGAATTAGAAGTCTTATTTGATCTTGGATCAACATTTAGAATTGTTTCCGTCGTTGAAAATACACAATTAAAACTGTGGATAATTAAAATGATTGTAACCGACGAAGGAGCTCAGATAGCCAGAGAATATATTGAATTAAATCGTAAAGATGAAAATAAAATTAGTAAAGAAATGATATTTGGTAAATTACTACTATTAATGGGCAAGTATGATCAGTCAATAAAATATTTTCAAAATTTGTTAAACGATCCTGCACACAGTGAGCATAATGCATGGATCTATAATCTTCTTGGAGTTGGATATCATCGTAAAAAGGATCTGGAAAAAGCACTAAAATATTATAAATGCTCTTACGATATGATCATGAATGCTATACCATTGCGGATTAACCAATTAATCAGACCATTAGCAAATGTAGGTCTCATTTATCACCAACGGAAAGATTACCATCGTGCACTTGAAATATATTTTCAAGTTATGAAAATAATTGAAGCATACTATGGAGAAAATCATCTACAAAGTACGAAAACTTCAATTAATATTTGCAATATTTATGTTGAACAGGAAATGTATGGACGTGCATTAGAAGTCTACGAAAATGTATTAAAAATTCAACAAAAGGAATTATTATCCGATCATATTGATATTGCTATTACACTGAACAATATCGGAGTAGTTTATCAAAAATTGGGCAACGAACATCATGCATTTCAGTATTTTCGAGAATCATTGGAAATAAAACAAAAACTATTACCAGCAGAACACGAGGATATTCATCTCACAGAGTACAATATCCATAACATAAATAATTCTAAACTTGAATATCCTATCAGGGGTCCGTCAAAGGAAGCACAAAAGCAATGTTTATGTAGTACAGTGGATCAATGCTTGCATGGTACTGACACTTCAATTCAAATCTAAATCCAGTCTGATAATGTTTCACTTATTTAAGGATTATGTGAATTTTTTTCTTAAAAAGTGTCGCGTTTTAATTAAAATATTTTATTAGTCACTCATCTTTAAGTCAAACCCTAGTCGATGATTTCGGACGCCAGAAAGATGAAGGAGCGCTATAGTATCTACTAGGATTACCATGGAATCATTATCGTATCCCGTCGAAAATCATCGAAAAATAAAATTTATCTGAAATACGAAAATCGAATATATTTTTCATACCCTTCTTTAAAAAAAGCCAATTTTCTGTCGAATTTCATCAACCCTTTCGATAAGGCTTCACTCCGAGTTTTCACCGATTCTCAAATACAATTTAAACTAGATTTCTGATAGTTGTATTCGACATATCAACCGGATTTCGAAAATGATTTCACTCCGAATTGCAGTCAGTTTTCTACTACGATTGTCCTGGTATTCCATAAAGATTTCTACTTTTAAATGAGGAATTCAGTGCCGAATTTATGGGGATAGGTTATTTCTGAGAGAGAGTGCTACGTAGGGAATATCATTTGAGTGAGAGAAGGAATAAATTTCTAAATTTTTTGCCCTGCTACCTTTTTTTCCGAAAATAATAATTAGCTAAAGATTTTCCGTAGAATATCTATTGTTTACACGAAAAATAATGAAAATAACTATCAACAAAATCTTATCTTAAATTTGATTCTTTCATAGTTTATCATAATGCAACTTTTCGGGTTTTCATCGGATTTTTGTTATTATACATTAAGTTTATCTGACAAATGCTTCACTTTTATTTCAATATTCAGTTACTTTCACATACAGACGTGTCCATCAAGACGTTCTAATAGCAGCTATTTTTTAATTCTTCTCGTAGAACCCTATTAACAAAAGCTCAAGATTCAGGCCATGTATTGAAGTGAACGGTTCCAAATTTTGTTATGTTAAATAAAACTTAATCAACTCGGTGTACCGCAAAATGAAAACTTTACTATCATAGAAAAGCGGACCGCATGAGGAATTAGTCATTCTATTAATCTAAAATAGAATAATCGCACAAACTTTCTGGTTTTTATTACTCTTTTCAAGAATAGAAGTACGTATTAAAACAGATAAACAAAGATTTGCTTTGCGAAAATTATAAGCAATGATGGGTGATAAGAAGCCAAACAGTTAGAAAATACGAGGTACGATGAAACACATCAAATGACAAGATAATTCAGGCAAATAGACATGTTTCAGCACAATTGTCCCAACTATAACAGACAGTATTGTTACTATGAATTTCGTTTTACTTATTGTCATCAATCAACCAGTGAATGCGATCGAGAATTTCTTTTAAGAATGTTGTTCACAATAAAATTTCCTTCAAAAGTCGGAAAAAAGGGGTGAAAATCTAAAATACCGATGCCAAGCGTTTGAAGAGTCGGAAAAGTCTAAAAGTTCTATTGTGTATGTGCAAATACATTTAATTTTGATCAATCCGTCCTCTTTGTTATCTTGATGGTCTTCATAAATATTTCATAGAAATCTTCCAAGCAATGTTAGTCAAACACGAGTATTATATCCTAAAACCATCGCGAGATTTTTATCAGTTTCTCAGTTCATTTTATTATGAAGCTCGTCCATATGTCCTATGACGATCTCTGATCCATAATCCTTGAAGAATTCTGCATCAAATTCTGGTTCTATTTCATTCCAAATATGTGAATCCATGTCATCATTAGTATCTTCTTCATTAGAATCATCAGATTCAAGGTACATTGCATCAAAATCGTCATTCAGAGAACTCACTTCATCGAGAGAGCCAGCGCTATCTTTTGTATTTATTTCTTCAACCAACATGTGAATTATTCAAAAACTCCGGTCGTATCTGTATAGAAAATGATCGAGAGCAAAAAATAAGGGAGAAAAAGTTGGAAACTTCCTTCTTTTTCTCATGAATACTTTGTATAATATGGAAAAGAACGAAAAAGTAATCTGAACGATTGTTCAGTTCGACAGAAAAAAATGACTCATTATATAGTGATATAAAGAAGAGAACGATAAATAACCGATAGAAGATAATGAAAAGGTCATTAAGTGTATTTATTAAAAGTTAACTATCCATGAAACTATAAATCTCGAAAAATTTTCTAAGAAAACTCAATCGAGTTGAATTGATTAATTATATTAATTGTTAAATATTTCGAAAAGATAACATTCGTTTCGGCTTAGAACTGCAAGGTATTGTAAAAATCTCTAGATCGATCCTTGGACAGAATACCAGGCCGAAATTTTGTAATTTAGTTTTTCATCCAATACTCACTGATTGACTGACAATTCAGTAAATCGGTCAAACTCTTGATCAATACACATTAGTATTATCAAATAAAATTGTGCTAGATCACGATATGACGGGTGAATCCCTTTTCGTCCTCACTCTTCCGAACATCCGGTACCATGACCGGATGAGCGGGAGTATAATTTTTAGTTACCGATGTCCGGAGCAAAAATTGTCCGATGTTGGAAATGGCAAAGTACAGGGTGTTCGTAACATAAGATACCGGATGCCCGGAGCAAAAACTGTCTGATGTTAGAAACGGTAAACTACAAGGAGTTCGTAACATAAAATGACGGAAGAGTGGGACAAAAAATGATCGATGCTCGAAACGATGATTTGCAGAATGTTCGAAATATAAAATGATGGCTGTTAAGAATGAATTATGGTGTTTGCTTTTTAAAATGGAGAATAATTCATTCATATAGTATATTTGTAAGTCGTTGGGTATAGTGACCTCTACAGGTATATACATTCAGTTAGATTTTCTCGGAAGTAGAGATCATGAATGAGCGATGGATTTTACAGATAAATTGTGAAAATCACTGATAAAAACAAAGCTGCAGTGTGTTATTTATGTGTGTGATATGTTAAAACTTGTACTTGTTATGTTATGATTTTTTGTAAAAAAACTCCAGTAGAATATAATGAAAAATAAAGTATATCTTAACGAACATCAGTCTCCTTTTCCTTCCGAACACTCTGTAATTTATCGTTTCGACCATCTGATAATTTTTGTTCCGGACATCCGGTATTTTATGTTACGAACACCCTGTAATTTACCGTTTCTAACATCGGACAGTTTTTGCTCCGGGCATTCGGTATCTTATGTTACGAACACCCTGTAATTTACCGTTTCTAACATCGGACAATTTTTGCTCCGGACATCCGGTATTTTCATTTCGATCTTCCGGTTTTTCCATTTCGGACATCCGGACACTTTTACAACAACTGGGTGGCGTTACGGACATCTAAGATCGATGTTCGTAAAAAAAAGCGAGGACGAAAAGGGAGCCCCCCGAAAGATCATAGGTAACACTTACAATCACTTACAATCACTTACAATGAAGGTGTTTGTCTTGTAAGTTGAAAAGACTGGATATTTTTGTATCGATAGAAAGTTCTTACCGACAAAATAACAAAGTTAAAATATTATCGGGTAAGAACTTTCTATCGATACAAAAATATCCAGTCTTTTCAACTTACAACACAAACACTTCCATTGCCAGTAATAATTCAAAAAATGAAATTATGATTGGAGATTGGAGTAAGAAAACACGAAAGTTCATTAATAACTGCAAAGTTTATTTCGAACTGCTACGAAAAATCTTTTTAAAAAAATTCATTTACAAACACCTGGAAAAATCGTCGGATGTTCGAAAAGAATGGGATGAAACTTAGGTTACCCTAATTGATCATCTCGTCTATTCTACTAAAAGGAAATGTATTGACGTCTCGTTATTTTACGTATCTACTTAATATTAAGATGCATTTCATTGAAAAATAATATGTCTCAATTAATGATAGAGTAGCACTTTGGTATAGATCATATCTTCCCTTACTAACATAAAGAATGTCCCATGAGTTCTAAACCTCGACAAGAACTAGTTTATATATAAACAAAAAAGCGATCAATACCTAACTATATTTTGATGAGCTTCCAATGCTGAAGACGATCTTTAAAATGGCATATTTTGAGATGATATTTTCTTTACTCATAATAGCGATATAAGCATAAAAATCCTCAGATCGACCAGTATTTTTCGATGATAAAAAAATATCGTATTCAACCATCATGGATTTGTTTTTCATCATCATGTAGTGTACTTAGAAAAAAACAATACATGGGATAGAGAACGGAATATTTTCTATCGTATTACCAAATACTCATAATTTCGTTCATTTAAAGTGTAAAGTTAAGTGATGAAACAATTCTGTATACAAAATTTCAGTTCAATCGAATGTAGTTTACTAGAGTTATCGTATAGACGGTCGGACAGACACACTGACCGATTGTAGAATGTATGAACTTCTTGAATACACAAAAAAAGAAAATAATGAAAATGCGATAATATGTAAAGAAATATAAATAATATAGACAAGTTAATGAATGTATATTATCGAATGTTCAAATAAACCGATCGTAATGGAACGTCACATTGATATGTAAGAAAATATTCTCTTACATAAAATAACCATTGGAATGAATATATATATATTTGTTTTGCTTTGACCTAAAAATAATATATTTCAAAGTTTTATAGTGTTTTAGAAGAAGTATATGAAGATTATGGCACAACAATTGTTTTGCTAACTCATTTGTCGGTTTTATTTTTAGGAAAAAAGTTTTCTTAATTTAATTCAAAATTAAAACCAAAAAACATTTTTTAGATTACAAATCTTCCAAATGCTCCATCCGATTAACGTGTAATTAGCATCGGATTTTTGTTAGACATTCCTAAAAGTGCATTGTCTCAGTGGTAATAATGCTCAGTTAAACTTGTGCAGCTTTTTTCTTCATTACGGATTTCTCAATTGATGTATTGACAAACAATGAAAATGAAAAGATTTCAAATTTTTTGTTATAAGAAAAAATTCATCAAATGAAGAATAAAATAATTATTTGATTAATAAAAAATGATTTTCCAATCCGAGATTTGTGTGATTTTGAGCTGAAATATTAATGTATAGTGATATTCGGGAATATCAGAGTAACAGAGTTTTGGTCACCGAATAGCTACGTTAGTTGAGTAACTAAAAACAAAAAACTTAAAAAATTTTTCTTGAACTTTATTTTTCATTGAATAACAATTTTCTACTTAGCTATTAGGATGATATATGATTATCCATATCAAAAATGTTGCAGTACCTTGTGGTACGTTAAAAAAATCCTCAAGACGATATTCAATGATGTTAAATTTCAAATAAAAACAACACTGTTACCACTTAAAGTTGTGCCATTAGAAGTTGTTGATGGCATCTCTGTTAAAGATGTTGTTGTTTCTGCCGCTACAGCCGTTGAAGTTGTAGTTGTTGCTGCTGTAAAAAGTAATAGTTTTTATAAATAGTTCATAAAAGAAATATATTATCTAACTTTCATTGCAGATTTATTGGTAAGAACGAATTTGGGCGCATCTATCTATGTACAATTTATTATGTTCAATAACGTTTTCTACAGCTAGTTTTTCTTGTCTAATTTTATAAATTTTTCTAATAATCTAACCACAAATTATATTAAATTGTACCTTGAATGATTCTATGTGTATGATAAAGCTTTGATACTGTTTTCTTGATTTATTTTTTCGGATAAATCAATTTTAAAATGGATATTATAACAAATTCTTCAATGTTCATCTGTAGACTCTTTTTACTTAACTAGAGAAAAAGACGAGTTTTCAAATCATACAATAAATTATCGAAGGGATAGAACTAATCTATAGTTTTCATATGATTGTTAAAGATTCGCTACAAAAAAATTTGAAGATTTCAAACATACATTGATCGTCAGTGCATTGTCCTCCATGTTGGTCCTGTTTAAGTTGACATGTGCTCTGAAAAACAAATGGAAGTATATAGAATCTATCATTTAATATTGTATGATTACATACCAAATCATACCAACAGCCACTGTCATTGATATTGTAGCCACATGTCAAAAGTCCATTGGTGATCTGGGAACTAAGAAGTCCAGATCCCGACTTATCGGTAGCGGGGCATTGGCAACTAGATGCTTTAGAATGAATAACAAAACTCAATATTATTTATTAATAAATAAGAAAATATGAATATTGTTTCCGAATTTGTTCATATTGTTGTAATTTAAAGAAGATATCTTACTAGTTGTAGTTTGAGCAGTAGAAGTTGTCGTATTGCTTAATCCTGGTTGTGGCGCTGCGCTTGTTGTCGTTGCTATAAAGAAAAAGAAAATAAGAATAATATTTCAACTTTAATTTCCTCGTGAGAAATAAACTATTAATAGTATATTCAATTACAAAAATTTTAGTCTTTGAAAAATCGAACTTTCAAATTCTTGAAATAAATACTTTATTTCTTCATTTGTCAGTTCTCTACATATAAACTCAAAGAATCTTGAATTAAAAGTTTGAGACAATCACTTAAAACGTACGTGTTTTGGTAATGCAAAATCCACTGTCACCATCCGTTTCAAGATTGCAGTCAGTCTGGAAAATACATAAAAATGTGAAATATATCACATTAATCTTGTACATACTCGATACAGACAATAATATGTACTACGAGCATCTCCAGCTTTAGGAACGTACCAACATTTCAATTGTCCGTTAGTCTGAACATCGCCTGCATCAGCCCGTGGCCAAGGTCGAGTATCTTCTAATGGACATTCACATCCAAATACTTCACAAAAAAAATATAAACAAGTAATATGAATATCTGAGAAAATGAGATATAAAAAACTGTCTCCTACTTTTATTAATGTTAATCATAAATATCAGAATAATTGCTAGATTCAGAGACATTTTCATCGAATTTTCTATTGTGATGAGAATGCTAGAAAAAAAACAATAATAGAAACGTTGTTATAAATGAATAATAATGAATATTATGTTTTTCATGTAGATGTAATTATACTAAAAATAGTATCATTGAAATTATAGAAGTAATTGATGGTGGGCACCAAGTCTTCTATGATTCACGTGTGCTATGCACTGATTCGTGGACAGATAGTAATAATGAAAAGAAAAGAAATAAAAATGAAAACTAATTGAGTAAAAGTAAAGAGAAACGCAATTACAGGTGTACAGAAACGTGATCGATACATTTTTTATTTTATTTTAAGATAGGGGCGTAACTAGAAATAATCGGTTGATTGGACACCGCCGTAGAAAAGTTAAAAGTATTGCACTGTGTGCCTCTTTTTTGAAATTAATAATCAAAGCCAAAAACTATTTTGATACTTCCGAAATTTAAACTTTCAATATCGATTCAAAAAAAGCAGAGATAGACAACTATAATCATCAGTTCAGATAAACCTTCTATTGGAAAATTAAATTTAATGAAATAAACAGACACATCACAGCTTATATACATACAACTGTTTGCAAAAAAAACTTGGAAATATTGTTCTACAAATATCATCTTCTGTACAAGTGCTCTTCAAATTGTTTTATATACTATTTGATAGTCCACGACGAATATTATACAACTGTATAAATTCATATTTTATTTATTTACTTCTAAGAGTATCGAAAAGGAAAGAAATCACATTTCTTTAGCCCACAAAAAATAACTTTCGTACTTACTTATGATTGTAGAGAAAAAGTTGTTAAGAAAAAAAAACTTTTTTGCAAACAGCTGTACTTTTTATGTTATTAGCTGATTTTTACGTAGCACGTTCATTAAATAGCATTAGTATGGCGCCAGTATTTGCTTCTGGAAGAGATGATGGAGATACTATTGCAGCTAATATTACATAACTGAAATCATAGCTAGCCGATACTGTCTCACATATCATTTTTCTGGATCGAACATTTGATTTTATCACAATAGAGGATAAAGGTACTGAACAAGTGTTTCTTCGTCCATAATAGTTATTGAAGTGGAGCACTGTTGATATAAAAGGGAAATATAATTCTCAATAAAGTTAGTTCGAGATCAAGAAATAAAATTTCTTGTTAGTCTAGTCATATTTAGTTACAGAAGGAACCTCTGTAACAGATGCTCAAAGAGATATCAATTCGGATAAATTGAGTCTGTGATTTGTTGACGAATGAAACTTTCATATTTGATATTCTTTTTAAATGTAATATTTAATTTTAAGATATTGAAATAGAAATTAAAAACAAGTTTAAACATTTTTGGTGAAATTTTTTTCAAAATTTCCTTTGTAGTAATATCTTAGTATTATTGTGCGGAGTATGGGATCGGCAGAGAACGAATTTGAACTTATAAATAAATACAGCTTGCATTTATTGATGACGCCGAAATAGAATGGACAAATCAGGATGCATAATAGCTCATCGAGAGTAACAACTATCGACCAGCAACACCACCATCTAACCTTACCTATTTCATAACTTCGACGACAGTAATCTTCAAGATAGGCACAACAAACCCATCTGATGAGACTTTTAAGCAAAATCGAAATCGCCATTATAATGTTCTTTCTAACTCAACATCCTCACCACTCACTTTCAACACCTGCATGTCAAATAAGACCTATAATCTGCCACTTCTATGGTGATGTGAAGAAATGGCACAAATATTTTTTCCAATGCACACTAGTACAAAAAAGCAAAGAAAATCAGTCTTTAAATTTGATAATGTACATGTATTTTGTTCAAAAAGTGGAAAGGATAAATGAACTAGCATAACTAAATGAATGATGTACCATATTCATCATCGCTCAACCTCAATACCAGCACACCACACTCGTTCTATTGATCGCGTTGCTCTAATGTTCACAATCGGATCACCTGATATGAGGACCAGATCAGCGCGCTTTCCTACTTCAATAGCACCACGATCTGTTAATCCAAAAAATTTTGCAGGCAAACAGGTTGCGGCACGCAATGCATCCACGTTCGATAGTCCAGCCTCAACCAAAAGTTCCAGTTCATAATGTAGCGATTCGCCATGTGGTACCTATAAAATTAGGCAAGCTGTGAACTAAATATTCGCACAATAAGCCAAAAATTTACACCTATAAATTTTAAAACTACCTGATGTTTATGGAAATGCTTAATAAACTTTTGGACTTTCCAAGATAGTTTTCTACACAACCTTATGGAAAATCTTTCTAAGAAAATCAATTAGATCGATGGAATAATAATTTTTAAGTGTAATGAAACTAGTCAAAACTCATTATATTGGTCTCATAGTAAGATTTATAGTCAAATTTAGCGAAAAAAAGCAGTTTTTTTAAAATTTGATTCTAACAGAGATTTTTCTGAATACATAATTTTCTATAAAATCATCTTGGAAAACTTAACAATTTTTGTGATCACCTTCACGAGATAAATGAGCGAGTGACGAACATCCATGATGCGCGAATAATCGAATCTCAAACATTCAATTCACAACATGCCTACCGGAGACGGTGATCCTGCAGTCGAATTAGCATCTGTGCCCGCCAGAATGGGTACACCGGCACGGTACATAGCTGTGACTGAATCTCGTGCATTTTCATATTTCTGGTTTTTATATTGTGGATTCTGGCGGCGAGCTTGAATAATTGTAAACATAACACTTGGTCGAAATAGAAGACGTAGTATAGCACCCCAGCTTGGCCGGTTTGAAAGGCCTTTCATCATGGTTAATGTTGGCACAGCAATACGTTTCTCCGCTGCCATTCGCGATGCATCTTCATGATCGAGAGTCTTGTCGCGAGGTACATGCGTTATCACATCAGCCCCGGCATCCTGTGCCATGGCAAATGGAACGAAAGCGGCTGCATGTGCAATCACAAGTTTGTTGTGCTTATGAGCTTCGGCGACCAGTGCATTTACTGTGGCCTGATCGGGACCAGGCACGTCGCACACAACCTTAATATAATCTACACCTTCGGCAATACGCTTTGCTATATAGCTCTTTGCATCTTCGGGATTGGATACCAATTCGTCGGCGGGAATTGGTAATAAACAACTATGCACACTTCCAGGGGAAGTGGCCGGCACTTCAGGACTACGAATATCTGTCATTCCTACTCGATGTCGCAAGCTGTCGAGCTTAGATCGAGGCCATGTAGCCATATCAAGACCTGTTGTAATGCCAAATTTACACATCTGACGGAGACTATCCTCATTTTCGAGATGGACATGAGCGTCAATCAAACCAGATAGGAGTACACCCCCATTTCCATCAATTACTTGAGCTCCTTTGGAGTCTGTACCGATAAGTCCGTTATCAATCACTACTGTACTAGGTTCACGAATAAACTGCCCGTCGAATATGCGAACATTGGTAAGTGCAATTTTCTTTGTTTCACACGAAGTCTGTGATTTTGTAGACATACGATCTATTTTAAAAAAAACTTTTGCGTAAATGCTCTGCACTAATAAACAGCAATCAACTTCTTGAATGATTTGAAGTTTATAAAAGAAAAAAAAGAAAAAATTATTAAAAAGGGTAAACTATGGAAAAAATTTCACTGGGAACTATTCAGATAGCCATATACAGATGAAAGACATTTATTTAATGGGTCACTGGATCAGAAAATCACTTACTTGGTATTCACATTTTTATTATGTACTTTTAAGAAAAATATTTTACTTTTTACATCTCACATTACTTGCCTTCTTTTATTTACTTGATAGAAAAAGAAATGTTTTTTACCTTATGTGTGTGGTATAGCAGTACACTGTTTACTAAAAATACACATTGTGTAGAACGAAAAAAATTACGACATATTGATTTACGAAAATTCGATCGTCATTCCATTGACTGATTTTGCTAGCGTTAAGATACACATTTTCAAACAGTTTTCGAACGGCTGAATCTAACAATGAAAACTGCGGAACTTTAACTATTATAGAAATGAATTTAAGCCAGATATGAGAAAATACTGTTTGTCTGCGTCCGAACCATATCAAACAAAATTATACGGACGATGGATGTACAATGGGAGGTTTTGTTTTTAAATTTCTCTCGATTGTTTATGATGGTGAGTGACGGACACTGGACGTACACGGCCAAAACATTTTTACCTTTTGACAGGCAAAGAATGGACAAATCGGTGGCCAAGTAAAAAATATGTGTTTGTCTCACCTTTGAGTTGTGCGCAATATACTCTCCTAAGCGTAAATATGTTTTTTCAGCTCCTAAAGGACACATCACAGATCTTCATTTTGGTCTCATACAATAATCTCATTATGTATTATAAAAGGTAATCAGAATGTCTTACTTAGAAGATGCAAAGCCATTCGCTGAGGTTGTATCAATCGATAGTTCATCGAACTCTGATCAAGATGAGATTTCAATTAGATCCTTACGACATTTACTGAAAAATGACAGCGAATAAAATGAGAGACATCAATTTTTGTTGCTGTTTCGAAGTTACTCTTCTGTGTAATCGCTGCCATTTTCCAATGAAATGTTTAAAAAGCAAAGTTTAAAATTGAATATTGATGTTTTTGATAATAGTTTTCAGACATCAATCACAGAAAAGTTACTATAATCTTTCAATATTTCGACTAATTCATTTTCTACGAAATATTTATTCAATGATTCTTCTTACTTTATTTAAAATGAATCATATACAGTAGCGTGGGCAAAGGTGGGTGAGTTGAGAATTCCCTGAGGCCCAATATTTTGTTGCACGGTTGAAAAACTTTCGAATCCTTTAATTTTGTCTCTCGAAATAATGTATGTGTCAATTTTTTTAACCATTGTTGAGCAAGAAAAATAATTCTATTTCACTCAATCAACGTTCAATTTTCCAGTGAGAAAATGAAATCCTAGCTTGCTTTCACCAGCTTTATATTGAATCAAGTCAGCGAAATTTTACTGTTAATATTAAAAAAAAAATGAATTTTTATTTAGTGAATTTTAGATTTGCCCATTGAAGAGCAACTTCTACCACGAAATTTCTCCAAAAATTTGGCTAAAAAAATCATTTACACTTGTAGCAAAGAATTTCTTACACTTCTGAGACTTAGAAGCTAAGCATCTACCTATGTTACTCCAAAAAACAAAGTGGTTATCATTATAGATTTCATACAACAGATGATAAGACACTTTAACGTTAAAAAAAAAACTTTTATCAAATGATACAAGAACATCGAGCATACTCTTCTGTTGGTTGAAGGCTGTTAAATTTTCTCTTTAATAGATATCACCTTTGGAAAAGATAAGAAGTTTTGAAAAACTCTAGCCCAGTTCATTTTTCAGCTGTCCATGACTGATCAAGCCTCACAAAAGAATTAATTAAGCTATTGATCCATACTTGAAAATTCGTGGCTACATCACTGTAGAGAAGAAAGGTAAACAATAGTTAGGTATAGTCTACATATGTCCCAAAAGTAGGAAAGTTCTTAAAGTCTATCTAACTGAGTATCAAAGTAAGCTAATAGGTTGACTGATTGAACTGAAATTTATAGGAGAGACTGATAATTATGGGTTCTATAACTCCTGAAAGTTCCGGCTAGAAATACCGTCTCTTTCCAGGATGCTAATAGGCTTGCAAAATGTCTCTCATACTTTTTATGTAGAGCCCTGGTGTGTTTTTAATTCTCAAATGTAATCACTCAAAACACGCCGGCGAAATAAAATACTGTACATTATTTATGGAAATGGTTTAGTGTAGTCTTACACTAAACATAAAATCTATGTCTCACTCTCCATCTCTTCCTATACAGTTTAATATTCTCTTTTAGATCGTATTTCATAAAAAATGTTCTTATTAATACTATTCCTTTTCATCCAATTGTCCAAATTAAATGGAATTATTCCCTTTGATGGTATCATTCATCGATTAAGTGATGGAAGCTCTTACGCATTTTTATCTTCACCAGTAATAGGAGGTCATGCATCATTCATTGAACAAATAACACCAAGTGGTACTTTAGCTGTTGCTTGGTTTTCGGGTGGTGAACAACAACCTAATTGTTCAATTGCAGTATCACTTCTTGAATTTGGTTCACAACAATTTACACCTGGTGTTATTGTAAGTGAACGTGTTAATTATTCAAATCAAAATCCAGTTCTTTTTTGGGATAATGAAACACAAATATTACATCTATATCATACACAACAGTTAGCACATTTAAAGGAGCAATATGCTGAAATGTGGCATTTATACAGTAAAGATCGAGGTGAATAATATATATTAGAAATCTATATATTAAAAAAAACTTAATTATAATCTTCGTTAGGTGCAACATGGTCAACTCCTGAAATATTCTATAGTCAACAAGCTGCATGGGATCGTAATCGTATTATTTATACATTCGACAAAGATGGTCTTATCTTCCCATGTTATAATTCTTCACCGAATCACATCGATGATTATTCATATATACTTCGAACATCATCACCTACATCCAAGTGGACTCGAATTGATATGAAACAGAGTGATAATCTTATTCAACCAACAATCGTTCGTTTGAATAATTCTTTACAATTACGATCATTTTTTCGTGATAAAAGAAGCCAATGGATTTATTATTCTGATAGTAATGATGATGGATTAACTTGGACAATACCAAAATCAACATCTTTACCAAATAATGATGCAGCAATACAAGCATATACATTAAAAAGTGGAGCTATTATTATGGCATTCAATAATCTTAATGGTACAGGAAGATCACCATTAACTGTATCACTTTCTTATGATAATGGAATAACATGGCCATATCATAGAGATATTCAAATTCATAATGATGATAATTCAACATATATTGGAGAATATTCTTATCCATCTATATTACAAACTTCTTGGACTGCATCGGATAATAATGATATTCATTTGGTACATACATATAATAGACAAACAATTAAATATCGAAGATTTAATGAAAATTGGGTTAAATATCAACAATAAACTATTATCAATTATATCGAAATAAATTAATTAATAGAAATTTCAATTTTTTTGTTTAATTTAATTTAAATAAAATACTATTTCAAACTATGACAAGTAATCTCTTTTCTTTCTTGAGGATAAGAATGGAAGTGAATCAAGTACACCATTATCCAAAGAATTTTGATCTTGTCTATAAGGATCATTCTTTTTCCGTAGAAATATATTTATTTATACAGAACTTTAAATTTGAACAAATGGAAAGTAAAGTATGTTCAGAATCGATGAAATCTGCTTTTGAATTTTAAAGATAGTGAAATGAAAGAAAACTCTACTTGAATTATTAAAAAATCTGATGAAAATGGTTTATATTAGATAGTATTGCTTTATATCAGCCGAAATTGTAATAGAAGAAAGATGTTGATGCTCTTAGATCCATTGTAAAAATGATTTAATTCTAGGATGTACAAGTCTTTATATGAATAACTGCAATATATGTCTTTGAAAATGAATATACGTTCTCAAGTGATTATAGAGTATGCTTGAGAATTAAATGATTATTCGAATCGATAATTAAACATATTCAAAATGTTTTAAAGTCAACATTTAAAGATTTAATCTTTGACAAATTTTAATTATTCGAAATCGATGTTATAATCCGATCGATTAATTTTTGTCATAGAGATATTTTCTAGCGTTCTTCTTATTCTACATAAAAATCGTTTATGCGTCACGTTTAACCATTTCACTGCGATGTCGCGCAACGATGAGTGACACTACAATTTGACGAGAAAATGTATAGAAAAGCACTTTTTTTTTGCTTTTTTCTTAAGCAGGAGATCGGATGTAAGCTGTCATATCTTTTGTCTTCAGTACTTTATTTGAATTCTTTATTCCATAGCATAATACTTATCATTAAAACTCTCAAGGCAAAAAAATTTATCACAATCAGTACAGAAAGTTTTTACTTTCTTTGATTTTGCATTGCTCGCTTCTCTTCACTGTTCTATCCTTCCTTTTCTTGAAGATTGTGATCCGTCAGCTTGCGTTTCGTTTGACTTGTTGAACGTTCTATCGGATCAGATTCTAGACTCCCGTATAGCACACCAAGAAGTAAAGATTGCACAAGACTTTCACGAAACTGTAGCATTGTCGTACAGCTTGTATGAAAATTTTCCTTGTAAATCAAATAAGCATTTACTATCAACATTTCAAATGCCACTTTTTAAGCCGTCTGAGACATGTGTAGTATGCTGATAATTGATCTGATAAGTCTGTACCTTATTTTCCCTTATTGTAATCGATAATAACTTGTGGTTTTATGATGTGTTCATTTCATTTATTGGCTTTACCGATCTTCATTAAAGTGGTTGAATGGGATAGCTTTGCGGATATCATCAAAACATCTCTTCTATCTTTTATTCGATTAGTTTTGTACCATTGTTGTTCTGAAGTCCATAAACTTCGCCATACTTAAGCTTTTTCTGAACTACTTCATGTTCTGATCCAATCCGATTACTTCTCAATGTTCTAATCAGATAGGTATCATTCCGAAATAAACTTTTTGCTAGAGCCACATTTGCAAAGAAGTTATCAGGGTCTACAGTTCGATGACAGCCGAAAAGATCATCTACTAAATCGATTTTGAATGACTTCAGATCCAAATAACTTGATTTTACTCCGATACTATTCTATTTCTAGTATTTATATTAATCCCATTTCAATAATAACGCCCAATAATTTTAACATTTCTTCACTAATATTTGGCTTCCATTGAAGAGTTTTCGATCGTTTGATAAGCATCTGCCTTTGTATGTGTTGTTCTGCATATCGATTGATTTCACGAGCTATGAGACTAATAATCTCATCAGTGATGAAATGTCAGTAGCAATCAATAGGATTGATCGTATGATCTTCCGACTTTTCTAGCACTTCTTTCATCATTCCATAGTCCTCTTGGAATTTAGTATCCGATTCTGATTGTATTTCGCCCCAGATTTGTGAATTCACATCATCTGTAACTAGTTCTTTGGCGCTTGAAGTTTCGAACTGCATTCCGAAAAAGCCATTATCCGAACTGCTCACAACCCTGTATGAGTCGCCACTTTTTTCTGTATCCGTTTCTTCAAACAGCATGTAAATTGCAACATTTGAAAAATGTGAGTTTGGTTTATTTTGATTAGATTGATGTATGTACTTATATATGCATTTATGTGTAAATCGGAAAATTTCATGTATCACAGAAGAAAATAGGATGGGAAAAAAATCAACATGGTGAATTTTATTGGAAAAATCCTAATGACGAATAGGGATGCTTCCCACAAATCAAAAATATCAATGAGTGCATCTCTCGAACGTGAGAATGCATGAAAACCGATATATTGAAGTTATTTTCCTCGAAAAACCGAATCGCGGTGAAAGGGCTAACGAAGATTTATACTGATTAAATGGATGCCTTTTGAAAAAGCAAAATAAATTTCCTTGAGCAAGACATGGGGTGGGAGTCTATAATTTTGACAAGCCCTGTAGATCA
The DNA here is from genome assembly GCA_022393335.1 of Macrotrachela quadricornifera. NCBI lineage: Eukaryota > Metazoa > Rotifera > Eurotatoria > Philodinida > Philodinidae > Macrotrachela > Macrotrachela quadricornifera. The sequence continues at coordinate 356,182 of JAJEKB010020941.1, forward strand.
TAAGCGTTCAGCTATTCACTAATTTATTAAGTCAAATCAAACAATAGTTGTCGAGAATTTTTTTCTTTGTACTGTTACTTTCGTTGGTAAAAATAACTATGTGAGATAATATCGTTATCAGTACAAGAAAAAGTCACGTGGAAAAAGGTGATGAAGTTTCTTTTGGATGGATTTTCTTTTTCACATTACCAAACACCCACTCTGTCCTTTCTACAACCGATAATATCAACAAACATATCTTATCATTATACGTCTTCTTTTCAAAGAAATAACCAACTTTCTGAGTATTTAGATTAAGTTGTCTTACTCATTTGCTATTACTCATTAAATTGATAATCATGATGTATTTAAAGACTTGAATCATTTAATCTGTGAATTAATTTTTATTATGGCAATATCAAGTTTATTGATGACAGAAGCTTACAAAATGTTCAAAGACAAATGGAAAACTAAACCTGGAGAGAATTATTCTGGTGATAGATGGTCTGTTGCAATAATTAAAGAAGAAAACGAAGGTGTGCATATTGGACCTTCAGAGAAAAAGACACATGCTTATGTTGTCGTTCTCGATAAGAAAGATCAAGTGCAAGAGCAAGAATATGATGCATGTTCTAATTCATGGGTTGATAATCTTCATGAAATTTATCCAAAAATCAACAGTTGGATTGAGATACACACGGAAATAAATCCTAATCTTTCGTAAATTTTATGAAATAACCTTTTTGAAATAAACCTATTGAAAACTATAAATATTTATTGAAATCTAATATATTATTTTTTATCATTTATAGAATACTGATTTTGAAAATAAACAGATACTACAATATTCTTTTATCTAGTCACAACTTGTCGATAAAAATATAAAACTAACTCTTTAGTTATATACTTAGGGATACCAAAAGTAGCGAGGAAGATACTTTTTTCCTTAAGTAGAGGTATAAAAAAATTTCTTTTTTTTACCAATAGATAGAGCGTGTTCCGCTCTATCTTTCGATGCTATTTGATAATTTCTCGACTTCTACCAAATTAGTGAAATTTCGAGAAAACGTTTTTTTTTGCGTACAACTCTCTGATAGCAGAAGCTTAGATTTTTGCCTATGTATCGTTCTTTTCCGTTTTTTCTTTCTGTTTATAACATCGATAGAAAGTTAGATGTGATTGTTGTGTATCTACAACTGTACAGAAAAATTTTAAATCATATTTTTAAGACAAAACTTACAAAATACTTTCCAAAATTCAACAATTTTTCATCAATATTATTATATAAAGAGGATGAAAAAGTGCATCTAATGATATAGATTTCAAAGTGTTCATACACAATATCCTCGGATAATTATTGAGCCTAAGAAGATATTCCTCTTAAGAGGCTGGTCACCCATGTCAAAAATGTTTTAACTCTCGCTAGAATGATTCTTTATCCTACAATGTTATGTCATTTTATTCGTCCTATGATGGGGAAAAAAGTTATGTATCCATTTAAAAAACCACTTGAATATTGCTGAAAATAAGCCATTTTTTCCTATAAACGGGCTAATATCGAGATTTTGTTTACAAAAAGTTTATGTTTGTGAGAAATAAACATCATATTCGGAATTAGCGCATCGAAATACACCAAAAACTCTGTATACCATCGAAAAAAGAATTCTAACGAAATTTGACCCGAGGGGGCAACAGGATAAAATTGATGAAAATATGATTAACAAAAATTTTAGTTGATTTTTGTGTTTGGTGCACCTTATAATGATTTCAAAACAAAAATAACGTAAAATATATCAACAGATAACGGCTTATGTACAGACCGTTTTTATTTGTTTATTCTGCTTTTTGATTTATCAATATGTTTCATGTCATTTTAAGTCTAATATATGATTTAAATAAATATTCTATATTTACTCAATGATCTTCTTATTTTGATATCTAACTCAATAAAATATCTTTTAAGTATAAAGATTTATTTTAAAAAAATATGGATTCAACTATAGAAATATTCATAGAAGTAAATCTTAAAGAAGATTTTCAATTGAGACATATAAACAACAAGAAAATAGTTGATTATCTATATAATAAGTGATAAAAGTACATGTTTTTTTTGCAGTATGAAAGAAAACAAATCACTTATATTCAAGAATATATATGTGAGCAAACTTAAGATGAGTGCATGTCAATTACGTTATTTTTAATCGTCTTCCATAAGGATAAGAGTATGTAGTAAAATACATGTGTCTTTGTTCATTATTTTCTATGTTTATCATCGAATGCCGGAACAAGTTTATTCTGATGGTTGCTTTTGAAATTGCAACAATCTTTTTATCAGTTATAATTTTGTTTTTACTTTGTCTATCTTCAAAACTCAATAATCATGAGCGGATCGTCCTAGATATATCGCTGCTACGAGTCCTTGATAGCGATCCGTTCAATGATCCATTGTATTTTGTTGGAACATTATTAGACCCAAAATTCAAATTTCGCTGGATTTATTTAATGAACTATGCTCCATCGATGGAATCCAAAATAAAACACGCAATGATAAATTTAGTACTAGATGAATGTGAACGAAATCGGAATAAACAGATGGATCAATCATCCTCACAATATTCATCTTTGAACAGTGATGAAACTTCAAGACAGGGTGATACAAACATTAAAAAACGAAAGTTATTTCTATACGATGAAGATGAAGGATCATCTTCAAAAAATACAGAAGTTAGTCCAACAGATGAACTAACCATCTATCTCAATGATTCGAATCGCATAAGTTCCCTTTCATCATAGAAAACTGGTTTCCCATCCTCACTAGCAGCTGTCGTGAAGAAGATTTTTTCCGTTCGAGCATCATCTGCTACAATCGAACGTGTTTTTAGTCAGTCTGGACTCGTCATGTCACCTAGAAGGACGTCGATGGGAGATGAACTCTTTCAATCATTAGTCTTTCTACGAGTTAATCAAAATCTGTTATAGATAGTTTAAAATTATAGTCTTTTGTAGTTTACCTTTTGTTCATTAAAATATGTTTTTCTAGTTTCTTTAGAATGAGTCTTCTTTTCAACGTTTTATATTTACTCATAAGTCACAATGTAGAATTTCTAAGAAAAAATAAACCAGATCTGATAACCTGAATAAAAACAAAAGTAAAAGTCGTTTGTATCAGTAATTGACAACAGAAAACCAAAAGTAAGTTTCTAGTTTTCTGACGGTTATAAAAAAAAAAGGAAAATTAAGATATTGTTAGCAAAAAGTACATGTACTTCCGTCTCAGCTCTGATTTGCATCATGGACATACGATAAATCTAGTATGTAAGAAAACACAACTTATTTTGTTTTATTAAAGACAAAATATAAAATGAGGAATATTCCGAAGATTGAGAGCCATATGAAATACTGTGATTTTGTAAAGAAAAAAATACAATATCATTGCTATTTTAGTTTTCTTTTCATCGAAGATCCTCTGTATTGTCTATATGATTTGTATTTAGGAATCAATTTGAAAACATTTATTGATGGAACTGACGAGGGAAGTGCCCGAAGTGTTCCATCGATTTAGAGCTCAAATTTTGGCTATAAGTAGACCTCGATATGGCTAGCAAAAGCCTAAAAGGATTCGGGCCCATGGGCTTGTGGAGCTGAGTTATAATTGTTTTTCTAAATTTTTACCCTATGGCTATGGAATACCTGTAAAATCGAATCAATGAAATTCGACTAATAATTTTGCCCATGAAGACGTCTAAGGGCCATTAGAATGCCCTGAAAGTTTCAGGCCTAACGAATGTACCCTTCTTAAGAAATTCGATTTACAATAAATTCTGATTTTGTCAAATTTTTTATGAGAAATAGTAGATTTTTGAAAATTGAGTTTCTTAAGAAGGGTACATTCGTTAGGCCTGAAACTTTCAGGGTATTCTAATGGCCCTTAGACGTCTTCATAGGCAAAATTATAAGTCGAATTTCGTTGATTCGATTTTACAGGTAACCCAGAGCCATAGAGTAAAAATTTAGAAAAACAATTATAACTCAGCTCCACAGGCCCATGGGCCCGAATTCTTTTAGGGTTTTGCTAGCCATATTGAAGTCTATTTATAGCCAAAATATGAGTTCTAAATCGATGGGACACTTCAGATACTTCCCTCGTGAGTTGAATGAATATATAGCAAATGACGAAAGGGCACTAATAGATAAACAATGGGGCTTTCGAATAATTCGTATGTTTTTTTCTGCTTCAGATTTCTCTGTAGAAAACATAGATGTAGTACACACATGGAGTCCAGAAACATATCAAAATGTCAAATTAATTATTAAATTTCGTCAAAATTTTAATGACTCTTCTCAAAATATCAATGGTATTAAAAACGAAATTGTTTAATCATTTTTTACTTATAAACATCCTATGTTGCACGTTTATTCTTGGTACCGCCGGTATACCGCGTTATTTAAAAACATCGACAATATACCGATGATTTACCGGTGGTAGCTCTTAAACTCTTCGGTTCTTATAATAAACCCTCACAGAGATCTCTTTCTATCAGAATTCCAATGTTTTAACAAATAAAATTCATATTTACTGAGAAAGAAACCGGTTTTTCGTATATTTTACTTATTAAATTTTTTACAGCGCCCTCGTTAATAAAAAAATTATCTCGAGATTGGGACCAATTTGCGCTCTGTGGCTGGCACAGGTAGCTCAAACACATCGACAATATATAGTGCCATCGAAAGCAGAGCGATTTTTATAGTTTTAACAGACTTTAAAAATATTCAGCCGTTTAAACATAAGCTATTACGATATTCCATTTTCAAACAAAAACCGGCGGTATAGCGCACATTATACCGGACGGTCAACCGACGGTTTTCGTCCGGTTCGAATCACATGGAATATATTTTCTTATCATGTGTGTGACAATATTCTTTTTCATATACAGGGTGGCCCATAAGTAACGCAACCGAACCATAAAAAATTGAATATCTTTATTACGGTTCGAGCAAAGGAGCTGATTTTTTTACCAGTGATAGAGGAATGTATAAGGTTTATATTCACAAAGACATGCCTTGACAGATCCTCTATTAAGTAACTCTAGTGACTTGAAGAAAAAAATTTTGCTTTTTGATACAGGATGACCCATAAGTAACGCAACCAAACCATAAAATTTGAATACGTCCATTACGGCTAAGGCAAACGAGCTGAAATTTTTACCACAAACAGAGGACCTAAACTGATGAGACACATGTTCGAGGAAAAAATTTTCAAAAGGGGTCTTCTTGGATTTTTTGAGAAACTAATGGTTTTCCATAAGGTCTCATTGTGCCACTGGTTTTCCCCATTAAACTTCGTCCGATTGAGCTGAAATTTTTTTTGAGATCACCTACGGCTGTATCTCAGAGGTATTTTTCAGTTTTTTTCAGAAGCTTGCTTTCTTTTTTTTTGTATAACAAAAATACGAAAACGATCTCGAAAAAGCGGACAAGTCGATCTCGAAAACCCCATAAACTCGGACGAAATGGTCGAAAACGAAAACGGCCGATTTTACCTCTGGAGGATATACCCAAGTATCTCTGGTAAAAATTTCAGCTCGATCGGACAAAGTTAAGGAAGGGTTGATGGTGGCACAATCGAACTCTGTGGATGAAAAACTAGTTTTGAGAAAACTAAAAAATAAGTTTGGGAACAGGCTGATTGTTTTTTCAACATTTTTATAAACAACTTTTCATGTAGAATCCACTGAGCACATTAAAATAATTTTTTTTTGGTCACAGCTTTTTGTGGACACCCGATAGCACTTGAATGGCAGGACCAATCGAGATAATTTAAACGAAAATAGAAATACCAACATATGGTCTCTCTACAGCACATATAAACAAAAAAAAATTTTCCAAAAAGTTCGACAAAAAAAAAAAAGGACGGGGGGGGTACCCTTAACAGAGGATCTGTCAAGGCATGTCTTTGTGAATATAAATCTTATGCATGCCTCTACAACTGATAAAAAATTCAGTTTCTTCGCTCGAGCCGTAATAGAGATATTCAATTTTTTATGGTACGGTTGCGTTACTTATGGGCCACCCTGTATTTAAACCTTAGACAATAGACTTTGGCGCCATGTTTTCTTGATTGCCTACTGTGCAGCTAGCGGGTGGGCATGAATTTTGAAATGTTCCTTACGATTATTGTCGATTTGGTCAGAAAGAAAAAGAAAAAACTATGTTGTTTTTTTGTAGCATAATGCTATCTCAACTGTAGAAGTTCTTGTCTCGTTTGTCTCATTGTCTAATCACTTGTTCTTTTCGAATATTCAGAAAGGTTTCTGATTTTGCTACTATCTGAAAACTTTGAATGGCTTCGAGACATTCGGAAATCTATTTTTGTTAGCTTCGCAGAAAATGCTTTTATTCTAGAGTGTGTGTGCTCTCTCGATTAATATTATTAAAATAAGTTGTATGCCTTTTTTCTTATTACAAGTAAAAACACAATTCACTTGCTGCTATTCAAATAAACTGCTCATTATGGAATGGAGATTACTTTCTGTGCAATCTATGTAAATGCCACTTGAATGAATAAGAATATTTTAACAAATGAACGCACAGTATATTCATTTTTTGAGTAGAGAAAGAACGAGAAAAAAGCTGTTTTTTTTAAATGAAGTTTCTCGTATAAAAAAAATCTTTCTGACGATTGTTCCATCATATATATAACAATCTATGAGATGTTATATTGAAAAAAAAGCGTTTCTCCAGTGATAATCATAAAGTTTAGGTATGTCAATAATTATGAATATATTTTTCAACTATCGATATTTTGAATAGAATGATTAGAATTGGTAAAAGAGTAACCGAAAAGCTAATTAATCTTAATTTTTTTCTCAATGCGAAGACTCTGCGTGAACAGAATGATAACAAAATACGTGATCAAGTGCTCGCCACACGCGTATATCTTGTTCTTTTTGTCACAATCATTACTGTATTCGTACTTTACACTACTTTAAGTTCAGAAATAATTTCTGTGACGGTGTTCAAACCATCAATTGATACTTATGATCGTCTTTATGCTGCTTATCCAAATACTCTCACATGTTTGTGCAAAAAAGTCTCAATATACTATTTTCAATACATGTCTATGGAATATGTTCAACATCCGGTAAGATTTATGACATAACCTTGGTCATTCTTACATCATAAATATATGAAAAACAGACTCATGTATATTTTTCTTGGATATCTTTTGCGATTTCTTACTTTTATTTTGAATATTTCTGTAGAAGTTCATGTATAGATTTAGGCATGGCCACTCATGTTGATATTCCACTTTAATATAGTCTTATTTTAAAGATAAAACAAACTATTGTCCAAACCATATAATAGAAAATCCTTGATAACCTAGGATTGGTCCGAACACCATCATGTTTCATCTTTACATGAGTGGAGAAAAGCTATCATATTATCGTGTGAGTTGGTAGAGCTTTTCTACTCTTGTAAGGATAAAACATGATGTTGTTCGGGCGAATCCAAGGGGTGACCCGACAGTTGAGCTCCCAGACAGTTGAGCCTCGCGACAATTGAGCTCCCGACAATTGAGCTCCCAGCATAAAGAAGAATTAGAAAGCACAAGAAAAGAAATTTATTTTGAACACAGTAACAGTCACATTAAAAATTGAACAGTGCTCCTGCTATTTTAAAATACACGTCTCTTGTAATCAAATGAAAAGAAGAAACTATCTATTGAAATTGTTCATTCAAACATTCATATTTTGCATGTTTTCTTAGTTTTACTTGTCATGCCTGCAATTTTTCAATCATTATCGAGTTCGCACGAACCTGCACAATTATTTTGACCACAACAGCAGACGATTTTAGACGTTTTAGCACGCTGATAAGCAAAATCATCAAGTAGACGTTGATCTGGCTTCGGAAGGATTTTAAAGTTGATATTATGTGATAATAGTAATAAATTAGGATAGAAGCAGTAGTAATGACTGTATAAGAGGAGACGAATACAGTTGTTTATCACATGCTTTATCTCAATTATAACCGGTCTACTTATAAGTCAGAGCGATGAACGAATACATTAATACAGACAAGAGATGCTACTATGAAACAAATCGAGAGTGATTACAAATTCTTGAAAAAGATAATACTAACACATTGAGTGAACATTCAAGATCTAAGGGGATGATAAATACAATGGGGGGTCAATTGTGGGTGTACCAATCCAAGGTTATCAAGGATTCACTCTTGTATGGTCCGGAAAATATTGTTTTCTCCTTAAAGTAAGACTATCAAAGTGGGAGCAGTCATCCTATTCCGCGATGTTGAACATTAGGGCATTAGTTCCGTCAAGGGAACTAATTCCACCGATTCCGGAATCGGTACTAGTTCCATCAATTCCAGAATTGGAAGGAATTCCGTCTGATTCCGGATCCGGAATCGCTCGTCTATGTTGAAGATTAACCTGCAATTACAATAGCAAACATGAGGGTGAAGGCAAGAAGCGATTCCAGAAACGGTACTACTGCCCATTTCAAAATAAAAGGCAGATGGGTAATTTTTGAATAACTTTTGATCGGAACAAGATAGAGAGCTGCGGTTTTCACCGTTGGAAAGAGGCTGATCCAGCGCATCCATTCATACAAAATTGTTGAGCCTTATTCCATAAATAAATAGTGATCTATGGTCATCGTGGAAGAACAGATGGTTGCTCTATGAAGATAAAAGAAATCTCAAACTTTAACGAGTGAATTAGAGTCAGGGGCTGACCAGCTACAAAACTATATCCAAGACTTGATTGAAAACTTTAGTGCTTTGAATATTCTCGGTACGATATCCGACAATTCGAGCCTATTTTGCCAGTAATTTCTATAAAAACATCAGTTTTTTTATTTTTTTTCGCTTTTTGCTAGAAAAATTAGACCTGTTTTTATAAGTTTTTTTATACAATTATTGCGGGAAGTTTCAAAAGTCCTAGTTAGAAGTCATTGTTTTATATGATTTGATGCGTTTTCATCTGCTCTTTCCAACGGTGTAAACCGTAGCTCTCTATCTTGTTCCTATCAAAAGTTATTCAAAAAATACCCACCCGCCTTTTATTTTGAAATGAGCAGTAGTTACATCAATTCCGGAATCGGTAGCAATTCCTAAGAATTCCATGTAATTCCGTCAGACTCCGGATCCGGAAGTTCAATTCCGGATCCGTTCACTATGATAACTTAGAAGCATACGGTAAAGACTAATGCATATATGATTCCGGAATCAGACGGAATTCCTAGGAATTCCGTGTAACTCCGTCTGATTCCGGATCCGTTTACTATGATAACTTAGAAGCATATGCTAAAGGCTGATGCATATATGATTCCGGAATTTAATCGTATTATGTTAATATCTGTTTCCGGAACCGGATGTAACTCGATCCTAGGCGGAACTGATTCCGCTAATGTTCAACATCACGGAATAGGATGTATTCTCCAAAGTGGGGTATCAACTTAATTGATCATGCCCATATACAAATTCAATTCAGATTAAATATATAGAGAGACAAACTTTCAACATTCTTCATGATTCGTAAAAACTACATCATTATAGGATATTGTGGAATAGGCTCTTATCGCCTCCAAGAGCCACTTTTATGACTCCTATTGCAGTCGGTAAAGCTAGAAATTCTGGCCTTATCGTAGCCTACTCCGAGCCATTCTCGAGCAAATGTCTCACAGATCAAATGAAAAAACTATTCAGAGCAATCCACATTGATATAGTCTCAGCTCAAAGCTAAAACAGAATAAATCTCCGTTAAAATCGAGTTATATGCTTCTATAACTTTTGGAGGCTTGTTTGTTTAGAGATAGTGCCGATAATTTTGTATAAGATTACTTAGAAAGATTCTATGTTCCCACATTATTTCTCTAATTTAATCAAATCTGAATAAGGGTTTTTTTTACAATAGTAAGGATAAAATATCGTGTTGTTTGGGCTATATGATAGAAAACCTGGGATAACCCCGTAATTAACTCAACCAACACGGCATTTTATACTTCCTAAAGTAAAAAGACCCTTACTCAAGTCTGATTAGCTTTGAGACCCAGATCGATGATTTCTGAAGCAATATTCCATGAATTTCCGGCGAAAGCCCTGAGGAAACTCACCGTTTTCAGCAGGGACTCCGCCGCAATATACCAGGAATTCGACCAAAGAATCGGTTTCGATCGAAACCGGCCGTTTCGGTACCAGATTGTTTGACCTGGGGAAATAACATTGGAATGCAAAAACTTTCGAAGTAATCCCATTAGGGTGCGGCGGCGCTACCCTGATCCCTAATTTTTTCCCGAACCCGATCCCGTTCCCGTCGGGACCGGGATTAAAATCCCGACTTTTGTCCCGACGGCACGGGATCGGGACGGGTATCCCTGTTAAAAAACGGGATCGGGACTAGGGATCCCGAGGAAATACTTTAACGGGTTAAAAGTCTGGGTGAGTCGTATTCACAGAAAATGCTCACGGCATTGAAAATCCCGAAAAAATATTTTGACGGGACCGGGATCGGGACGGGTTTCGTTCAAGCGGGACAAGATCGGGATCGGAACGGGTTTCGTTCAAGCGAGACAAGATCGGGATCGGAACGGGTTTCGTTCAAGCGGGACAAGATCGGGATCGGGACAAAAAAACCCGGTCCCGCCGCACCCTAAATCTCATACAAAAGTTTCGGCGATATCCTTGGTCTGGCATCAAAAGCTTTAGAACTATATGACTCGATTTTAACAGAGATTCAATACTTTTTTGGCTTTTGTCTAATAGTGGTTCAGAGTAGGCGGCTCTAAACTGTTTTTCGATCTTATCCTCTAGATATTTATTCCAAAATGGCTCAGACTGGGATCAGGTAGATAAAGAATTTGAAGTTCTATCGACTGAGATAAGTGTCTAGAAAAACGGCGCTTAGGGGTGAGAGAGTTTCCGTTTCCAAGGAATCCATACCCATCTCAAAATGCATTTTTATATATTTTAGAACATAACGTAATGTTCATATATCCTTTTACTCTCTTTTTGCAGAAACTCAATATATGTTTCCGGTCCCCGAAAATCCTCATGAATATCTGGGTCCTGAAAATTGACCAGGGAACCTATCCAACTAGCGGAACGCTTTTGAATCGGGACTTAGTGCATCTTATAGACTTTAGTGAGTTATGTTTATGGTAAAAAGATTTCAGGCTCATGGCTTGTTTCTGGTGAGATATCGAGATTTTAGTGGATTTCCTATATAGGAGCCTACTTTTCCAGCACAACCTTATTCTCGGAGTTTCGACTTGAAACTTTGCCTACATACAGATCTCAGCTAGACTAGTTTGCAAAAACAGTTTGAGAAGTTTTCAACGAAGTCTCTTCGAAATATGAAGATTTCAACAAATCCATGGTGTATACACTATCTATAGATAAAAGTCTATATCGTGCCATCTCCATATTTCGAAGAGACTTCGTTGAAAACTTCTCAAACTGTTTTTGCAAACTAGTCTAGCTGAGATCTGTATGTAGGCAAAGTTTCAAGTCGAAACTCCGAGAATAAGGTTGTGCTGGAAAAGTAGGCTCCTATATAGGAAATTCACTAAAATCTCGATATCTCACCAGAAACAAGCCATGAGCCTGAAATCTTTTTACCATAAACATAACTTACTAAGGTCTATAAGATGCACTAAGTCCCGACTCAAAAGCGTTCCGACAGTTGGATAGGACGCCTCGTGAGAATCCATTAGGATTTCCGAATTTCTAGGAACTTGGCACTCTATAGAGATGCCCATTTCTAGGAATCTGAAATTAAATACGTATTTTCATGCTGTGTAAACCATTATTAAACCTATGATAGTTACATATTAGTTCGAAACTTGGGATCTGTTTAATTGTCCTTTTAATACAAACTGATCCGGTCCAATTAAGAGCGTAAGTGCAGGTTTGGAACCTTTGACATCTCAGCACTTTTTCAGCACCTTATTGAATATCTTATTATGAAATTTTGCGCTTGTTGGATATATGGCATCGATAGCTTTAAACATTAGATTCATTGCTGAATGAAGTGCTTAAATAATTCTTTTGATAAGAACTAGGAAGGTTTAACAATTCTTAATTAGGAACTGAGCCAGTTGAACAGCTCTTGTAACTGGAAATGTACCGGTGGCATCGGTGCGTATATTGAAACATTGACACTAACACTGTATTCTAATGATCAGAATATAGGGACAGTAAATGCTCATAGGTCTTCAAGCTTTATCTGATAGGGGTACTCATTATTCAGTAAGGGATATCCTATAAGAGTATTCATACGCAGGTTTTTAACGATTGCACTTCAATTTACTAAACTGGAACTGGCCAGCGAAATCGTCTTCACACGAGCTGGGACTGCTTTACCAGCTCTTCGACTAGATTCTCCTGAGCTCTGAAGCTGAAACTATCACACACCTAACGTTAAATGGGTCTGTGGTTAAAGAAGAAATCAACGATGTTTGAAATATGTCAAGCACAATACCCTCGACCAGCACCCGTGAAAGTGGGGAGGGGGAGAGTGTAGGGAGGTATGCACCCCCCAAAAATTAAAAATTATTTATTCTTACACACCAAAATGAATAATATTTTTTTGAATCTGCAAAGTACCTCACAGGGACATTTGTAAAAACATCTTTCAGAGATGTTGTGAGTGGAAATGGGAGTCAGGGAATGATCTTTTTATAATAATAATCGGGGATTATCGTTGAGATATCAGTCGAAAACATAAAGTTCTACGGCAAGTTGAAGAAATCAGCTGTTCTTTTGCTTAAAACTCTGGCATAAACAATGTTTTTTGCTACAAAATTTTGAAATATTAGAATTTTTCACTTCATGAAGAAGTAGCCGCATGGGCATACTCGCCTTGAAAATAACTCTGATCGTCTTGTTTTCATGGTACATTTTACTGCATCCTACCTTCTGAACACCTTTATTTATGCGCAGTCGTCGCTAGTGTGGTCGCCTTCGGCGGCGAAATGACTAAGAGTTATAGCAACACTTTTTATCTTTCGAGAAAAATAAGAAAAAGAAAAGTCTTTCATAAGTCTGATATGAGAAAAATAACATCTACGTAATCGCAGTGAATACATGAAAACTTCTAACTTTAGTCCATTTTTCCTTCAAAACAGCCTAGTCGAGAACAATCGTTGCCAAAGCGGCCGCCTTCGACGGCAGAAGTATTGAGAAAGTTTCTTCCGTCATATACTGGTTGTTTTGTTGAGAATTTGCCAGACACAGTCGAATTTTCTAAGAAAGTTGCAAATAGTTTTCGCTCCGCGAAAAATATTGCATTTCAGATTGTATGATAAAGGTTAATACTAAGTCTGATGCGAAAAAAAAGATTTTGCTTTCTTCAATCAGACTACCTCAGAAGTCTTGCACCCCTCACCCTCACCCTCACACCCTCGACGTAATATTAATCACAAAATAAAGCTATTCCATTATCTGATCCAATTACATCAATCTGAGTAAAACAGTTCACTCTGACTTCCTCTAGGAAAATTGAAGTAAACGCATCTTATACTGTCTTGATGCCGGTATTTTGTAGTACATTCAACACACCAGATAATGGATCACATACAAGTGATATTTTCTCCACAGTTAAGTGACCAATGCCTAAAAGCAGTTGAAAACCTATGACCATTAACGCTAAATATATACTGAATAGTTAAACGTACTCTACACCTCTCCTGTTGATAACCTTCAAAGATCAACTAGAACTACCACAAGGTCGTAGTTATTGAAAAAGTAGCGATACCAAACCTCGGTAGCTCCTGTGGCCCTCGATAGTATCGCTAATGAATAGCGCTTGAACATTTATGGATATTTCCTTAAGAAAACTCTAGCAGACATATGTGAACCGCATAGAATAGAGTTTGAGAACCTATGAGTACCCCATAGGATAGGGTTTCATGACGTATGGATAATCCCATAGAATAGAACCTTGAGAACCTATAGGTATTCACATAACATAGTCCTTGAGAATCTATGGGCACTCCTAAAGGAGAGATAGGTTTTGGAGATCTGTGGATATTTGATATCCTTATATTCTCACCAATAGAATATAATGTCAGTGTCGGTGGTGTCAGCATGTCAATGAGGTTAGTGTTGGTGTTATCAGTTCTCAGTATATTGACCAAGGAGTAAACACCTGATTCCACGACTCTACTTGACTCCACGTTGACTTCACTTGACTGAAGTCTGCAGTTTCACTCTTGAAATTATTTCTCGAAACAGAACAAAAATGTTCTATTTTTGGGAAATAGGTCCCGCAACAGAATTTGGGACCCCGCATGACTCCGTGCGAGTCATTTGGCTCCACTTGATTCCGAAGAACTGGAGTCAGCTGTTTTCCCCTTGGCCTGGGCTCCATTTCTGATTCTCATTAGAAACATTAGTTACTGTTTTTGCCTTACGAACAGAATATAGCACTATCTGTATGTTTCAAATAATGAAATAAGAAAAAATTTTAAAAGAATGCGTAAATGTCTGATTGGGTGTTGACTTCACCCATTAAGAATATTATATAACTATGCTCAATATAGAGAACACTGTTAGCGTGTTATACCCTACTACTTCAGTATCCTTCTTCCTTTAAAAAATCTACTAGTACCTTCTCGACATCCTCTTGATACTTCCGCATCTTGAAACAAAATCTAGTACTAAAGTGATGTGGTTACTCCTGTGGTTGAAGACCTTTGGAAGCTCTTATATAATAGGCCCTCAAGGTGTATGCATGCCCGTACAAGATGGATTTTAAGGACCCATAGGCACCCCTATAGAATAGCCCTGGACAAGTTATAAGGTAGGTTCTATGAAACAAGCTATACCACTGGATAAGCTCCTGTGAGAAGAGCTATTAGAAAAATTCAGTTCTTATAAAAAGAACTGTTCGAACAGCTCTTTGATTAAATGAGCTGAAGCTGTCTTAGCTTTACAGCTATTTAACTTGACATTTCTTTTGATGGTAGAATCACTAAATGACGTTCGTGAGTTTTAGAGCTCATTTTAAAAATCCAATAAAAGCTCAGCAGTTTCATATTTTTAATGCAGTTTACTCCAGACGCTATTCAACAGTTGCCTCTATTACATATATGAAAACGGATGAGATGAAAAATGATTGACTGAGCATATCTTACTATATTATAGCATGATCTACGTGTCTATTTTCTCTAGAAATATTTTTCATATACAAAACTACAGACAAATGCGTCGTTCTTTGCTTTATAATGTCTATATAGACCATCGATAAACTCTTTGTTTTCGTTGAGAAACAAAACTGTTAAAATTCAGTAAAAAACGACATCGTTGTACCTAGACTTTAACTTGAATAGTCCAATAAGAAAATTTTCTTTGTGACAAAAATAATAGATCGGAAAACCTTCTCAAAAATTTGGTCAATATTTCTTTCAAAACCTTGAGTTCATTGAAAAATTTTCCAAAGTTATTCAGATGTATGAAGTTTTTGTCATTTTCTGATAAAAGAGCCTGTTTTTCGGTAAGTTTGAGACGTCAGTTCGATTACTATATATATATATATATATATAACGGGTGCGCCATAAATAACCGACCTCTCAGTATTTTTAAGATTTCTTCTCTATTGTCCTTATGATTAAAATATCTTTTTTTATCAAAAGATAGCGCTTGAAATTCTCTACAAAACCATATATAACTCGATCTAAAACATGTTTTAGATAGATTTGAAAAAAGTCGAAAACTAAAGACATACAAAAAGCTGTAAAATGTAACAAGTTGGACATAATGAGTGACTGCACTTTGTATCCCATTTGTTATTATTTTGTCGTATTAAAGAAATAAGATATAGCACAAGATGCAGCGTGAAAAGCTCTACAACTTACAGAAGTACGCTTATTTTATAACTGGACTTTCTATTTTCAAAATAGGCAAAATTTTGAGAGATCAAATCTCCATCATACAAAAATAATATCTTTTTTTGATACAAGATGAATTTATTTTTTCTCATGTCCTCCTGTTATTACCATACATGTTTTATTAAAACAAAGTAGAATATACCACAAGATGCACCGTGAAAAGCTCTACAATTTACAAAGAATAATTATGAAACAATGACATAAAGAGAAAAACAAATTCATTTTATACCAGAAGCAGACATATTTTTGCATGGTCGAAATTTGATCGTTTAAAAATGTGACCATTTTGATACCAGAAAGTGCAACTATAGGATGAGCGATCTTATGTAAGTTGTAGAGCGTTTTACGCTCCATTTTGTGGTATATTTTGTTTTAATAATAGAGTAAAGTAAGTGATGAGAAAAATTTGATTCAAAGTGCGGTCACTCATTATGTCCAACCTGTTACATTTTACAGCTTTTTGTATGTCTTTAGTTTTCGACTTTTTTCAAATCTATCTAAAACATGTTTTAGATCGAGTTATATATGGTTTTGTAGAGAATCTCAAGCGCTATCTTTTGATAAAAACAGATATTTTAATCACAGAGATAATAGTGGAGAAATCTTAAATCTACTGAGAGGTCGGTTATTTATGGCGCACCCGTTATTTAATTTTCTGGATAATCATCGATACGGAATCGGAATTAGAATAAACCGGTTTTTAGATTAGTGAATGAATATTTATTATCGAATAGGTATGTACAAGTGATCTATTGTCATTCAAATGGATTAATTCATTGTTCAATGAAGACACAAGTCGCTTAACTCCACTCGATTTTCGACTTACTGCTGCAGCCCAATTTCGCCTACTTAAAGCGATGTGTTCACTGACCGAAAAAGGAGTAAACTATCTGAAAGGGTACGCTCTTGGAGGGCAGACGACAAGTACTAAGACTATCTCACGTCGATTTCTCAAGGCTCAATTGGATGATGTTGTTGCATTGTTCAACGCATTGGGACAACAAGCATTATTATCGAATCGTGGTCCTCAATTTATTATGATGGCTATTCAGTATAGTCGCATTACTTCAGCTGTTCATACAGATGCTTTCCATTTAAGTGAACCAGATTCCGATCAGTATGAAACAATCAACAACTTCTATCCTCTTTATGATAATGCTTCTTATAATAATGTAGGTTATGTTAAGATTTTATTGTGTCGTTAAATAACTTTCTCATCTATAAAACTACAATGAAATAATCTGCTAAATCTTTTCTATAAAACGGCACCGAAATTAATGAATTTTGATGTGTTTTAAAGTCTTACAAGTTTCAAGTATAGAGAGAGGGTGACTGTTTATAAATATCTACTAATTCTTATGTGACATACGTAGTTCTTTTAAAGAAAAATCAAAATATTTCATAGTATGTTAAGAAGAACGCCAATACAAAGTAAATATACCAGACTTTTAAATCTCTCAGATAATTTTAATACTATTTCTTTACCTAAGAATAACTATATGTGATTAAAATGACATTATATGCGTCCCATAGTTGAACTCTGTAACTGTATCGGGTATGAGTGTACTCGGTTCTTTTTCAGGAAGACCTATGTCGGCTCAAAGCTATCCTTCTGCTTTCCAACCGCTTCCAATGAAATATGACAATAAAGTTATTGCAATCAAAGCATTTCATTCTGTATATTATTCGCTTGAGTAATTTCTGATGCTTTTGTAATAGTTGAGAAGTTTTCAAATTATCCTTGAAGATAGTACTAGATTATCTATAATTTAGTCATAGTCGTCAGAGTCCAGACACTTAATAGATTGATGAAAAACGATTTTTATCTACATATAAAAAAGTATTTCTATTAATACTCTTCTGGTTTTAAAATCATCTTTTTGTTATTAACAATTGACAAATCGAGTTTAGATCCCTAACATAGCTGATTTTGCTGATGTGTACTGTTTAGACAAACATAATTACCTTTTATAGTTTTAGCGTCACAAGAAGATAACTGTTTAATTTTATATTGATTATCTTTTATTAGTATTCTTATAAAATATAGTTTTTGAATATCGTCATTATAGGACACAATGAATTCTAATTTCGGCTTTTGTGGTCCATTGAGCACCGTAATATACAAAGCAGGCATCTATAATTGGAGTGCTGAGTTCAAGCCTTATTTTCAAATGATGAATCCTTCTCCATCGGCTCTTTTCATTATACCTGGAATGAATGTTGGATGTATGCCATATGATGGATTAAGCAGTAGTACTTTAGAATGTTTCTTCTCCTCTGCATGTCTCAATACCACAGCTCAATTCATCTCAAATCTACGAGCTACAGATTTGCCACAACCATTAGATAGTTCAAGCATGACTAATTTCTTAGTTAATAGCACAATTGCATCAATCATGGATCAACAGATGGTCGATCGTTGGAATAATACAGTTGATTTTAATGTTTATTATAGTAATTGTGCGCCAACTCAGTGTACTTATACATATCTAGGTCATAATAGTTTTCTTTATGTGATTACTTTACTCATTGGTTTGTTTGGTAGTCTTAACATCGTTCTTCGTATTGTGGCTCCACTTATTATTAAAATCTACCATTATAGTGAGAAGTGTTTTAGAAAAAAAACCAGGACAAATGTGCATAATGATGAAATACAAAAAGGTATGTCTTAAAATTATTCAAATTTGTTTTATGAGGTTTCTTTATATTGCAACCAATTGTGTTCTCCGCTTTCGAAAATGCAGTTGCTAGTAATTCTGCTGATTCATTTATTTCAACCAGAACACTTTCGGAAACATTACAAGGTATGTTTTTATTATATTGATAAATTATAATTGATCTTATTGTGTTAGGTTCAAAAGCCAAAATATTCCAATTAATGATTAAAGTTAAAAGTTTTATACTTTCATTTAATCTATTTGAGGTATGTCTATATTATCAAGGGATTAATTATTAAATGATACTCTGATGCATATTCAGATTGTTTTAGTTTTACTTTTAATTCTGAAATTGAAGATCATGTTGACTGTATCTGACTAATAGAATTAAGACTTAGGGCACAAAATTAATATTTAATATATTTTTGAAGCACTAAGTGGCAGTGGCATAACCAGAAAATTTTTACAAAAGGGGCAAACCAGCGAAATAAAATTTTACAGCGGGATGCAAAACCATTTATAAAGGGAGCGTTGCACCCTCGTGTTCTTCCCTCCAGTAGCTACGCCAGTACTCAGTGGTACACACTTTTCAGCATAGAATTCAACTTTCTAGATGAAAATGCGAAATTACATTGATTTATTTTTGATAGTACTTTCATTTTTTTGACAAAATACAAAAATCAAAATATGATATGTTTCATGATCAGATTAGATAAAATTGGAAAATTGTACTTTCCTTTAGAAGTATTCACTTTCTATTTTCAATAGTGAGATTCAATTTTAGTCAAATAAATCGTTTTGATTTCATACTTTTTCAAAATATTCTGAAACACAAGATCTATAATAGTTCTTAAAAATAAATTGATAATTAATATTCATATAAACTGAATGAAATGTGATTTGTTCAAGAACGATATGCATAACATCATTCTGGGAACTTATGCAACGCGTATCTACGTTATCGCACTGGTAATATCTGTAACAATACTTGCATTCTACTTGTCATTAACAATTCATACAAAGTCTGTCACAATATTTACACCATCTCTCTCAACTTTTGAAGCACTTCATAAAACTTATTCGAAAGCGCTGTCTTGTCCTTGTTCACAAATGGCTGTTTCTTATAATGATATGTTTACTTTTTCTGATCCAATTTATCATCCGGTAAAATTTTAATAAAAAATGTTTATATTAATGAGGAAAACTTTCGAAGTGCTAGAAAACTTTTGCTCTCGTTATTTGTACAGAAGTTCAAGAACTAATAGATTAGGAGAACCGTAAGAAGATATCGGTGCAAGTTAGAGTTTAACTTAGATATTCAATTTTTGGTGGATTTTTTTCATAAAACCAAAATCTATCTGAGACTCACGAGGGAACGTTCTCAAGTGACACCCTCCGTTTGGGCTCATATTTTACCTATAGGTGGGACTCATAACATAGATAAGAACCCTAAAAGGGTTCGTCCCCAAAGCCTGTTGTTGTTGAGATACTGCGTTTTTAGGTATTGGAATAACTCACTGCCGTGGTTCCCCACAGGAACATCAAAAAAACTCATTTTCGAATTTCGACTTGAAACTTTGTTTAGAGAGAGGTCTATATTAGTGTTTCTAGAAAATCCAATAGACTTTTTGGATATTAAATCAATGTCGGAAAACTGCACTCAATTTCCTTAACGGATACACTAGACATAATCGACCATATGACGCCTTCTATTAGCTTCCAAGAAATCATGTGAGTTTCTGGAAACCAAACGACTTTTAGGGAAATTAGATGGATTTTCGGAAATCGCATGATTTTTTTGACTAACAACTTGCATTCTAGAACATTTTATCCATTGTTGGGAAACAACGAACTTTCACTGAGAGTCATTGTGTTCCAATGTAACTTGCTTCAATAAGAGTTTAAGCATAAATCCATACACGACATCTCTCACTGAGAATGAGGATGGAATGACACGTACACGACATCTTTTTGGTGAGGGTGAGGGTGGAAAGACGTTCATGAGGCATCGCTCTCACTAAGAATGAGTGTGAAAATGCACGTATAGAGACACAGTGCGCCGCCCTATTGTGAATAAGGGTTGAAGAACTGATGCAGACACAGAGGATCTCAGGGTGAAGACGAAAGCACAGGTGGGCGTTTCTAAATTATAGGAAGGTGCATAGATTTTTTCGTGATGGACTTTGTGTCTATTATGACCATTATGTTTCACTTTTCAATAAATTGGAAGAATGAGTTTCCTGGAAATTTATCGAAAGCATTGAATCAATGGCAGAAAGTTCCAAAAGAATGAGATCTTTGACTATTATTCTTACGTACCTTCTCAAAAGCATACTTTTAACACTATTATGCAGCTATTAAATCAATTAGATAGTTGATTTATTTTCTTCATACACTTGGTCATCTCGAATCTACTGCTATTTAAAAATTATCATCGCTATTTAAAAGTTTCGGTATGATTTCATTACGATCGAACACTTTCTTTTCAATACATTGATGTTTTCTTGTCACATACAAAACTCGATCGAATTTAATTTTCAATAAATATTTAGGACATACCAAAAGTAATGGCAATGACACTTTAATACTGTATAATAGGCTTTAAGAAACTTTCGTCTCATATAATCTGATAGAGAACCGAATGCTCTATCTTTCTATACTATTTGATCATGTGTGTGTTTTATCCATTCAGTCGAGTCCAACTCTTGGTGATCCAATGACTCAGATTTCTCCACTTGTTTCGGTTGTTTGCCATATTATTAAATTGCCTTAATGTTAGATTTGTATCTTCTTTTATTGTGTCAATCCATGTTTTCTTTTCTTTTCCTCTGCGACGTTTACCGTCTATTATGCGAAACATTATTTTGTTTTCCACTGAATCTTGTCGTCGAATTATGTGTCCGAAGTATAATTTTAATTTGACCATTGAAGCTTTTAGTAAGCATCTTGGGTTTATTTCTTCTAAGACGGCTTCGCTGTTTTTTTTGTCCATCCATGAAACCCGTAATAATCTTCTCCAGCACCATGGTTCGATAGCATCAATTTTCTTTCGGTTCGCATGCTTCATTGTCCAACTTTCATACCCATACGCTACCATTGGAAAAACCATCGTTTTTATTATTCTAAGTTTTGTTCGCAAGTTGATGTCTTTATTTTTGATGAGCTTGTGTAAGTTGACTATTGCTTTTCTGCTTATAAGAACCCTTCTTTATATTTCATTGCTGCGATTACCATCGATATTAACGTTGAAGCGGACGAATGTGAACTCTGGTAATCTCCACTTGATCGTTGTCTATGAGAAATTGTTGAATGGATCCATTTGTCATCACTAATGTCTTTTTCATGTTCAATCTTAGATCTGCAGTCGTACTTTCTTCTTTTTTCTTGGTTAACAGGCATCTCAGACTGTCGACCATTTCAGCTGGTAGTGTGGTATCATCAGCATATCGTAGGTTGTTGATGGTTCGCCCACCGATCTTTATTCCAACTGCCGTTTCTTCCATCCCAACTTTTCTCATTATGTATTCCGCATACAAGTTGAATAAGTAAGGAGATAGAATGTAACCTTGTCGTGCTCCCTTACCAATATTGAACCATTTGGTTTTTCCATATTCTGTTCTTACCAATGCTTGTTGATTGGGATACAGATTCTTCATAAGAACAATTATATGTATCGGTATATCCATGTCTTTGAGTACATTTCAGAGTTTTTCGTGATTCACACAGTCGAAAGCTTCGCTGTAAATGATGAAAACATAAATAGAAGTCTTTTTGATACTCTCGGGTTTTCTCCATTATCCATCGTAGGTTGCCAATTTGGTCGCGTGTTCCTCTTCCTTTATGGAAGCCTGCTTGTGTATCTGGCATTTCTCGTTCGAGAAACGGATGTAGTCTTTGTTGTATAATCTTCAACATTATTTTGGTGGAATGCGAGATGAGAGAAATTGTACGATAGTTCGAGCAGTTCTTGCCATTTCCATTCTTTGGTATGGGAATAAATATAGATTTTTTCTAGTTCATGGGCCACTACCGTGTTTTCCATATTTATCGGCGTAGTGTTGTTAATACTTTAATTCCATCTTCCTTGAATGCTTTAAAGCATTTTCACTGTATTCTCCACTTTTTGTTATCTGTTTTCCGTTTTGATTTATTAAAGTATCATTCATGGGTACGAATTACCCTTTAAGGTCTCTTATCTTCTTGAATAAATCTCTTTTCATGCCTTTCTTGTTATATTCTTCAATTTTTTCGCATTCTTGATTTATTTGTCTTGGCTTATCTTTCCCTGCTTCACGTTGAAAGTGGGCATTGAGTTTTGCGAAGATTGTTTGTTCCCATTGATTTTTGCGTCGCGGTTTTCTCTTACAATTTTTAAGGTGTTCTCGGAATGCCAGCTGTTTTTCTCCTTCTTGTGAATTTTTTATATCTTTCTTTCCGTTTTGTCGTTGATTATATTCCGTATTTCTTGCCATAGTGCTTCGGGTTTTCTGTCGATCAGATTGAGTTCGCTGAATCTGCGTTTTACCTCCATCACGTTTTCATTTGGAATGTTTTGTAAATTGAATTTTACTGTTTGCATTAATTTGTGTAGTTGTAGTCGGTTTGATTATAAATCTAGCTAATAAGAGCTCGTGATCATTACTATAGTCTACTCCAGGTTGTTTTTTCATTCTCGTTGTCGAACTTCTCCATGTTCTGTTGCACAGCATATAGTCAATTTGGTTTGCGGTGTTGTCCATTGTGTTTGCGATGAGCATTAGATTATCATGACAGAAATCAATCAATCTTTCACTTGCTTCATTGCACTTCCTAAACTAAACTCCCCAGCGATTCCAGATACTTCTATCTCGCCGAGTTTTTCATTCCAATCACCTATTATCAGGATGGCATCTTTTTTTTGGTATGTTGTTCAATAGTTGCTGTACGCCTATATAAAATTTGTTGATATTTGATTCATGTACTTCTGTGGTTGGTGCATAAACTGGTATTATTGTTAAGTTCGTTGGTCTTCCTTGTAGTCAGATAGAGATCATTCTGTCATTTTTGAGATCATAGCCAATTACCAATTTGACGAGTTTCTTGTTTAAATTCAAGATTACTCCATTCCTTCTGATGCTTTCACTACGAGAATAATAAACTTCGTAGTCTCCTGATGTAAAATAGCCAAATCCAGTCCATTTTAGTTCACTTATTTCAAGAACATCTATTTTGATTCGATCCATCTCTAGTTTGACTATTTCGAGCTTGCCTTGGTTCATACTTCGTACGTTCCATGTGCCAATTTTTTGTTTTCAAAAAACTTTGATCTTTTCGTTTAAATGTGTGTTCCTCAACGATTGAGCTTCCTTTCAGTTTTGATTCAGACGTCTCATTATTTACAACAGTATTTATACGTGACTTTAGTCCTTCCTCAACCATCTATTTGGTGCCCTCTGACCTGGGGGGTCTCATCTTCAGCAACATATTTTGAAACATTACTAAATGTCTATTCATTGAATGTTCGTGGTAAGAGTACTGGAGTGGTTTACCATTGTCTTCTTCAGCACAGTTCGAGCATTTTGTTAGGATCCACTATCGCTGCTGCCCAATAGCTTCTGCGAACGCTTTTGATCATACTTCAATTAATATGATGATGATAAGTTTTCAATAAGACTTTTTTCGTTAGCATTTGTGCTCGTTGTAAGTTTTGCGTTGCAGTTTGCAATTCCTTATTAGTTACATTAACAACCAAAATATACCATAAGATACAGCGCGAAAAGCTCTACGATTTACACAATATCACTTATTTTGTAGTTGTATTTTTTATTTTCGAAGTGATCTAAGTTTTGAAGATTCAAATTTTGAGTATTGTGAAAATTGGTCGCATACCATTTTCCTTCTTCTGAAAACAATTACAATAACTATTATTATATAGATTGTAGAGCTTTTCATAGTATATCTTATGATATATTTTGGTTGTTAATGTAACTAATAAGGAATTGCAAACTGCAACGCAAAACTTACAACGAGCACAAATACTAACGAAAAAAGTCTTAGTGAAAACTTATTATCATCATATTAATTGAAGTATGATCAAATAGCGTAGAAAGATAGAACATTCGCTTTTCTGTCAAACTTTATGAGAAGAAAGTTTCTTTAAGCCTACTATACGATATTAAAGCGTCGCTGCTATTACTTTTGGTATACTCTAAGTATATCACTGATTAAAATTATTTCCGTTTTACTATTTCTACACAACACTATTCTATCATATATAACCAATTAAAAACAATCATACCTTTCAGTTTCTGCCTTCATTTAGTATAATGAAAGAAGTAGATAAAACTGTATTTTCTCTATTTGTCCAGATCTAATTCTTATCTTTTAAATACTTGTTCGAAATAAATCAGTTATAATATACAACTAGTTAAATATTATCTAAATAGTTGTGCTTATTGCTTAACTAGCACAGTTAGTCATTCAAGTGTGCCCAGTTTAAAGATCTATCACTATGGATATACTCAATTCACTCCCATGTTACTCAATACGAGGCAATCATAATAAATATGAATGAGCCGTTGTTGGCACAATGAGATCGTGGCGTAATGTCAGAGTGGTAAGGCGGCAGTGAAAAGTTTAAGTTAGAGAGTATGAATAAAAAGTACGAGAACAGCGAGTGAATTTTGGACAGAAGAACGAAATGGAGGAAAAGAAGGATTGAGATCATGTGGTGAGATGAGACAGGAAGAGAAAGATAAAGAGGCTATACTCGTGACAGTTGAGCTGAGAATTGAATCGAAACCGATGAAGATGTTAATCATCATATGAATGGTGAAACAACAAGATTGTAACGCATATATTCTGAGATGAATAAAAATTGAGTCATTGAAAAGGTGATAATTGATGGATCATGGCTACAAGTGTGAGTAGACCGAGGATTGTAATGAGGTTATAATACAGTGAGATTGAAGTGAATGTGACGATGTGATTTGCGAGTGGAATTCATAGATCAGTTAGAATCGAAGTGGATAAATGAGTAAATTTATAGTGAAAGAATAATTTAGAAGAGGGATAAAACTGAAAATGAAAGGGAAACAAGTGATCAGAACGGAAGGATGCCATGTTTACATGAGCGAGAAAGCTGAAAAATGGACTCTAAAGGTCTAGACTTTCTAGATCGACGAGCTCGAATGCAATATCGAAACCTGAATAATTACATTCATTTTTAGACTTTTACTCTCCCACGGACAAAAAAAGGTTTCGTTTTTCATTGCATTTGTGCACCATTTAATACACTGTTTTGAAAAAACAAAACATTCCACGAGATGCAGCATGAAAAGCTATACATCGTACGAAGAACAACTTATTCTGCAGTTGTAGTTTTTGTTTTGAAAAAGAACAAAATTCTGGAGCGCTAGTTTTTGATTTTTCGAAAAACAATTTTTTTTTTTTCGCACACGGCAAATTCGTAGTTTTCTTATATTATCTTTGTATCACCTAATACACTTTATTCAAACGAAAACGAAATACACCACAAGATGCAGCGTAAAAAGTTCTACAATTTAGAGAGAAACGCTTACTTTGTGGTTGTTGGCTTTGTTTTCAAAATAGACAAACTTCTGTGTGGCTAATTTTCGGCGCAACGACAAAAATGCAAAAAAATATCATTTTTTTCGAAAAATCAAAAACTAGTGCTTCAGAATTTTGTTCATTTTCAAAACAAAGCTGCAACTACAGAATAAGTTGTTTTTCGTACGCTGTATAGCTTTTCAAGCTGTATCTCGTGGTAGTTTTGTTTTTTCAAAACAATGTATTAAGTGGTACAAAAATGCAATGAAAAAGGAAACCTTTTTTTGTCCGTGGGAGACTGGGATAGTCAAAGAAAGGAAGATTATTGATTTTGGGTTTTTAAAAGTCAAAGTAGTTTATTATTGTTTCATGCTTCGTCACTTTTCATGATTTAGTTAGAGTAAATCCGATGAACCGATGTATTATTTGTTGTAGTTTATTTACATATAAACTATCCCATACGTTAGTATTAAAATAAGATTTTTAAAGCGTGTTCCTATAGAACATAAGGACTTTTAGTCACACAAACTATTTATATTTATAACTTGCAGATTTGCTCCAGTGCTTTTTTGACTCCAACTTGGCTCGACGGTTTTTTCACAATTTACTTTGGGAACGAATCCGATAGACGTCCTATTCCAGATAATGATTTTCGTAAGAATGGAATGCTAATGTTTTATCGTATTTTGGCTTTATGCAACTTTTCTCGAGAAGCGATTGAGAGATCCAAAGCTGCTTTTCTTACAAGTCTATGGGTTGACGAAGAAGCACGTTCACGTAAGTCTATCGTTACTTCTACGTATTTTTGCCATACACCGACAGTTCCCATGAAAAAAAATTTACGATAAAAAAAGAAGATTTATAATGAGTTGTTTTATTAGTTCGCATGCTTTCGCTCAACTTTATATGCAATTCTTTGAATGCGTTGAAACACTTTTTTACCACTAAAACCCAAACAACCAGTTCAAAGACATGTTCATTATGGGACGTCTTATTGATATGAAGTGCGCCTTGTCTATAAGAGCCTTGCTCTATCTCTTCATCTTATCACGTTTACATTATTACATTGCATGTTTCTTAATAATATCTTTACCAAAAGTTCTAACTATTCCACAAAAGGTAAATTGTAGTCAGTACAGCACAAGTTGAATTAAAGTTGATTTGTTGAAATGTTCCATTAAAGTCAAACAAAAAGTTAGGTATACATCAAATACAACGAACACTTCGGTGTATCGACTTTACTTAGACTTGTGTTGTATTGACTACAATTTCTCTTCTGTGAAACAGTTAGAAATTTTGGTAAAAAAATTATCGAGAAACACGTAATAAAGAGATGTAAACGTGATAGGATAAGTAATATAGATAAAAGGATTGAACAAGCTCATATCATTGAAACCGATAAAAAACCGTCGGTCAACCGATGGTTCATCCCTGGTTAATCGACGATTCTTTCTCTTAGCCGGAAAAAGAACTAACGAGGGAAACTTTTCAAGTGATACCCTCCGTTTGAACTCATATTTTGCCTATAGGTAGGACTCATAGCATAGATAAGAGCTCTAAAAGGGTTCGTCCCCAAAGCCTATTGTTGTAGAGATATTGCGTTATCAAGGTATTGGAATAATTGACCGCTGTGGTCCCACTCAGGGAGATCGAAAAATCTCATTTTCGAATTTCGACTTGAAACTTTGTACAGAAAGAAGTCTTAATGAGAATGGTTTAGTGTGAAAATTTCAGCTTTGCTGAATGTTCCTAATCGCAAATAAGAACACCAAAAGTTGCCTTAGCAAGGACACAAGTTTACCATAACCATATCTTAAGATAGGAACAAGTAATAGGCCTGAAACTTTCACAAAAAAACAGTCTCATTAGGAACTCTTTCTCTACAAAGTTTCAAGTCGAAATTCGAAAATGAGTTTTTTCGATCTCCCTGAGGGGGACCACGGCGGCCAATTATTCCAATACCTTAATAACGCAATATCTCTACAACAACAGGCTTTGGGGACGAACCCTTTTAGGGCTCTTATCTATGCTATGAGTCCTACTTGTAGGCAAGATATGAGCCCAAACGGAGGGTATCACTTGGAGACGTTCCCTCGTAAGACGAAATATTCTCTCAACAGATGCTCTTTCCTCTGTTTAATTTATTTATTTCATTCAGTGTTTATTATTTATTGTGGACATATACAATATAGAAAAATAACACTACAACAATAAAACAAAGCAATATCATCAGTGACGGAGCCAAGATTTTGAGCTAGGGGAGAGGGTGCTCAGTCTCCTAGATGATTTTTCGGAGCCCTTACAATAAAAAAATTCTTAAAAATATTACTGGATATTTCCTGATTTTTCCAAAAAACTGATGACTCGGGGGGAGGGGGAGAGCTTCTCAAAGGTTTTCTGTACTTCTCCTTAGAGGTTAGCCATATCTCGAGAAAACTTCTGTACCTTACTACCCACAGTTTTGGGTTAGGCGAGGGTTCAAACCTACTCAACGGGTCTTTGAGTCCCTTGGCGCTGCCATCGAATATCATTCACACGTAAGAGCATTTTCTTACATGCAAATGTCACGCATATAAAAAATTTTCATAGATAAAAGAAAATAATTTATATAAATCCTACTGACTTTGCATTTGGACGCCGAGATGCATCGAAAAGAAAGCAAAGTAATTTATGGGCAAATTCGTCGAGTTTATATCGCTTCCTGGGAAAGTTTTTTTCGATTTTTTCCTTTCAGTTAGATGTATAATTGTTGGAAATGGTCTATGAGCAAAAAAAAATTATGCTTAAAGTTTGGAGAATTAATTCATTCTTTAGGAATAACTCGGCTTTTCCACTGAATATTTCCAGTTTTAAGGGGGTCCCCCCCCCTTAGAAACGATTTGCCACTTAGGAAGATCCGTTTGAGCTGAAATTTTCAGGGATGAGTGATCTTGGTGAGATACGCTTCTGGTGAAAATTTCAGCTATCTAGGTCGTACCAGTCCGGATTTGTAGCTGATTCACAGGTCATTTTTGAGCTCTAGGAGAGCCTTAATAACTCCGCTCCAATACGAGGTAGAGAGCTCGGGTTGGTTTCAAATTGAAGCCCATGTCAGTACACATCTTTTTATCTACCAGAATTTTTAAATTGTGTATTACTGATTTTTTATGAATATTTTAGTAGACACGTGTTGAGATCAGCATGAAAAAAGGTGGTCCAACGACAGTAAATTTCACTTTTCTCGGTCCAGGATTCGAATTTCAAAAAACTGGTAGATAAAAAGTTTTCTCTTATTCAGGCCTTCAAAACAAAAAAAAATATTGATTTTTGGCTGAGCCGAATCAAAGTTAATAACACTTTTCTGATTGGAAACTGTGTTCTGAGAAAAACGCAAAGAAAGTTTTAGAAATGGATTTTTACAGTCACAGTACAAAAAAACATGTTTACATGGTATATTTGCAATATATGCTAATGGACTTTTTTAAAGCGTGTAACAAGTGAATAAGCTAACGCCATCTATCATATTTAATACAAAAAAAATGTTATATGCAATGTTGTTATATGGAATAATAAGCAATTTTCAAAACTGAAAAACCGAAGAAATTCCTAAGAAAACTGGGTAGTAGGGTGGAAGTTTTTTACGATGAGTCTTTTAAAACTGACAACGGAAGGGTGTGACCTGTTGAGCGAAAACCTTAGACATATTCGGGTCAAAAGAAAGCTTTCAATGAGAAACTAACAAATTTAAAATATGAGCTGCCTATGGCGTACCTGGACAGAGATATTCAATTTTTAAGTTATGTATTAGTGGGGTATGGAAGTATGATAGTAGATGAACTAGTCACATCAATCGTTCAATTTAATTTTCAGATTTTTCGAAAATGAGTTTTCAAAATGTAGGTGAGTTTTATTAACAGTATCAAGACCTCTCTAGAGACAAACTCCGAAGTTTAACAGTACCGAATTCCAAAAAACTAATATTACGTTTGAATAATATTCATACATAAGATATTTAACGATAAAATGCATTAATGCTTGACTTCATAATTTATTATATATTCGTTTGCGCCTGGTGCAAAAAGCACCTTTGTTATTATCATTTGATTGAAGACCTTCATCTCCATGTGTAGTACATCTTTTGAAATATTATTTTGTTTAGTTTATAAATTTCACGTAAAATAAAGTCAAGACTATCGATGAATGTCCGATTTCTATGTATAATAATCAATATATTTCCTACTTGGCACCATTAGACCTCAGAATAAGTTGTCTCTAGAGAGGTCTTGATACTGTTAATAAAACTCACCTACATTTTGAAAACTCATTTTCGAAAAATCTGAAAATTAAATTGAACGATTGATGTGACTAGTTCATCTACTATCATACTTCCATACCCCACTAATACATAACTTAAAAATTGAATATCTTTGTCCAGGTACGCCATAGGCAGTTCATATTTTAAATTTGTTAGTTTCTCATTGAAAGCTTTCTTTTGACCCGAATATGTCTAAGGTTTTCGCTCAACAGGTCACACCCTTCCATTGTGAGTCATTTTTCAAAAACCCATACGTATTCTGAAATACGAAATTCCGGTGCATCTTCCTATACTAAAAACTCAATATTGATTTATTTTCAGAAAAGTCATTTTTCTGAGGGGGGTGGACCCCCTTAAACTGAAAATATATCAGTAATAGATGTGAAAGCATCGGATTTAAATCTGAGTGTTATGTGTACTTTGAAAAGTAAAAAGAATAGACGACAATTTGATTTTGATGAAACTATCTAAAAACTATCTATCTTGAGTCTATGCTCAGAATTTTGACCTTACCTCGTGAACAGCTTGGCCATTTGAGCTCTGGGACATCTCAATTAGACAGAAAACAGTTTACTCTATAAATCCGTTCTACTCAAGTAAGTAGGTTATTATATAAAAGAAGTGTTAGAAGTCAACAAACTGAGTAAATCCGAACAAATCCTAGACTCTGGGAGGTAGTAATTTAGATTTTTCTGACACGGTGCACCATATCCTAGGATTATATTTCTACAAGACATAGATCTCATCAACGACACATCCTTCCTCACTAAATTATAAAAATAAGACATCCTGTGGAGTCAAGTTAGCATAGACGACACTGTAGTCGACCCTATCTGGTGATCATCGACTCAATTCCCAGAGTGATATTATATCTTTAGAAATCACATAAATCGAGTTCAGATTGGTGCTCAGCTTAGAAAACGGGATAGAAGTTATTTCAGAAAAGATTTGGGCTTATATCTAGCGAGATTATGGTGACAGATAACCTCAGGGATCTATTAGAGATATATGATATACAGAGGCATCAATATTTTCATAATAATCCAGCAATGTTAGTGGTCATCGAGTTCGAATTTTATCCATTTGATAACTCTTTTTAGTAGCAACAAAATCATGTATCTCGAACATCTCAAAACCCTTTGTCACCTGAGACATGTGCAAACATGTTAGCCTCAGGATACAGATTTTTCGCATTTTGTGAGGCTGATTAGGCAAATTTCACTTAAAAAACTATGATTTCATTCAAAACTAATATCATATTCGGAATCATCGATAAAAACTGAGTCGATTCATATATGTTGGGAATGATTGTGAGACAAATTTTTTTTTGAAAAAATTCCCTGTGTCCGCTCTCAGCGATGGTCTGGTTAATAATGGTAATTTTTCGGTAACTTAGCCATTTCTCGATGGATCATTCTCATCTTCTTCTCTCGACCAAGATATTGATGAGACAATTCTGTGCACAAAGTTTCAGCACAATCGGATGTAGTTGGGAAGAGTTATCGTGTAAATGGACGGGCACACTGACCGATTGTAGAGTGTATGAAGTTTTTGAGCACAGAGAAAACGAAGATATGAGAGGTTTTCATAGAAAAAACCGATATTATAAGCGGTCCTAAGTCTTAAAATGTGGATCTGACTACTCGATAAAATGAGGATTGCAAATAAAGTAGAGATCTCAACGAAACTAAACAGTTTGAAGATGATATGGTGAGAGATAATCAGATACGTATTTCTCAGTTTGCTTCGATTTGGACCATTTTTATACAAGGTATGCGGTGCCCTATTTCTAGCTATAGTGATATACGATGTGATATTTCCAGATAAAGGAATATATAATGTGGTATTACTAATTACAAAAGTATATGATGCGATGTTTCTAATTACAGGGCGTTTGAAAAGTAACTTACCAAAAAAAAATTTGAATATCTTCCTTATGGCTCGAGCAAACGAACTGATTTTTTTATCAATGATAGAGGCATGTTCAAAGTTTATATCCATAAAGACATGTCTAGAGAGGCGCATTGTTAAGTATCATTATTGGTTTGAACAAAAAAATTTTTACTTTTTCACAGATAGGAAGAAAAAACAATATACTTGACAAAAGATCCCTCTAGACATGTCTTTATGAATATGAAGCTTGAACATACCCCTATCATTGATAAAAAAATCAGCTCGCTTGCTTGGACCGTAAAGGAGATATTCAATTTTTTTTTGGGCAAAATGACTTTTCAAGATTGCCCAAAAATTACACAACGGAAAGAAAACTGAGTATCTCCATTACGGCTCGAGCAAACGGGGTGATTTTTTTATCGAAAATAGAGGCATGTTCAAGGTTCAGGTTCATATAGACATGCCTAGAGAAGTTCTTTGTTAATTATATTATTTTTTTTTTCTTATCTGCGAAAAAGTAAACACTTCTTGTTGAGGTCATTTGTGGTACTTAACAAAGGTTTTCTCTAACTTTGTCTGTATGGATTTAAAGTGTGAACATGCCGCTATAATGGGTAAAAAGATCAGTTTGTTTGGCTGAGCTGTAGCAGAAATATTCAATTTTTTCTTGGTAGAGTGACTTTTGGCTCACCCTGTTCCTATCTGCGAAAAAGTAAAAAATTTTTTTGCTCAAACCAATTATGATACTTAACAAAGCGCCTCTCTAGACATGTCTTTATGGATATAAACTTTGAACATGCCTCTATCATTGATAAAAAAATCAGTTCGTTTGCTCGAGCCATAAGGAAGATATTCAAATTTTTTTTTGGTAAGTCACTTTTCAAACGCCCTGTATAGAACTATGTGATGTGATATTTCTAACAGTCAGTTCGCATTAACATACAAAATACTTTCACTAAATAATTTTGTGAAACATGATCTGGAAGAGAGTGTTGAAGTGTTTAGGGGTAGAAAATTGGACCCACCCCTTCTCCTTCCCCCCAACATATCGTGATCGACACAAAGATAGCGTCACAGACCGTGACTGATAGTGAAAACAGTTATATCGTGTTTCACATTTTAATCCTGTAGGGATTGCGCTAACAGCTTTTTATTATTAATTCTTCTATTCCTATAAACGAATTAACATTTTTTGGATGAAACTCAAAAACATTTCTAAAAAACATGTATTATATTATTTGTTCCCTCAACTGAAGGAAACATCATGTGAAAAAAAACGCGTTAATTTGTGGGTTTGTGTTAGGATTAAAGATGAAAGAAGCATCAACATAGAAAATCTCAAGAGCTTTACCATAGAGGTACCCATGGGTTCTCAACTTCCATATTATAGGGGTACCCGTAGGTCCTGAAGGAAATAACTCAATAAACATATAGCGCTACACGAGCTGCAAAAGATACAAGACTACAAGACCAAAGAGTATATTAACTAAAAGAATATGTAGAATATAAATTTCTGAATTCGTAAGCCTATCTGCATACATAGTGTTGAGTATTTTGTATCCGTTTACTAAATGAAAGGCCAAACCTTTGAGGTCATACGCTAAACGAGGAAAAACAGCCGTGCAATATGCCTGAGTTCACAGTAGTACCATGGAAATGCCGTCCTAGATGTATTAAGCATATTGATCGTATTATTCTATTTCTTATAATGAGAATTAATAGCTAATATGTGACTAAAGAGGGACCGTCTCTGAATGTGAATGTCCGTTTTGAATCGAGTATTTATCATTTTGTAGAGCTCAATGAGTAAAGTAACCGCGTATAAAGGATTTCTGCCCATGGTGAACTTTTTAGGGACAACGAGATTCCATACTTTCTGAGAAATCACCATAAGACTCTTAACTGAAGACTTCAATTTTGAATACTTTAAGGACAAAACATGGTGTTATTCGGACCACATGAAAGAGCATCATTGATAATCTCCAGTTGGCCCGAACAACACTGTTTTGTCCTTAAAGTATTCAAAATTGAAGTCTTCAGTTAAGAGTCTTATGGTGATTTCTCAGAAAGTATGGAATCTCGTTGTCCCTAAAAAGTTCACCATGGGCAGAAATCCTTTATACGCGGTTACTTTACTCATTGAGCTCTACAAAATGATAAATACTCGATTCAAAATGGAGACTCACACTGAGGGATGATTCCTCGTAAGTTGTATTTTTTATCAATTTCGTTGGTACTGGTAACAGATCTTCATGTTAATAAAATGAAACAGTACTGAAATGTATACTCTTATTATCTACAAAAACGAGCAATCGGGAATGGCGAATCGGAGGAATGCTGATGGTCGACTGCAAGCGATATTTAACTGTTTGTTCTAAAAGATTTCAAAGAAAATTGAAGGAATTGAACTTTTTACAACATGCTCGTCACTCATAATATGATACATCTGTTTTATATAAGAGTGTGTTCAGCAGAACTTTTCAAAACAGAATTGAATAAGATGTGATAGACGCTGATTAGATGGATTTCAGTTGAGGGCCAAGCGAGTCATAATGATGAGCGTTATTTGTTATTTTTAGGTATCGACCTTGACTTGAATGGAAATCTGCGTATCGCCGAATTTTCAATACGCATGAAAGAAATGTGGAAAACTTTTATGTTGATACTGCGCACAATGTTGCTTGCAAGTGGATTAGAAAGTGGTATGAGTTTTCAATCAGTCGAAATTAATGGAAAAACATTATTACAACGATACTCACCAGCTCCCTCTGCATACAATGTATGTGCATGCAGTGTAGCTCCGAGCTGTCCAGATCCGATTTGGTCTGGTGGTCAGTTTTTATGTCATTATGGTGATAATTGCACATCAGATACTGTGATTTGGAGCATACCTGGTTTTATAAAATCTTGCACTACTCTCGAAACTGTTCTTGGTTCTGATCTGCGTTGTTTCTTCAACAAGACCTTCTTCGATATTCTTCTTTCAATGTATAATATCGATATGCCCAAACGACTCCCACTATCTTCAGCCACACTTAATATTAACGTTCTCAACAGTTCAACAATGTTATCTTTTCATCCTAATGATAACTTTGAAACGATTCTTGGTGAACTAATGATAGATAAATGGGAAATAATTTCCAACTACGCTGGCTATTATAATAGTTGTGCTCCTGTTAGCTGTACTTATACATACACTAAAAAAGTGGATATTTTTCATATGTTAACAGTTATTAGTAGTTATTTTGGTGGCTTAGTAATTATTTTTCGTTTACTTGTTCCAGTTTGTGTACGTTTTGTTCATTGGATCTTGACTTTTCGATACAACAACCATTCAAACATTGAGGATCAACGATTCATGCATTGTTCAGCTGGTAAAGTTATTTGTTGTTCAGATAGGAAAGCGTGAAATAATTAATTTCATAATCTTTTAAATAGCAAGATTAATTATAAGAAAAAGTTTTCATCGATATAATATAACCGATATAACTTTGTATAAGTTGCAAACTACTAATTCGAATCATTCCATCTAATAGATGATATTCTGATATATTATAAATTCTAAGAATCTTGATGAGAAGAACGATATTCGAGTTGTAGTTAAAACAATGTTCAAATTGTTAATACCATCACGGCAATAGTAATATGCATATCTTTTCGAAAATCTTCCGAACTTGCGCAAGCAATGCGAGGCTACGACAACATTATTATATAAAAATACAAGAAAAATATTTTGAACCTGTTCTAGACTCTAAAAAGTATTCATCTCCCGATGTATCTTCATATTATTTAGTAAGTAACGAGGAGTCGTTGAAGGACGAAATTGACTTATAAGAAATATCTTGTTTTTTCCTTATGGAAAGGTCACATTAGATTGCACACTTATTTTATTATTAAAATTAGATCGAAATATTATGCCTAGACATAGTACAACCCTATCAATACTTTTTGGTTATATATCCATGAAAGCACCTTACATCCATCATGATTAGATGTTTATTATGAATTATATCAATTAATAGCTCTTCACAAGGACTATCAAATGACACTAAAAGATGGGACATACTACTGATCGTTATTGTTTGCGAGAGAACCTCTTCAAAAGATACTCTCGATTTGGGCTCATATTTCACCTATATGTAGGACTTATAGCGTAGGTCGGAAGCCTGAAAGGATTTGTGCTCACCGTCTCTTGTTGTTGAGATATAACGCTTTTAAAGTATTGAAATAACTCACTATCGTGATCCCCTCAGAAACATTACAACAAAATTCTTTTTAGAATCTCGAAATGAAACTTTGTATGGAGAGAATTCTCACTGAGAGTGGTTTATTGTGAAAGTTTCAACTTTGCTCAATGTTCCTAATCGGAAACACGAAAACCAAAGCTTGCCTCTGCAAATGACATAGGTTACCATAGTTGTATCATAAGATACGAATAAGGAA
Source organism: Macrotrachela quadricornifera (assembly GCA_022393335.1). Lineage (NCBI taxonomy): Eukaryota > Metazoa > Rotifera > Eurotatoria > Philodinida > Philodinidae > Macrotrachela > Macrotrachela quadricornifera. The sequence continues at coordinate 392,907 of JAJEKB010020941.1, forward strand.
CAAGTCTGAAACTTTCACAATGAACCACTATCATTAGGACCCCTCTATATACAAAGTTTCAAGTCGAAATTCTAAAATGAGTTTTTCTGATGTTCTTGAAGGAGAATATTCTAGTGAGTTATTTCAACATCTTAAAGACGTAATATGTCAACAACAACAGGCTTTGCGCACAAAACCCTTTTAGGGTGTCGACCTACGCTATGCGCCAAAGTCGAGAGTATCACTTGAGCAATTTCCCTCGTTAGTAAATATATATTGTTATACTATTATTCTAAACTCACAATGTAACCATTATGACAGGGTTTCTGATATTACTGTATTCCTATATAGATGTTTGAATCGATCAACCACTTTAATTTGTATTTTACTCGATAGTGGTTTACAAGAACTATCAGACACCGCGAAAAGGGTAGAAATGGATTATTGGCAGGTCCATATTGTGTTTATTGATAATATTGTAATCTGCTAAATGAAAAATGACTGTTTTATAGCGTGCAATATTTCTTTTGTCTATCACTTTTATTTTTAATCACCTTTAAAGTTGTCTACTGGAGAATAGGAAAGAACTAAGTGAGTTACGATACATGAGATAGACTGAAATAGTATACGATAAAGGTTTAAATGACATATTATATTTGTACTCAAAAGAAGTGAACCTCATATAGAACCGGGTGGAAAATGATTGATGGGGCATTATTACTCCGTGAATTTTTATAAATTCAAGATTAACTAATATCCGATCCATATTTTTCATCGTATAGAAAAGTTTTGAGTTTTTACTATTGAAAGCAAACTACTAATGACAAAATGACTGCGAATGGTATTTTTGAAAGATATTTTCATTAATAGTCAATCTCGAAAAATATAAGTTTTTCAAAAAATTTTTTCGTCTACAGAACTTTGTAGAGCTCGTTTCGCTAATTATTTTGGTAAAAAAATATTCAACTTTACTCAATGAATAACGCAGCTTGAGTTAAAATACTCGAAACTTTCGACTGTTGGTGCCTGTTGTTAATTAACAATTGATATTTTTGAGTATTTTAACTAAAGCTGCGTTATTTATTGAGTAAAGTTGAATATTTTTTTACCAAAATAATTAGCGAAACGAGCTCTACAAAGTTCTGTAGACGAAAAATTTTTTTGAAAAACTTGTATTTATGAGATTGACTATTAAGGAAAATATCTATCAAAAATACCATTCGCAGTCATTTTGTCGTTGGTAGAAAGTTCTTAAATATTCTCTCATGCTCGTACTAATAAGCTCCCTATGGCTAAATATCTCATTTTGCAATTGCCTCAACTTGGTTTACAATGTTTAGAAAACATTGATTTAAATACAGGATGGGCCTTAAGTGAGATAACCGAGAAAAAACTAAATATCTCCATTACGACTCAACCAGACTCTTTGCAGATATAAAGCTTGAACATGACTGTATCTTTGTTAAAAAAGATCAACTGGCGTGCTCAATATGTAATGGAGATATGTAGCTTTTTTCGGTTTCTTTACTTATGGTCCATCTGTATATATCGTTCTTCTGATTGTAAATTCATTGATATTTTTTAATACTTCTTTTTCCATTTGCTTAAATATGTCTTAAGGATAATGATACGTATTCTTGTAACAGTAAGGATCATAAAAGTATCATTTCCCTCATTCCATTAATTATATAAATTCTCGCACTGCCACAGATATTCTGTTTTTGACAAGTATGTCGATTCTTTGATCGTTAGGATCAACATTAAGAGATGATACTCGATCAGCGCGCCTAATAATGATATAAATTGATATGGATGTGAAAAAATGATGCAGCATTTGAAGGTGCTGCAAATATGCCAAACATTCTCAGAGCATTGAAACAGAATATTTTAGAAATCCTATATATTCATATTTTGCATCTGACAATAAAATATGGAAATCGTGTCTATCTCATTAACCAAAAGATTTAACTAATTTGCATCAATAGTCCCCAGATCGAATGATCCGCTCTGGAAACGGTCGATTTTGGACAATTCCGGAGATTTCATGGAAGCGGTATTCTGATGTACAGATTCAATGGTAGGATTTCTCTAATTCCACCCGAAACCGATAACAACCTGCCAGAAACGGTAATTTTTCCTTCTCTTTCCGAACCGGTTCTGGCCGTTTCCTGAGACTGGAATCGTCAACCTGATTCATATATCATGAATGGGAAAAGTGATTATTTTTTTCGTACACCTTCTATAAATCAGCTATTTTTGACCTGTAACACTAGAATATTACTGCTTTAATAATCTGCACATACCTATTGATTTATTTGTCCATCCTTTTCATTTTCGTTATCAAGCCCAGGAAAATCCATCGAATGATATATATAGTGACGTGATCACTTATTTCTATGATTTATAGTTGAGCAGAGTATCATTCACAGTCGTTTCTTAAAAATATTCATATCCTTCGTACTACATGGTGGTGTGATCATATGAACCGATACCGGCTAGTTATTACTTGTCCATATTTCAGCATCATTTGCTAGCCTTTATGGAGAGCTATTAATTAATATAATTCATAATACATATCTAACCATGATAGATATAAAGTGCTTTCATGCATATATAACCAAAAAATATCGATAAGGTTGTAACATGTCTAGGCATAATATTTCTATCTAATTTTAATAATAAAATAATTGTGAAATCTGATGTAACTTCTTTTAAGGGAAAAACAAGATATTTCTTGTAAATCGATTTCTTCCTTTAACGACTCCCATCCTGTGGACTGATTTCGAAAATCTTATCCTGGTGTTACGAAGAAAATTTGTTGAATATATCATGGTGACTTTAACATACTAATAAAATGATTTTCATTATTATTTGTTAGGTTTCTTACAATGGTGTAACATATTAAAAGCAAATATAAAACGACTTGTAACTACAATGAATTTGTTCAAAAAAGAAAGTTCTATTAGTCAAATGGATAATGTCGAAATAATAGCTGTTAAAGCGAGTTATGTTTACGCCATCCTACTATCAATAACTATACTTGGAATAGGAATGTTCTATGGTCTTGATCAAGTAACTGTCATCAAAACAATTTCATCACCCTCTATTGCTACTTATGAAGAGCTTCAAGCAAAATATCCAAGTACTATTTCTTGTTCATGTCAACACTTTGTTGTTTTTTTTTCTCAATTTGTTTCAATTACACCCAGAATTCATCAGGTCAGTTATTCTACTAGTTTTCTTTAAATTTAATAGTTTGACTAACATAAAGTTGATATGCAAAGATGCACTTTATATTAGCAAAAGAGCTTCTACAAATAACAATATTTGCTCTTTTTGTGAAACACGATTTGAAAGAGAGTGCTGAAGTATTTACGGGTAGAAATTTGGACCCGACTATCCCCACAGACGTGACAGACATCCTTAACAATGAAATATCACAGACGTGGCAGACGCTCTTAGCAGCAGCACATCACAGACCGTGACCGACATTGGTCAAGGGCAAGGGGAAAAAAGCAGATTTTGACGCCCAAAATCTTTTGAAATCTTTCGAAAACCCTCGAAATCCCTTAAAATCCCTTGAAATCTCTTGGAATCTTTTACAATCTTTTGAAATCGGTTAAAATCGTAAAACTGTGCATGTAGAGTACTCACAACTCCTCATGGCCTATCCTATGAAGGTACTCATAGGACCCCATCGTCTATTCTATGGAGTACCCATAACTCCACATTACCTATCGTATGCAGGTACCCATAGGTCCTTATGGCCTATTACAGGGTGGTATTCTTAGGTCCTCATCTCCTACTATATGAAGGTACCCTTGGGACCTCACCTCCTGTTACATAAAAGTACCGTTGGATCTTCAAGTCTTACTATCTGAAGGTACCATTCCGCCTTCATATCTTATTATATGAAGGTATCCTAAGGTCCCCATGTCCTACTATATAAAGAAAGTCTTAGATTGTCAAGTTCTATTATATGAAGGTACCCTTAGACCCTCATCTCCTATTAAATGAAGGTACCCTTGACTCCTCAAGCACTGTTATATCGAGGAACCCTTAGGTCCTCATCTCCTGTTATATACAGGTACCCTTGGTCCTCAAGAGCTATTACATGGGAAAACCTTTGGATTCTGATATCCTATTATATGGAGGGACTATTATTTTCTCAAGTACTATTGTAGAAGGCTATCCATCAGTCAGCACCGGGATGTAACAATGCTAATACTTCCAATGGTACTGGTGACATTGATAATGTATAAAGATAAAACAAAGTTGAGTATTTTGAAAAATTCATCAACGATTCGAATTCGACGACTCCGCCAAACATTGATCCAACTTTATGAAGAAAATATTATTTTCGAAAAAAACCTTTCCCTGACGAAAAATCAAGAACATAAAATTAATCTTTCCATATTTTATGTTTTTTAATTTGTTTCATCAAGGAAGGGCTTCTTTTCGAAAACAGTGATTGGATATGAAGTTTGAACAACGGCGTTCTCGATTGAAGAATTCGAGTCTACTATTAGCTTTTCGAAATTTTCATCTTTAGTGCAAACTACCCATACCACTAATATCTAATAGCATTGATATTTGAAGCGTTAGGAATGTTATATCCCTCTGTTGATTTAAGTATACCATCATATAACAGAAGATGAGAACCCAAGTGTACCTCATATAGTAGGAAATGAGTATTGAACAGAGCTGCAAACAGGCCGCTTTTTTGGCGTGACTTGGGGGGAATGTGTCAACTCGTCACAGTTTTTTTTGCTTGGATTTCGTAACGAATTGATAGTACGAAAGCCCATAACAGAGCTTTCGTAACAAATTTCACAGGGTGATCATACTTGATATTTGAAAATGTACCATTACAGAGCTTTTGTAACGAAAAGCATGTAACTTCTGCAAACTAAGTTCAACTATCACCCTCATCCTCATTACGAAATTCCTGTCACTCCGTTGCGAAAGCTCTGCAACTATTACGAACCCCTTGTATTAATTGTTATGGTTGCCCGATAAATTTCGATACGACATCCCTGCATTTTTGGATATCCCTATTTTTGATGTTACGGAAGGTCTGATTTTTGCTGTTTGTTCAACACGTCATGTGACGAGTTGAGACGTTCTCGATCTGGGCAGGTCGGTCAGGCCAAAGAAAGCTACTCGGCCTGTTGCCTGACCTACAGGCTTATACTAAACCTAAAAATTGCAGTTGATTGTTCTAACACAAATATCCACCAAGTTGCACACTTAGCGATATAATTTAACATAAATTTGATTTTTTATTTCTATTTTGACAAAAGTCAAAATACAAAAAAAGGTTCTCATAATATGAAAGAAAACGCACCTGAATCAATACCAAAAATAGTATACAGCAAAAAATGATCACTATTAAAAAAACTGTTGGCGCAATCACTACAGAATTTAAATGTGAAAAATGATATAACCGTTTTCGTTGTCGGTCGCAGACTGTGACGCTACTTTTAGCTGTTGACCACGGTCGGTGGAGGAATGGGTCCAAATTTCTACCCTTAAATACTTCAGCACTCTCTTTAAGATCGTGTTTCACAAAATTTCTAAACATCTAGTATTATAATAAGATGAAAGATGATAATGCAGGATATTTATTATGAACTGGTTTTAAATATATAAGATCTTGTCCTTATGTAAAAAAAGTCTAAAATAATTAAATGAATTTGTTGATATTTTGCGCTTGATTTATACTATTTTCTTTCACAAAAATGATATAATACATTGATAAATCTTTTTTCTCAGTTTCAGCTTTTGTGCTCTCATACTGCGCCCTTGACAAATTCTAAACCACTTCTTTCTCTCTTTATTTTAATTTAATATTCAACCTGATTTATAGCGACACCAAATCTTCGAATGGCGTACATCTAACACTTCAACTAAAAATTGATCAGGCCAAATAGTTTAGCCTGGTCTGATTATGAATTTTCTAGTCTGGAGCAGAGCAGGCCAAAATATAAAACCTCGGCTTGCCTTGATAGCCTGACCTGACGGACTTGCAGCTCTGGTACCTGAGGGTACCTTCATATAACAGGAGATAAGGACCTAAGGGAACCTTCATATAGTAGGAAATAAGGATCTAAGGATACCTTCAAATAATAGGACTCGAGTACCCAATGATATCTCCATATAATAGGAGACGAGGACCTAAGAATACCCTCATATAATAGAAGATGAAGACCTAAGAGTACCTTCATATAATAGAAAATGAGGACTGAAGATACTTACAGATAGTAGGACATGGGGACTTAAGGATACTTTCGTATAATATGAGATGAGGACCTAAGGGTACCTATATATAATAGGACATGAGAAACTAAGGATACCTGCATGTAGTAGGACATGAGGATCTGAGGATACCTCCAAATAATAGCACTCGAGTACCCAAGAGTATCTTCATATAGTAGGATATGAGGGACTAAAGGTTCCTCAATATAAGAAGACTTGAGGACGTAAGGGTATCTTCATACAGTAAGACATGAGGACTCAAGAATACCTTCATATAGTAGGATTTAATATTGATCTATTATCAATAACAATAACAGATAACAGAAATAGTTATTGTTATTAATAATAACCGATAACAATAACTTTTCATCCCTACTCTGAAATATTGTGCAATCTCTTGAAATCTTTCGAAATCCCTTGAAATCCTTTGAAATCTCTTAAAATCCCTTTAAATCTTTTGAAATCTTAAAATCTGCTATTTTTGCCTTGGTCAAGGGTCATCGAATATAAGTCATTAGGGATCGTCACACACCGTGACGGATATACCAAGATAGCCTCACAGATCGTGACCGACAGGCAAAAGAACTATCGAAGTATTTATTTACTAAATACTTTGATAAAAAGGTACAAATTCGATTGAGTTCTACTCACCGTATCATCTCAGAAAAAATCTTTACACATTTTAAATATAACATAACAGATCTCTCTCTATATATATATTAACTTTATTATAGAAAAGAGCAAGGTTTCAAGTGCTTTGCAGTAAATTTGTTATTAGAGTCAAAAAATAGTAAGAACAATGACTGAAGCATGTCTCATATGTAACATGGGAATCATTTTAAATTCAGATCATGATGCGGTTTACCATGGATACATGCTTTTCGAGCATAAACTGTGGTCATTTGATAAACATCCACACGATGTAACATGTTTAATTTAGAGATTAATTTGAAACTGACTTCTTTTTATATCATTATTTTTATTCCTATCTTGTATATGTTCTATGCTATTTAACAGACAGAATAAAGTTTTAAATACCTATCCTTTATTTGCAAATCATACTGACTATAGAAGTATATCGTACTTTCAAAAAACGACGTGTGCTACTGATTCCATTTATTCACAATATAACAAGTTTTATCGTCTTTCACATTTTTATTCCCGCAGGGATTGCGATGAAAGCCTTTTAGTATATTATCAAAGAGTTTCAATAATTCAAGTCATTTTTCCATGAAGAATTTATATATATGATGATATTTCCTTTATCTTAATTGGCTTGGTCGAATTTTTTTCAAATGCTTGACTCAAGATGTGTCCATAGGACATGAGCACCTGACTCAAGTAGTTCTGATAGATCATGAGCGTATGCACACAAAATAATGAATTTTTTTTGTATAGGCACGAACATTTTTTTTCAAATAATAGTTATTCACAGCAGAAATATGTTCGATTCGAATACCGTTTTTTACAAAAAGTTTTTTACATTATTCACATTAACGGCATCACCAGAAAATGACGGGTGGTTGGGCGCCGCTCTAACAATTTTTAAAAGATTATTTAAGAAGATCCTTGCATCTCCTGACCCAAAATTTTAGTTTTCTAGTTTTGGGATTTTTCTGCTCTATATATTTCTAAATGTCCTCTGCCTAGCCTATTGAGCACGATTTGAGAATTCAAGTTTAGCTTGAATATTTAAAAACATCGAAAAGATGGAACGTTCTCGTCATAAAAACACTTTTAGTTTTTTCGTTTTGGCAAGCTTTCTCGGAACCTTGCTTTTACACAAAAGATCTTCATAAATGCTCCTGCTTCTTCGACATGGTACATTCGATCGAGCTAAATCTTTTAACAGATACTGGAAACACTTTGAGATGCCTAATTTTTAAAATAAAGAAATTCTATTGCTAATTTTATGACAGATCTTACCACATAAGATCTATTTAAAAAGACATTCATTTATAGGATACTTTCCGTATTTTGGATTTTATTTTCTAACAAAAAAAAACGTAGAAAGAAACCAAAAGAATTAGGCAATTGAAGATGTTTCTACTATCTGTAAAGAATGTTTCAACTCAATCGGACGTATTACGCTGAGAAAGCGGATGATAGGAGGAGTGTCATTTCTAGTCCTTGTGATCGTAATATCCTGTAGGAGAAAGCATCGGGCAATTATAAGCCTGTGGCAACTCTTGCATCGCTCATCACGAACGAATTGCTCGACAAGTTTCAAATTTTTGTGATGTGGCGCTCTTCAAAAGCGTCAGAAAAGGAGGAAGTCATGTCAAGATGAGGGTGGTGGCTCTTTTGAGAAATAGCTAATATCTTAGAGAACAAAAGAAGTTTCCAAAGCTGCCACTGCCGAGACTAATGATAAAAATAATGACGGCGATTCATAAGATTCGCCTGTCGAACAACAAGCTGTTTCATTTAGTTCTGTTATTTGTAAGAATTCATCAATAGCCGAAGTGGAAATATTGACTTTTTTTCGGAAGAAGGTGAGTCGAAATATGACTCAGTAGTGCCACATTTAGGCTCCTTATCATAAGGTTGCATTTCAGTAAGAATTCTATTTTTTATTACGAAGATTGCGAAAGTATTTGTGTATGCCGCTAATAAGATTCATAAATAAGGAAACAAATCATTTGTGAAATGATAATCAACCAAGCATTGTGTCACTACAGGCGTCTCTGTATCTTGAGAGATAACTTACGATTAACAATGCGTCCAATTGACCTAGTCTAAATTGAGAAACAACGAAGAAGGGATGTCAATGTCTTGTATTTTTCTATCTTTTCTCTTCTAAAAAAGTAATCAGTTTTTTCAAATGGTCGGTGGTTGGGCGCCGCCCGACCATGCCTTACCTTGGTGACGCCGCTAATTCACATGTCGAGGTATATCCATAGTGCCTGACTTTTTTCATTAAGATATTCAAACGCTGCATGCGCTTGCAGAAAAATTCAACTAAGATTGCTATTTTGTCTAAGAATTTGCTATTCTATTATCGGCATAGTAATATTAAATTACTAGAACTCAATTGATTTCAAAGATTGAAAGTATCACTTGGCCTGGCAAGAAAGACCAGGTCAAGCTAAGAAAATAAACAGTCTACCCGTCGTGCCCCCAGGGCGAGTAAGACAAGACCAGACCGGAAAAAAAGTGACTAGTTGGCAGCTCTGACTCATGAACTCTCTCTTAATATTAGTATTGTACATAAAATACTTTTCAATTTTACTTTTGATTTGATATATATGATTTAGATATGTTCGAGAGAATTTACTCAAGAGTCATGGACAACATTATTGTATGGTTATAATGAATCAATAAATAATTATCAACGATTGGATAGACCACTGCTTAGTAAACATCTGCAAATATTGGGCTGGCTATGTAAAGAAGCATCTACAGTGATTGGTAATTGGATTAGCATATTCTCCACCAATGTCATACTCGATATTTCATTATTAACAAGACCAGCTTTCGAATCGCTCATTGATAGTAAAATTAGCGATTTTAAAAGCTTGGTCTTAGTGCAATTTCAACTGATAATTCCATTTATTAGTGAAATGTTTGAGGGTAATTTACTTCCAACAGTATTCAATACAGATTGGACTATTGAATACGGTAATGAGTCAAATGGGTATTTGACAAGAAGTGTTCCTCGTCTATATATGAATAAAACATGTAATTGTGTTGTTTCAAATCTTTGTCAAGATTATCTACGTGTTGGTCCATCTAATTTAACATTACCAGGTCTTGTTATTGGTTGTTCACCATTCGAAGGATTACGTATGTCAACACTTGAATGTTTCTATTCATTTGATTGTATTTATTCCATAATTACTTATCTTGAATATAATCTTGAAATAGATGGATCATCACCTAGCAATTTTGTTCCACCAACTATTCCTCCCATTTTTATTATTCCACTTAACAATTCAATAAAATCACATTTTTTACCCAATACGTCTATTGGCACACTTATCAATGAAATGTTTATAGAAGAATGGATTAATACAAGTTCATATGAATTATATTTTACTGCATGTGCACCAAATCAATGTCAGTATGAATATACTGAACGTCAAGATATTTTATATGTAATAATATCATTACTTTCTATTTATGGACTAATTACTGTTGGATGGAAATTTATTATATGGAATGTTATACGAATAAGTCAATCGATTAAACATTGGTATCATACTCATCATACAATTGTTCAACCGATCTCCGTTACAGGATAATCAGTTTGTAGCCTTTTCAATTAAATATGCTCAATATAGACTATACTAATAAATCTAACTTTAATTAAATCTGCATATGTAGAACTTTTCAGTTAACTCTTTACCCCTAAAACTGAGCAGATAAATCAAGTACAGGAATTGTCTAAATACGGATCCAATAAGTCAAAGATATATCTAAATTTCAGTGAAGCTCTTTTTCTGCGATAATAAGAAATGGATAGAAAATGATCCAAATTGACTTGAAGGATGATTCTCGTTTTCGAATAGCTAACAAACTCACATGATCTTTTTTTCAAAGAGATTGATGTAGTAGCAGTATAGATCAACAGTTAGAATGTTTCAGTACTCGTTCTACATAAATAAGAAAGACCAATAAAGTCAGAAAATCGATTTTTTTTTTGTATTTTCCAAAATTTTCATTTTTTCGACTCAGAGAAATCGACTAAAGAAGGAATAAGGAGAAAATTTCTTATGCGTTTAGAATGCATTCAATTCTCTATAGAAATATTTCACAATCTTATTAACCAGACATTTTTTTTTCACTAAATTGTATAAATCGTACGATTAGATCGAAAACGGCCCGCCCGGGGGTAAAGAGTTAATCTATTCTATATACATCATACGCTTTGCTTATTCTTCTCTTGCTTATTGTTTTATTCATATGATTATTAACACAATAAATAACCAAAATTTTATTTATTAAGAATTCTATTTGGTATAATTCAGTTTTTTAACCAACTTATCTCTAATATAATTATTTCAACTAAATAAAAAGATGTTTCAGTAAAATATTTAATAGAAAAGTTCTAGTTTAACCCTTTGACCCCTGAATTTTTTCTACTAAACCAAATTTGAGGAAACTTGGTGTAGACTAACTAGGTGACATAAAGGAAGCATGTGTCTAAGTTACAATAAAAAATCACATGATTGTACAAAGATTAAGAGACTTTCGTTATTGTTGCATTTTGAAAAAATTATCATTATAAGTACTGTAGAGTATTTATTGATTTCATTACTAATATACATAGTTTTGATGATACAATAAAAAACAATCTTTCACACAGAGACCAACACAACAAAAAGTACAAATGACATTTGTCCTTTTCTCTTTTTCTTTTGTACTACAATACGCACATCGACGATAAGTAGAAATTACTTGTGGCATATGAGCCAAAAGTTGTTGTTTTTCAGAATTCTCTATGTTACTTATGCTCTTTTCGATGTATTTCTTCTTCTGATTACTTATCGCCAACGGTCTTCCTACCCTTTTTCTACTACAATAATTACCTACGAGTGCAGTACTAATAGACGAAATATATTCTAATGCGCTAGTATTAGAATAAGAGAAGTACTTATAATAAATAAACGAATTTACTAATGACATATTTAGAAAATACAAAAATATTCTGATCCAATTTCTTTTTGACTTTCGCTCGATTGCATAGCATTTTATCTTCTGAGCAGATAAATCCACTCCTCCCATAAACTTATTATATTGACTTATCGCCAGTGGACAAGGAATTTGTCTTCTACTTCCATCTTTACTTCGTCGGCCTACTTCGCAGAAAACAGTGGGATCAAAATAATTCGACGCAACAAAAACCTCTTTTTTATCCATCCATTTTACTACGGAGATTCCATTAGATGTTACATATCGATAATCGCCTCTTTCAAGTTTTTCCTTTTTTTTTAGTTCAATTGGAAAGTATCTTCTATTTGACCGAATCGTGCCTGTAGCTGAAACATTTTTTTTCTTCAACTCATAAAGCAATTGTAAAGAATTAAAAAAACTGTCAAAAAACAGCTGACAATTCTTTAGGTCTACTCCATTTATAAGAGCCATAACTACACGTTCTCCTAATGGTACATCTCGTTTCGGATCTTTACCAGTATAAACTTCAAAGTTATATACATATCCTGTAGTTGACTCACTCAACACCCATACTTTATATCCTCTCTTAGTCGGTTTCAATGGTTCGTATTGTTTTATAGAAAATCTACCTTAGAACTTTATAAGTGTTTCGTCTATTGAAATACATGACCCAAGAGAATAATTCTGTTGGAAATTTTTTCTCAAAAGATTTAGAAAATCATTTACTTTATATAACTTATTATAATAAGGAGAGTCTCTTGAAGGCATTTTGGTATTATCCGCAAGATGAATATTACAGAACAGTTTATAAAAATTGTCTCGTGTCATTATACTAGCAACAGCAGGTGTAAAAAAGTTTTTATCTTGACTCCAATAGTCGTCAATTCTTGGCAACTTGTGAAATCCCATAATAAATAAAATAGCAAAAAATGCGAGCATTTCGTTTTCATTCACTTCTTTCCATTTTGTGATGTCTTTACCATTTTCAATACAACGGTGCTTCCCATAAATATTCGTCTGATCTATAATTAGTTTGATCATATCTTGACTAATAAACTTGAAAAATGAATCTATTGGTGTAATTTTATTGCTATTTCCAAGTGCATATCCATCAAAATAGTTGCAAGAGGAAGAAAAGCATGAGTTGTCCATTTTCCATTTCCATCCATTTATTGAACTTTGATCAAGTTCTTCAACCAATGAATCATTATCTTCAGAACTGCTGTTATTAAGTTCATATAAACTACTTAGGGTTATCCAAAAGTAATGTCGCAATGATCTAATTTTCTTTTAAGACGATCAAAAAAAATTTCTTTTTTTACAGAACGATAGAGAAAATGAAGCTCTATTTTTCTTTACTATTTGATCCCTATCTAATTAGCGTTAAACTGATGAAATTTCGAGCAAAACTATCATCACACCAAATTTAACTTTGGTAATACGTCATTTTTTCGTCCATTTCTCGATTTTCTCTCTCTTTCTGTTCTTCTTTTCTGTTTTTTTCTTTTTTTTCCGTCTCTTCTGACGCTGAGCCGTCCACCAAATCCTACTCGTTACGAGTGGGTATATTTTGCTCGTATATATCGGGGAAAGTTAAACGACAAAAGTCAAATTAAAATCTTACATTTTAACTACTCAAAATGAGCAAGGAGAATATTCGGTTCTACATCAAAATTCGCGTTGCTCTCAATGTTCCAGCAAGAGATATCTATGTAGAATTATACACTGTTCATGGTGATCAGGCTCTCTGTCTTAGAACAGTTGAAAGATGGTGTCAGCGATTTCGTGAAGATCAAGAAGAGCTTGATGATGATACGCGATCTGGTAGACCTGTTGCTGCAACAACTCCTGAGAATATCGAACAAGTCCGCCTCATCATCAACGAAGATTCTCGTGTGACGATAGAAGAAATACAAGAGCAAACTGGTTTAACCTACGGTACTACTCAGCGAATTATCAAGGACCATTTACAACTTACCAAAATCACCGCTCGTTATGTACCGAAAGAACTCACTGATTTTCAACGCAACGAACGAGTTCGAATATGTCGAGAAAATTTAAGAAAATTCAAAGATGGAACGTGGCGTTTATGTAATGTGGTGACAGGTGACGAGTCTTGGTTTTTTCACAAGCAAACCGGTCGAAAATCATCAAATGCTGCTTGGGTGGCAAAAGGTGATGCTCCACCTACAGTACCTGGACGCGATCGATTTGCTCCAAGAACGTTATTTGCCATATTTTTCAAGTCAACTGGTCCGTTATTGATCCATCACGTGGAACGAGGCCAAACTATCGACCATGAATATTACATTGACAACTGCTTGCAACCTGTTCTGGAAGAAATCAAGCATCAACGACCTTCGTACGGTACAAATCGTATTCTTCTTCATCATGACAACGGAAAGCCACATATTCATCAGGACGTGTCTGATTATCTTAAATCGGAAGGTCTAACAGTCATACCTCATCCGCCGAATTCTCCTGATTTATCACCATGCGACTTCTGGCTATTCGATCTGATCAAACTAAACTTAAGCGATCAAACCGATTCTCAATCATTACATGACGCTATAACTGAGTTTATGTACTCGCTGGATAAGGAAGAATATCGGAAAACGTTTGATAAATGGATGGAGAGAATGCAGTTGTGTGTAGATAATCAAGGTGACTACTTTGAACATTTGATGAAATAAAGTTTTTTTGGATTTACTTACATCTCGTTTTCTTTCGATCATCATTCTTTTTGTATGCATTAATGAGAAGACGCGAAAAAACTCGATGAATGATTAGAAAAAAACAACAGAAAAGAAGAACAGAAAGAGAGAGAAAATCGAGAAATGGACGAAAAAATGACGTATTACCAAAGTTAAATTTGGTGTGATGATAATTTTGCTCGAAATTTCATCAGTTTAACGCTAATTAGATAGGGATCAAATAGTATAGAAAAATAGAGCTTCATTTTCTCTATCGTTTTGTAAAAAAAGAAATTTTTTTTGATCGTCTTAAAAGAAAATTAGATCATTGCGACATTACTTTTGGATAACCCTAAGTAGCAACAATGACTCCATGCTGCGCCAAAACTTGCAATGGAAGTTTAAGTGATCAAACTAATACCACTACTTGTAGCAGTGTTTGTAAAGATCAAGGTTGGTTTTGGTGTCGCCCTGGTACAACTTATTGTAATAATGGCATTTTTACTTTTGTTGGTTACTGCAATAGTGCTAATGGTGATGCTCCTTGTCCTAATGGTTATTGTTGTGTTAGGGACACTTATTCCGCTAGTACTCCTTATCTCTGTCTGAGTTGTAATGATCCATGTAAGTCAATTAGAATATCATAATTGTTATTTTTTTCAGATGAAATGTATTTTATATTGAATATTTCCATTATGTATTTAGCAATACCGAATGTTTGTAGCACTGCTGCTGGAAGTATTGGTGGATAACCGTTGAAAATGAAGAAAGACTGTTATGAACTTTTCTGCTGAATTCGTAATTTGTGTCGTTCTGTTTGTTTTACAACATGCTTTTCTTTTTCAAATTATATCTAGTGATTCGCTTCTTTCATTTAATCTGCTGCTTGGGTATTCTTTATTCTGCGTACACATATTCTACAAACGCTTTTCTGTGTTTCGATATATTCGCTTTGTTGCTCGGTCTTTGCAAATGTATCAATAATAGATTTTTGTTCAATAAAATCTTTATGGTATATGAAATGCTTCTTATTGCTTTTATTCTCTCTTGAAGGTGAGGATGTGAGTCAAGCAAACTACGACGCGTTTCGACGATGCTTAAAGATCTCATCTAGTAGATAGGACTTTGTAATTATCTAAATGATTTTGAAATTGTTTATTGATAGGTTTTTATTTTTGTACTAGATGGAAAATAATATTTTCCACGAGGGATACCACTATAATTTCAAATAGAATAAGAAAGGAATTCTATATCAAATCAAGGCTCATCGAAAATGAGATTCATTGCTACCCAATAGTAAAGATTGTGAAAACTTTTTAATAATGAACTTTAGTAACTTTCAAAAATTTTATATTTTTTTTTTTGCAGTGGAAAAGTAAGATGCTAGTAATTCAAGACAATAATAAAATTTTTTTTTTGGTTATTTATACATGGTTCCAGAGAGCTCGTCCAGCTCTACAAAACTGTATATATAAAAAATTCAAAAAACGACTTGAAAAATCTTTAAAAACATCGTATTTTTGATATATAAGAAAAATACTCTAATTTTAAAAAAGATTAGCTTTTTCTATTATTTCTACTCCCTAAGACGTTCCAAAATATCTTACATAGGTATACTAATAAAAAATAATTGAATTTAGTGTAAAATATGCGAGTTTTTCGTACGTTCTTTGGGCAGTTTCGAGTGAATTTTAATTCAACAGCTCTGCATGAAACGTTTTTCAAATATACAGCTTTGTAGAGTTCAAGGAGCTCTATCGAGCCATGTATAAATAACCAAGAAAAACATTTTTTACTGCTGCAAAAAAAATATAAAATTTCTGAAAGTTACTGAAGTTCAATATTAAAAAGCTTACACAATCTGTACTATTTAGTATCAATGAATCCTATTTTCGATGGGCTTTGATTTAGTATAAAATTCATTATCTATTCTATTTGAAATCATAGTGATACTTGCGTGTAAAATGTTATTTCTCACCTAATACTATTAATACTGATATAACTATCTAGCAGATTAGTTACTGCGTGTTATATGCGAGAATAACAGAATATATACTTAGAGTTAACTATTCTTGTCACATTGAAAAATTGTTCTTTAAGTGAGTATCCATTGTTGTTGAATATAAATATTTGAATGATACCTTCAGATTTTGATCGAGTAATTCTTATCTTTGGTTGACGATTAAAATTAATCACTAAGTTATGCAAACTACTTCGCTGTGTATACGCCGAACCATCGTGTTGTTGATATAGCTTTGTGATTAGCCAAACATCATCATGAATGATGCGAATCAGTATTCCAGTAAATAATAGTTAAATCGAATACTGGTATCTTTTGCTCTTGTATCATCATTGTCAAGCGAGAGGTATGTATTATTAGTTACTATTGTAGATTTACTTGAATCCTTTTTTATATAATATGTTTAGCTTAAAATGTATGAATTAAGGGCTAAGCTAATGTATATACACCATATAGAAAATACGTTTATAATTATGGAATCACCGATTGTTTTGCTAATTGAATTCAGAATATTTTAATGCAAATATTTTTTTGCGTTTTATAGGACACATTTGTATTACAAAGATGAAACGCCGACTTGACGAATGCTGATATATGCGGAAAATTTCGACAAGATTTAGGATATGAATATTTTAGATGTGTGTCAACAAAAAAAGAAAAATCACTTTTTTATTTGTTCTATACAGAAGAAATGAAAACATATGATGCATTAATGACTGCAAAAAAAATACAATATATTTCAATTGCACGGTATCAACCTCGAAATCGTGTTTTACCAGCACCAGCACATCTTTATGAATTTCCTTGTGAAGAATTGTCGTTCTATCCTGGCCACTGTACAAAGATTGTTAATTTTTTAAGATATGCCTTTTCTAAACATGTGGAAAATTTTCCTCGCGAGTATGCCATCATACTTTATAAATTTGTGCATTTTAAATTGTTTTATTTAGAGCTTGTCCAAGTTGTTGATACACCGTCTTGCTAATCAAACACATGCACAAAAATTGAGAATTATAGGAAGTATACTAATTGAATTGTTTAATAAAAAGAAATGATCATGTATGCGATTTCTTTTCTAGTTCAAGAGCACATGCGTTGAGTGAATCGGTGTTTATGGTTAAATGAAAATTTTTTTCCGTACAAGATATTTATGATGTGCAGAAATTAATGGGCGTATTTTTTACGTATTAATTGTAAAAATGTTTTGTGAATATACGACTTGTATATAATTCTTGTCAATAATTTATTTATGAATAGAATATGAATATATGTCATTACCTAGTATTGTTGAAATCATTTTTATTGATTATTGTTTCTCATTTTAATAAATTAACTCTTTCAGGACAGTTCTATAAGCGTTCTAACATTTAGTTTTATGTTGAGGAAAATATTTTATGTACACTTAAGTATTAACGATCTTACTGTGACCTCATAATTTCTCTTTCTTCTACTGACATTTGATTCTATTAGCATGTTTGAGAAGATTCACAGTTTCAATTACCCTTATATTTACGAAAAACAGAAACAAGAAAAAAAATAGTCAAAACAAAATTAATTGGTGGGCAGATGTGCGAATGAAAGATATTGAATCATTTCTTGAAATGATTATTGTGGTGACATACAATGATTTACCGAATACGAAACTCTATTGGACAGAAGACAATGTTTTTCATAATATTTGCATCTCTTTGATCAGAATGTGGGTGAGAATAAAGATGAGTTGAAGGCGAGGAGTTCAATTGAAAATAAGGATGAATATATGAGTACGATCGCTGGTTGTCGCACATTGATTGTAGATATCTCTTGATATTTGCAATTAGTCTACGAAAAAAAAAACATTATTAAATTATAACTTAATTAATAGGTAAGCAAAATACAAATATTATATACACTTACACCTAACTTGTCATTTTGTGTGGGCAAGCCTTTCTTTGGTGGATAGCCCATCTTTTCAAATTGATCCCACGGAATATCATCATATATCGAATAACGAGCATAACCAGACCATCGGTCACGATTTCAGTGGCCTTGAAAATAATTCACGTGATCTGGTAAGGAAAGTGCGAACGATTTTTTTTCCCATACCAGATGGCCCAATTAAGATCAAACATTTGGCACGTTTAGCACGAAAAAAATGATGTTTAATCCATCGTTCGACAACAACTCCTAGAATTAGAGAAGAGGGAGAGGAAAGGAGTGACGGTAAGTTTAATTCTAATGGGATGAAACAAAACTATCTTTTTTTCTACATGACAAAAACAAAACATACGTAAATCAAATGTACAATCAGGAAATGAATCAGGCCAAATATATCCCTTGTCTATTATGCCTTCACGATCGGCTTTTTCTTCTACTCGAAGACGAACATATTTGAATGGATCAAGGTACCTAAAATGAAAACGAAAATTAAAACAATGAGACAATGTGCGAGAACGTGAAAATGAGAAATGTAGTAACTATGATTTGATATACCTTTTACGATGTTGAACAAATTTGCCTGGCGTTTTCTCAATAATGTAATCTATTGCCTTGTCCACACTCTCTTCGGCTAGAGCTAGTGCCTTTTGAACAATTTCATCGTCTCTTTTCTGTCTTATTTCAGCTTGTGCGCTCGCACCAGGTGGTCATTTTGGCACGATTGTTTTCGGTTGAACAGCTGCTGCCGCTGCTACTGACTCTTGATTCAATGGCGTATCTGGAACAAAAAGTGTTTGCGAATTTCTCGATGCCAAAGCCGGTACAGAATGCCAATGTAACGAATTAAACATGTGAATAGATTGAAATGTCTTGTATTCTTCAACGGGTCCACTTTGTTTTATATATTTATTCCATGCTAGATCGTCATCTGTAACATTATAGTTACACTTACATGATCTTCCAACTAGACCTTCCAAAAATGGTGCTCGTCGATCGATTCTGCCCTTAAAAATAACCTGTGTAAGTAAACATCGATCTCCATTAGATCGTTCCATATCTTCACCAGCACATATGTAAACAATTTTATTAGTACCAAAATCGCCTAGAATGTATTCTTTGGCTTCTTGTTTGGATACATTTGTATATGCCATAATGGCATAGCATTTTCCCCGGAAGCGAGCATCAGATCGAATTGTCACTGGTTTTAAATTAAAATTACATGATTGTGCAATAGTTTCTCTATCTTGATGACCATATACCACGAATGGGCAGTCATGATCTTTAACTGGGCCTTTCCAATTAATGGGTGGATACGGAGATGGAGGAGTCGATGAAGACGATTTATTTTGTTCGCGATTATCATTATCAACATTCATCAATACCGGATTGAGATCGGCTGCATCGACTCTCTCTTTCAATTGATTCAGCAAAGATCGAGATGTTTCATCATCAGATGGTCGTTGTGATACTACATTTGCAAGTACCT
Source organism: Macrotrachela quadricornifera (assembly GCA_022393335.1). NCBI lineage: Eukaryota > Metazoa > Rotifera > Eurotatoria > Philodinida > Philodinidae > Macrotrachela > Macrotrachela quadricornifera. The sequence goes on from JAJEKB010020941.1 coordinate 412,876, forward strand.
GAATCTCGTTTTGTCGTTCTTCACTAAGAACATTTTGTAAACTACGTTGTTGATTGTCGACAATTTCAGCATCTCTTTCATCTAATTCTTCTCTAGTATCTTCGACAGTTCTTAGACTAAAAACTGTGGAAAATACTTGTTCATGTGCATCTGAATTATGAAACTCTTCTGGTCCAAATAAAGGTTTTTGTGCACATGCAGATGGTGCACTAGCCGGTTGGCCGTAAGTATAATAATTGTGTTGTCGTTGTAATGCACGTAATTCCTATGAAACAAAAAAAAACACCAAAGCATCAGTTAGATACCGAGCCAGTTAGAGCGAGTGCATATTCATTTTTTTCAGCAACAGCTTCATTGAATAATTTTGTACGATTTTTTTGTTAGCCATTTGACTCGTGTTTTGTAATAGAAGGTATTGAAATACAAATTAGTTTGTGATCAATGCGTTTTTTTTTTGCTTTATGTAAGACTGCTTTTATTTATACATATACTCGTTTTTTTTTTGTATCGATACAAAGTGAGATAAGGAAGAAAGGAAGAAAGAATGGAAAAAAACTGTATAGAAGACGAGCAATGCGCAAAAAATTGCTATGCTTCATCGGCACAAGCGAAAGAAATACAAAATATGCAGAAAGAAAAAGAAAATAAAAATAGAACTAACGACTATTGAGGGGTGAAAGTGCGACGAAAAGATAGGTAATTAATCGAAAAGATAAACAGTCAAAAAGTTACAAGAACTCTTATATTATAGAACAATATTACCATTACAAATACAATTTTTTTTCTGAAATAATTTGGGTGAATAATTTTTCAATAGCTTCTCGGACGTAATCATAGTCTTTATTATTTTGATCAATGTTGAAATTACACATTGACAAGACATAATGAAAATAAATGGCGAAAACTTCCATTAATTTTTGGTAGTAGTAATTTTCTAGAATTTGATCTCTAGAAGCATAGTGAATTAACTGTTAATATTTGAATATTGAAATCAAAACGTTATAATTGTAATAATGCATTAATGTGAAAATCGCCCCCATCAACAATTAAATTAGTTAATTATATATAAAAAAAAAAGAATAAAACGATTGAGATTATTAGATATTCAGTAATTTCTACCACACTGAGCAGTCCAATCAATGATATAATATAAACTAAATTAGACAATTCAGAAATGATAGCTGCTTTATATCTTATTCTGATGAAAAATTTTTATATAATGTGCAAGCCATTTTCTCTATATGAAGAATATTCTCTATCTATTCTTCAATAATATCCTAACGTATTGCACTATGTCTCAGAATGAGTCTTAATATTTTCACTTTCACCCTCAACATGAAAGGTGCCCTTTAAATCCTAAAGATAAAAATTTTTGTGGCACCCTCATCAGAGAATATATATATATATATATTGGCATATAGAGAGAAATGTTTCCATTGAATTATAATTTTTTTTCAAAGTATTATATAGAAATAAATAAAATTATAATATATTGTAGATTTTAATACAAATATATTTTATATGATTCATAATACTGGTAAATGTTAATTCTACATAATTGTTTCTTTGAAATAAAAAAAAAGTATTAAGATACAAATGAATTGAAAAGAATATATTAATAAATAATACATGAAATATTTAATATATATCTACGGATGATAACATAGAAATTAATGGATTCATTAAATAGATGGTTTGTGAAAATATTCATTAGGACCTATAATAATATAATAGAAAGAAAATATATAAAATAGTTATTGAAAAAATCTCTCTCTTACCCATTCGATAAATAATTGCTCGCTTTCTCCAAAATTCAGCTTGTTGACATCGATTATATGTATGAGGTTGAGCTGTTAATGAACCTTCATATTTAGGACCTGGATTTAAAAGAACAATAGCTCGTTGTTGAACATTAATTTCTTTAACTATTTTACTTGCATCTGTAGCCTAAATTATTTTTTAAATATATATATATAAGAAAAATTTATTATGAAAAAGAAAAATCATACAATGAGAAGACCATCTTGTGTTAATATGCCTTTTTTATATGGAAAACCTTTTTCTTCAAATTGATCCCATTCAATATTATCATATATACAATAATGAGCAAAATCACTATAATTCTTTGATTTCCATTCTCCATTAAAATAATTGTAAGTACCAGGTAATGATCTAGCAAAAAGTGTTTTTCCTGTTCCTTTTGGTTCAATTACAATTAAACATTTGGCACGTGATTCTTTAAGCCATTTTTCTACTATTGCACCTATATTTTAATAAATAAAAATTATTCTTATATAAATAATTCTAAATATATTTACGTAAAGCTGGTGTACAATCAGGAAATGATTCAGGCCATCGATATTCTTTATGAATATTTTTATTATCCATGTGTACGATTACTAGAAATTAGATATATATTTATCTAAAACTAGCGGTAGTACCCGGCGTTGCTCGGGAAATCTCCATACTGGAAACTTACTATGTTAGAAAACGACAGAAGATCTACCGGGTGTTCCAAAAGTTTTGCAACATTTTGTATTTTGCATATATCTCGACATGAGTAAATGATAGAACCTTGATCTTTTTTTTAAAAGATGCGCCTTGAAAAGCTCTACAAAAATGCTAATAATAAATTCTAATTGATTCGTATCAATGGTTTTTTCCATATTCGAAAAGGAAGATCTATATGTCAGTGGTTTGTCCCACTGCTGTATCGACAACAGATTTTTTGTATTGGTTTTTCATCTTCCTTTAACTTTTCGATAACACCCTTTAATTAAATCAGTATTGAGCACTCATTTATTGTTGAAATACTACTTTTGAAATCTGTAGCCATTTTTCATAAACTTTTTCGACAAATGTTCGAATCGAATCTTTTTTTCACCTGTTTGATGAGATTTTTTGTACGACCAGTTCTTCGTCATCTTGATTATGGTTTAACATTAATTGATCGAGATTTTTTATACTGACGTAACGAACGATGAATTGTACTTCGATGAATCTTGTTTGCCAATGCGTTCGCAATTTGTGAAGCTTTTTTCCATCTTTGTAGTGAACCAAAGCTACATCTCGGTAATCATGATTTTTGACCATTTCAAAATCAAGTGAGACAAAGTAAAAAAATATTGTCCAACTAGAGTAGTAGAGGGCACTAATACGCACTTTATACATGTAAAATGAATCTATTATCTCAATAAGCAATAGTAAATGAAGACTTTTCAAACTATCGTAAGACTTTAGTAAATGGTGTAAATACAGCAGTGGAACAAACCACTGACATATAGATCTACCTTTTCGAATATGGAAAAAACCATTGATACGAATCAATTAGAATTTATTATTAGCATTTTTGTAGAGCTTTTCGAGGCGCATCTTTTAAAAAAAAGATCAAGGTTCTATCATTTACTTATGTCGAGATATATGCAAAATACAAAATGTTGCAAAACTTTTGGAACACCCGGTATAGAAGACTCCCTTAAGACTTTCTCATCTATTATTACTACATGTCCCGCCGTGCATACATTTATATTCATTTTCAAATCGGATAATTCAGCAAATAGTGTGAGGGTGTGACTGTCTTTTTCTTAACTCATGCGTATACCATACTTTATAATATCAACCAGTGCCAAAAAAAGGTGATATTGAGAGGTGAATATTCTAATAATGGCAGCAAATGCTCTGAAACAATCATACGCACAAATTCTCTAAAAAACACATTCATTGTAGTAAATCCAACAATAGACGGGAGCAAAATCCCCTCCAATGAAACTTTTGAGTCGAAAACCATCCTATGACCTTCCGCTTGATCTAGGGAAGTATTTTGGAAAATTTGGTGACGCTATCTTTTACCGGGATGGAGTTATCAGCGGACAGACAAACATTCTTCTTTATATACATAGATATTGTCTATCTAAGACAGGGTTGCCAGATCGAAATCTTTGAAATCGGAATTTTTTTGCTGGAATTCGGAAAAATTCGGACAAAATATCTGGTTAATTCGGAAAAATTTCTGAAAGTCATTTTTAAGCTTTTTGATGCTTAAGCGAATTTTTTCTGACACAAAAGTCTTCTACATTTGGTTATTCTTTCTGTAGATATATTTCATCAATGTTAAAATCAATGTATTAATTATAACACAATTAGGAAACATCATTTTCAATAAGAGACTGTTAATAGAAGAAAAACAATTCAAAATACATTACCTATACATATGTATATATACAATTCAAAACGCTGATGCAAAAACACTAAAGTTCATTTATCAAAACGTTTCTTTCTAACAAATTTTTCATTTGAAGCTATTTTTGTCAATATTTCTCCCTGAGTTAAAATAAATTCATAAAAACTTGAACAATGAATATCCGAATTCATTCTGATTTGTAGTTCAGCTTCAACTAATTCTATATCCATTCGATTGCGATAATTAGACTATAGATGATTCATTTGACTAAAAATTGATTCAACATAGGAGTTGCTACATGGAATAGAAAATACATAAGCAACAACTAATTTCATATTTGGTGCTGCATTTGGTTTAATATTTAATAAATAAGACCATAACTGATCAGATCGAATGCATTCATTTGCTTTTGTACTTGTACTATTACTTAATGTACCATTAGTATGATCATCATTAACATCACATGGAATTTCATCACTATTACTTGTTGATTTTGAATTATAAACATTTTTACCTGAAATGTATAATTTTATTTGTTCACTTAGTTTCACATTTTTATTTTTCATTTCATTATAGATAAATTTTATTTCACAATATTCATTATAGAGTTCGTCTCTATCTAAACCATCTATTTTTAATAAATTAATTACATCCATTAAATAATCCCATTTAAGAAAATCATTTGATTCACAATCAAAAACTGATAATCTTCTAAAAAATTCTCGATCATGATCAAAATAAGAATTAATATATTCAATAAATGATTGAAATGATTCTTTCAATTGTTTTCCTTTTTCTTCATCGAGCTGTATTAAATGATTTAATATTAAATGTGTTTTATTTCCAAAATATTTATCATTTAATCGTTGTTCTAGTTTTTTAATCAAATTTGTAATAATACCAAAAAGATCAACGACAGCAGTAGAAACACGTTGAAGTTTTAATTCAGCTCGTTGAACATCAACTAATACATTTTCTAAGAATAGAAAAACACACAAACCAATATCGTCTTCAAAAAAACTCTTCAAAAGTCGAAGATTTTCAACAGTTCTATTTGGTTTTGTTCTTGACGGTATTTCTTGATTTGAAAAATAATTTTTTATTGGATCATAATTTTCGATTAAACGTTGAATTGAAGGTAACAAACTTAACCATCTTACAGTAATATGTTCCAACAAAACCTGAAAGATAATAATGAAGAATGTATATAGATTTATTTACTATTCATTTTAATCTATGTTTGAGAAATAACCTACACGATATTCCATTTGAACAAAATCATAATATGATTTTAATTCTTCAACACATTTTGCTGAATTTGAAAAGAAAGAATATATTTTAGATAGAACCGATTCAACATCAATTAATAAATCATCATGTGCATGTTTTACTGCATTATGCAGAACATACGCATAACAATTTTCTATAATACAAAAAAAAATAATGATATAGATAAAATTTAAAAGAGATAAAAATATGCCAACAAAAACATATTAATATACCTTTTACTAAACATGGACAAAGATCTTTAAATAATTTATACACCGAATGATGTTCACCAAAATTTACATTAGCATAATCTGCACCAATACTTGTTAAATTTCGAATATCTAATTGATAATTTTCCATCACTTTTATAATATTATTAAAAACATCATTTGCTGATTCACGTGGATCATCAACAAATTGAAGAACACCTGTATGAAAAAAAAATATTAACTTCGAATTATGAAATACTTCTTTACCTTTTTCAACTCCAATATCAGTAAAATACTGAACAGCAAATGGATATGTTTTTATATTGCCTTTATTGGAGGCATCGAATGATATTGAATAAAATCGAGATTGTAAAATTTCATCGACTAATTTGGATATGAAATAAGGGGCAAGTACATTACAGGCAACAGCTCTGGATTTTGTTCTTGCACATGCTAAATTTTTAGCAGTGCTGGAACATGATGCAAATAAATCTTTTATTAAATTTATCGTACACTGTTGATAAATATAGCTATGTGCATGCTTTACTCCATGATAAACAAATGTATCCTCCATAGCTGAAATTTTTTGTGTTTCACCAAATGTAGTATGTGTTATTAATATATTATTTCCAAATGTTTTCATATTTGTTTTATGAATTTCACTATTCATATGCTTTCTTAAAGCTGATTTTCCTTCATGAATGCTAAAATTTCTTAAGCAAGCTTTACAACGAGCTTGTTTACAATTATTTTTCACTGCCTGTAACCAAGATGAATATTCTTTATCTAATATCCAATCCTTTTTGAAAACATCTTTCTGTTTTCTTTTTTTGGATTTTGAAATTGTTGTTGGTTGAATAGATGTTGCTGGGAAAATATATTCTTCGTCTTCTTCGCTGACAATCATACTAATAGACGAATCATCTGATTTTTCATCCATAATAACTTTCAGTTTATTCTGAAATATAGCTATTAAAATGTAAAACGACATATTTATTTACATTTAGATTAAGGTTTTTAGAGATATTATTTATTTATATCACTTCTTTGAAAACTAAACATTGATTGAAACTATTCTAATAAATCTTAGACGAGATGAGATTTCAAAAAAAAAATTATATTAAATCTTCTCTTCTCTCCCTTCTCTTCTTATTTGTAAGAATACAATCGATTATTCAATGATTATAAGAAAATAAAGATGGCGCCCTATGAAATCTATCAAAATATATATGAAGAATTGTAATTGAAAGAAAATTTAAAAGAAAATATTACGATTCGGAAAAAATCGGAAAAAATCCAAGGATTCGGATAAATTCGGACAGTCGGAAAGCAGTCTGAAAAACTTAGAAAAGTCTGAAAATTCAGACTAATTCGGACAATCTGGCAACCCTGATCTAAGACCTACAAATTTTGAAATTTTCAGCTTAATCAAATCATTTTTCGTATATAATGTTAAGTATTAAATTGAATATTCCTGTGGTGTCTCAAAACTTTTGGCTAAGAAGCTGATACTGAAGTCTGTACAAATTGCTATAAACACATTCAATTCTAATGCTATGATAGTATATAGAAGATCACTATTAGGTCTATCAAAGCATATCACTAGTTTGCTCATAATAGCTTCCTAACCTAATATTATAAAAGAGAAAAGTTTGTTCCAGAACGTTAGTACAGCACTGTATGCAAAGCATATTTTAATTCTCTAAATCATACCATAAACACCTTTTCCTTTTCTCCAATAGAATTCTTTCAAAATAACAATGAAAATTTTTGTCATCAGTTGCAAATATCAAGGTTGTTTCTACATATCTCTTTGGCATGCTAAAAACAAATCATGTAGTTTCGTCACTCTTTGAACTGGTTCTTCAGACTACAACATAAATAATCTTTTGCTCTTTTCATATTGGATTCGATTGAAGAACCAGATGATTATTGCCATTTTGTTTTCGATGACAGTAGAATTATCTGCTGAGACCTCTACAACAATCGACAACACATTCATATTAACTAGATATCAAGTCGAAATTCCTGTTCGCACATACTTCAGATTAGAACAACGATGCATTTCAAATTTTCAGTGCTTATAGTTTACTAGAAGATAAATTTATAAGAAAACTCAAACAATAGCCGAGGACAAAATCGAAAATATGAGAGCAGAACGAAAATAAATTGGCATTACATGAGAAACAAAACTATTTATTTCAAAATGTTCAAGTAAGTTATTGAAGGATGATTGCAATATTCTATTGTATAGCCATAACATACTATATTCAATCAGTACGGCAAGTATAACGACTATCCGTATGAGGATCAATAGCACAACCAACATTATATTTACAACCAGTAGCACCACCACAACCAGATCTGTCCGTAGTATAACACCAACCAATGCCACAGCCATATCTACTCCAACATTGACCCCACCTGCCACAACCATAGTCAACATCATAGACAGGATCAGAAGGAACAGGATTAGTAGCACAACAAGTAACACCAGAAAGAGTAAAACAATCATAATTGCTGTTTAATTGAGAGAAAACCTTTTTTGCTTTCGCATCTCGATTCACTTTCGAGCGCGCCATGCAGCTTTCAACCATCAACAACAAGAAGAACATGAACAAAACCAATTGTTTGTGTTTGTGCATTGTTGTTTATTGGTATTCGCCTCTTAAAAACAGTGATAGATGTTGTTGAACGCAAGTATAAAAAATGATATGTTCTATGAATGTCTTTCGACTTTAAATACACATCGATTGCATAGTGAAAGAGAGACATGTATTTTTTTCTTACTCAAAGACGGAAGGAGATGATAATATTTTTCACGGCTTGCATAGAGAGAAACAAATATATTCATTGGTGCATATAGAGGCAGAGAAATTTATTTTGTTGCTTACAGAAACAGAAAGATAGACTCACTATTTTAGTCGTGGAAAGACTCATATCTCATCTCTCCTCGGATGCCAAAGACGATCTTCCAATAATACTACATTTTTTTCTTTCTGTTTTGTTACCATCACATGTACGAAAACAAAGACTTTATTATAGATCTTTCTAATAAAAGATAATCTCAATTAGTATATGGTACTATTTTAACAAGCATGTGTCCACTGTTTTAGTTTCATCTACTCGCACTCAGTAACGAAACAAAAGATACTGTGACCAGATTTACCACTATGATTGTCAGAATTAATGTTTATTTCTTTCATAACTAATGGAATCAGAACGATCAAATGAATTGCCATTAGCAAATATTGGTTACTGTGCGTAATTATATCATACAATTGTAAAAACTATAATAAAACATTCACCAGGAGCATAAAGTCATCACGATGAGATAAGTGGCAGTTATATATAATATGAGTAATTATTTATATACATTAACAATTATCACTCTTTGAAGTACCGTTAATTGTAGCTGATAGCGGTCTGTACAAAGCCATACCAAGAATACATAAAATAATATCTTCTATTATTTAAGAGAAACATGAAAGAGTAAAAAGCATTAAAACTTTAAAAAAGAATCAAGTTGTCATACTGAATTTGATGTCAAATCATTGTACACTGCAGACTTTTTACATATAGTAAACTTTTACTATACTTAAGGTCTTTTCTAGAAAGTGATCTTTATTCCTCAATATTAGGTATACAAGATAGTCGATTGATCTGCAATAAGCACAAAGTCAAGCTTATGTTTTGATATATGTTTGATTGCTTCAACGACAAAATCATCCGTAGTCTGTTTAATCAAAGATTTATCAACAACTTCCCGACGAGAAACGAATTTTATCACTTTTCTGAAAGATATACCATTGCGTTTTTTCAAGTTGAGAATCCAATGGTCATTTGCTTTAAAGCCATCTATATTTTCTAGTTTTGCTTGAGATAGACCACAAAGTAAAAAGTATGGCTACTTTTATATATGATATAAGATATTTGATTTATGATTCCTTCAAAAATGTTTTTATGCTAACTTCTGTTATAGCTTGTCAGATTATTTTTTCTCTCAGCTATAAAGTCCTAGTATTTCTAGATTCGGAAAAATGGAAACACTATAATCAAATACGTACATGTTGTTTTTGTAAATCGATAAAGAGATTGATACTGTTTCTTGTTGTTATGTTTTTAAACCAGATGCGACATCAGTTATCATATGACATTGATACTACGATTGAGATATAACTTATTTTATCCATGCTAAATAATTGTGTAACAACGGTTGGCTCCATCACTCTAATGATCATGAGGTCTATTTAGACCTCACTTCTTCCGGTTCAAAAATCTGTATAAACATTCTTTTAAATATTGTCACATTCGCCCGTTGTCCTTTAGAATTCGTTAAATAGGAACTCATCAATCCTAGTTACATATCCTATCAATCTATTGTTAACACTCTCTGAATGAATTTAATACTGTTTGTTGATCATGCATGCAGAGAGAAAAAGGCGGTGCAGGTAAAATACTGAGGATATAGTGTGTCGGAATAAACATGAGGGCATACCGGGACTTCTTTTTTTGGGATTTATTTCTTCTGCGGGATTTATTGGGATTTATTTATTTACTAAGGATTTATTGAGACTAAATAGCTGTGTTAGTATTTCAGCGCACTTTCACTCTTGCCCCCATCCCGCGCACTCGCCTTCACCCTCACTTAGTTTTCGTCCTCACCCTTAATAGGAGTTATGTGGAATTTATTTTAAGATATATGGGAATTTATTAAATAATCCGAATAAATCCCAAAAAAATAGATCCCGATACCTGCTGAAACATACACACAAAATCCTATTAGTATTTTTCATATAACCTCACTTTGGTCGAAAGAAAAAAATTATTTGAACAAATTGAAAAACTAATAGCACCATTCAATTCCTCGACTCGGAAGACCTTTGGTCAAACTTTACACGAAGTGCATGTGGAAGACAAATGTCCATTAATCTTTTAGACGATGTTTTTCTGACCCCAACAGCCACATACATACATACATATAAACTTTTTTTTCGTATGATCCTCCCTACAGTCGAGGGAATAATATTCAGGCTCGGAATAGTATTGCCATAGTCAAAGCCATCTGATGAAGACCCTTAAACAAGATCGAAATCTAGATCATGGCATGTTGAATTCATCTTCTACTTCGTGAGAAAGGCCAAAAACTACAGTTATAGTGTTTTTTAACATAATACTCACTTCTCACCTTTAAGTTACTAGTACGAATTCCAAGTGTACTGTTACTTTATAATACTGACATCATAAACTGAAGTTATCTACCAGAATGCACAGTAACAGTGACAATTCTACCTTTTGCTACATATACAAGTCTATATTCAACTCTTTTCACAGATGCAAACTCAAAACTTTTCTGAAGAATCACCTTTTAGCTTCTGTTACAAGCAAACAACACAAAAGTTAACATATCAGATAGCGCTTTAGGTGACTACTAGGCACCGATACCAGCAATATGTTCTAAACACACCATCTTTCAATGAATTACGATTTTTAACAACTAAACTTCGACGAACATCACCCCATATCTACTAAGGAAAAAAAGTAAAAGTATAAAGCAATATTATGATTTTATTTGCGATGAGAATCTAATGGTCTATTGGTTTTTTCAATACAAAATTTTAACGAGTAAAAGTGAAAAAGAATAAAAAAGAGAAAAAAAAATTTAGAGTAGTTACAATTAGATCAGGTAGAGAACATCAACAACCTCATGCACAATTTGGCCTTACATTATTAGATAGTTCTAGGAAAGAGAAGGTGAATAAGGATGTCCTTTTTCATTAAATGACGGAACTGAATACATAGTACTTTTATTATTACGATTTTAGTTTCTCTTGCACTCGCAAATACATTTTTATCCTCCTATTTTGCTTGCTTTTAGATTTATATTTTGAGTTTGTAAGTTCATTGAAATGATCACATAGCAAATGATTACACATTATGACTACTATGTTCAATTATTTCATTAGTTTTCAAGGAATGATTTGAATTTAGTAAGGTGATATATAATCGTGTGGCAAAAAAATTTTCTTTAACATTGTTTTGTTCATTTATTTTTCTCACTTCAAAACATAGAATTGGTGCTCCTAGATTGACTAAAGAGTATATTATAAATAATTTCTACTTAAAACAATTCTAATCAATTATTTTGTATCTTTTAAAAAAAGATTGAAGTTTGTGAGCCGATGAAGAAATTCACGATAAACGATCTAATTCTACCTGACACTATTAATTTGTTTTAATCACATCTTAGAAAATTTTCGATTTGGAAAGCTAATTGAAGATGATATGATAATTGATTCTCATTTAGTAAACTTATATCTATATATCATGCTCAGTTCAAATCACAATTTTCAAATACATAAACTCATTGAAAATCAAATGACAAATGATTTTTATTCATAATTACTCTGTTCATTTATTTTGCTGATTTTCTTAGTCAGAATTTGCCAGTTTTAAGCTTATCCTAGATCAGACTGCAAATGATTTCTGCTCAATACTGCTGTATTCGTCTGTTTTATTCACTTTGGTCCAACGATTTTGGGTTGACAAGTTGATCGGAAATCATATAGTAACTGATATTTTCTTATGAGTATATATTCATCTATCTTGCTCACTTCCAGACAAAGTTTTCAAGTTGAGACAACTATCAAAATTACAGAGGAATTGCCTTCATAACATTGATATCGTTTTATTCATCAATCTTGGTTATTTCTAGAGAGAAACTTTAAATTAAGAAGGGAATAAAGGATACAGATTTCAAATGATTTATCCGTATAATGAAGTTTCTGGTCATCTACTTAATTCACCAAAAAATAAGGATGAGATATTCGTGATGCTATCGATGGTGACATATCAAATGAGCATTCTTTACCATTACAGTACTGTTCAGATATTTTAGTTGCTTCGAACAAAAAACTACGAGTTGGTATACTGGTTGAATATTGTATAGCAAATGACCTTTTCTTACTACCGTTTCATATATCTATTTCACTTGGTTCAAAGCTAATATATCCGTTTGGAAAGTTGATTAAATATTATATAATAAATGATTTTCGATGATGAATGATGTATTCATCTATTTCGTTTACTTCAGAGTAAAGTTTGAACTTCATAAATTGATTATGCATCCTATAGCACATAATTTCTTCTTACCACAATTCTATTCATCTATTTGACTCAATTATAAATAAATACTATGACTTGATAGGTAGTTCGGTGATAATATGGTTAACTATTTTTCTTTATTAAGGTTTAGCTCATCTATCTGGTTCATTTTGAAGATAATATGTAGAATTTATTTTCTGTGTAAAGTTCACATGACCATTGATATCTGATTAAAAATCCTCCATTCATATATTTTACTTAATTCGCAGAAAAATGTTCAATATCGACATTTTTGTGAAGATTATAATATAAACAATTTCTTCTTACCAGGATTTTGTTCAACTACTATGTTTGGTTCAAAGCAAAAGTTTTTAACTCGGTAGCCTAATCGAAGATCAATTGATAAATGATTTTTTCTTACCAAGGGTGTGCTCATCTATTTATTTCATTTTGAAGAAAAACATTTTAGTCTGTAAAGTGAGAGAATAATACATAGTAAATGATAATTCTTCACCATGATTTCGTTTAACTGTTTTGTTTACTTGAAAAGGAATGTTGCCAGTTGGCATGATAATCGACGATCATATTTTATTTGACCTTCGCCTATTAAGTGTCCATTCATCTATTTTATTCACTTGAAATAAAGTGTTTCTCGTTAGTTATCTAGTTTAATTTCACATGTTAAATGTTGTCTCATGACAGGTAGCACCATTCTGTTCATTTCTAATGATGAAATCAAAGCATTGGTGCTTTTAAAGTTAGTTTTTAGAGATTTGTAAGATAAATTGAATGATTACAATCATCGATATGTCCACTTGTTATTCTCATAGAGAAGTAAAAACTTCCTATTTTTTAGGAAGTGTAAAATTCTTATGGTAGTTGAATATATTCAAGGAAAGTATTTTTCGCTTATTTGATTCTCTTTGGATGAACTTCTTAAATTTATTAGTTAATTGTTAATTACAAGATTCGTGAGGTCTTATAAGCACGATTAATCTATTTACCTATTGTGTACATTACATGAACAATTTCGAATACAGCCGCTAAGCAAATCAACGATCAGAGGAATAACGAATAGTCTTATATGAATCATATGGACGTATATGACCTTATTCATCAAACTCGAATGTATCGTAATAGAGTTGTCACATTCCAAATCAGATCGAATATGACAACTATAAGTGAACAATCACAATCAAAGTTTTATTAGAGTATTGATTAACTGGATAGTTAATATTTCTAGTCGGTAAGTCATTGTATGATTGCATGAAAAATGTACTATTGGAACGACATTGACCACAAACATCGCAGGCATGATTTCGTTTATGTATTATGCTTTTATGTTTTGAAGAATGATGAGCTTAGAATTTAATTGACAATATCATGGCAAATGAAGGAGCATGATTGCCGCCGCAAAAGTTCTCTTCATTTATAGTCTTCTAATTCAATATATAGTTGAAACTTGTTAATTTAATTTAATATCAAAGGTGAAATGAATATATCTCAAAATCCACTTTCTTTTTCACAGGTTCTAAATAAAATTGAAAACAACAAATGAGGATTCGAAATTCCAAGAGGCAAGTGGCTGATATTATATTCTGTGTGAAAAACTATTTATCACAAGATTAACAAAGGCAACTGAAAAGTAACTTCTTAAATTGTGTCTACTGACAATTTAATTATTGCAGGAAGTCTGTGAGTATAGTTTATGGACGATCAGCCATTCATTCTTCTCATCAAAATGTATTTTCAGAAAAACAAATATCAATGATTTTTGATTAAAAATAGCTCGAGAGGGATTCGATCAATAACTATATATATATATGTGGCTAGAGAAAATTATGAAAGCAAATCGTATTGTTGATCAACGCATCAAGTTACATCATCTATTACTTACCCGCTGGTTTGTCTCCACTGCCCGTTGCTTCCGTTTGACTTGATTCCTGTTTGTTTGAATCCATAGTAATTTATTGATCACTAGATAAGTAAAACAAGTGCTAATCTAAAATGAAAGCACATACACAATCAATATTAATCAGCTGAAGATCGGGTAACTTGAAAACTACTACTATACACTTTTTGTGCTTGGTTTTTAGTAGTCACTCTTTTTCATTAGCCTAAGAATACTGAAAATCAAATATAATTACATATTAAAAAATATTGGATTGTGCAAATATGAAGCTCATTTTACTTCGTATTTATCAAGGACAAAATTACTTGGTTTTTTTCTCACATACACATGCTTATCTGAATCAATGAAGCATGGCACTTTCATTATAGAGGTAATTATTCTTCATCCAAGTGCATATTGCTGCACCGATTTTATTCGTTTAATGCTCTTCCTTCTTTCTTTTTACCTTTTTTTTGGCCAGACTTCGTATTTTTTTGATGAGAAAATATGTACTAATATTTGCATACTGGTGGCGTAGCCAGACTATTTTGCTCTTGCGTTCTCCGTTGTATGTTACGGACAAATGTCTATAACATGCAGCGAAGAACGCAAGAGAAAAATATTTTGGCTACGCGACTGTCGCATACGCAAGCACATTACACTTAAATCTCGACATGCATTCTCATGAGCAGAGATCGAATAGTTAGTACAATGCCTATCCTTTTCGTACTTTTTTGTTTAAAATCTTTAGTACACAATACATTTGTACTGAATATGATTTTCTTTTCCTATCTTAATAATGTTAGAATTTTTGATTATTGTTTTTTCTACAGTACACGTAGTTTGAAGAAGAGAACCTCTTCAGATGCTAAACGACCTCCGAGTTTGAACTTTGTGTACAAGTAGGAGCTATATAACCCTTTCACCGCGATTCGATTTTTCGAGGAAAATAACTTTAATATATCAATTTTCATGTATACTCATGTTCGATAAATGAACTCATTGACATATTCGATACGTGGGAAATTGAGTTCGTGTAAAAACTTTTAATCGAAAAATAATCGATTTTAATCCGATTTTTTATTAAAAATTTTTAACGAAAGATTGCTATCGAAAAAACGAGTGAGCAGAAGTTTCCGAGGAAATATTCGCTAGTGTTTCATCTGTTTGAAAGTATGTCAGACAAATCAAAAACTTCCAATTAGAATAGGAATTAGATGCTCTTTTTCACTTTGATGTTTTGCTCCGTTTAGATACCAGTTTAAAGAAAAAATCTGCTCTACAAAATTTTCTGTCATCCAGCAGACACTGAGATATCTGTTTTATTATAACTCTCGTCTTTTCAAAATCGACTCTTCTATCAAACCGTATCTTATGCAATGAGTCGACTGAAAAAAATAAACATAAAAATAATGAAGAGGAGAAATCTTAAAGAGACTAAATGGGCAATTATTTTATGATCTATCCGTTGGTATGAAACTACCTATCCAAATCTTTATCAACTGGAGGAGTACATATTTCACCAGTTATGTTCTCAGACAGTACTATACGAGTTTGAAAAGGTTCCATTATAGGTGCTAATACTTTTATGATGATACATTCTTTGTCGCATACTTCAAATTTTGAGTGGATTTGAAACCAGTCATTGGTCTTCATTCTCATTTCTATTCATGATGATTCTAGATGTTTCATTTTGTTCGAAGAAAGGCAATAATGACATGTTTTTCGATGCACACTTTTTATTAAAGCTAAACCTGACGAAAAAATCGTGAAAAATAAAATGGAAAATAGTTGAGTGTATTAAAAGGGAAAAGGAAATGATCGATAGTGTGCAATGATTATAATAATACTTGATAAGAATGTATATCTTTCAGTTTAAACGTTCATTAGTATCATGTTTTCTACTACAAAGAAAATATATTGAATTAGTTTCGTTTAATAAAATACTATTGAAATATTATATTAGGAGAATATACCTAGTGTATTGCAATGATCAACATTAACGTCCAAAATAATAAGTACAAGTAGCATAAGTAATATTATAAGTTCCTCGTGTCTTTCGCACTAACCATTCCAGAGCGTTGCCTGCATTGTAGCATGTCATCAATAATGCCATGATTAAAACCAAATAAATCATTACTTTTAATTTGCTCATTTTGTGACTATGAATTATGAAAGAAATTTATATAGATAGAGTAGTGTAGAGATACTACTAATTTTTTTCTTGAATTTTCTTTAGTAAACTCAATTTTGAAAACTTTCCGAAATGTAAAAATTCATAATAGAGGATTTTTCTTCAGGAGAAAATAGTTTATTTGAAAAGTGATAGAATCAACTTTGCAATTTATTTAACTTCTTACCTGTTCGATCTCAAAAAGATTCTTTCTAATAGCTGTTCTAAAATAAGTTGATTGTATGATATAGATTGCTGTTCCTTATATACATATAAATTGACGAAGTTTCAAGAAAAAATGTTTCACATGTTTATTTCTATGCATTAAGAGAAATGGCAAAAAAGATATTCGTGCACATTTCATTTATCAAAACATTAAGTAACGTGTATGCCAGCCGCTTTTTCATCCCACAGCAATAGGTCAATGTTTTATGAAAACGACACTGGAATAAGTAAGCCATTTTGGTTCTTATTTTGTCACGATTGTATTGCAAAGAATCGATATTTGATAAACTGACTCTTTATTATTTCAAAACATTTACTCGCCGTAAACATAATCTTTCGTTGCCTTAGCAATTCAAGCCATCCTCTTCTCAGTTCGAAAAAGCACGATTTTATTAGCTAGGCGTAGACTGAGTTTGAATTTGTTAATCATACGAATTCAGATCCGATTATAACTAGACTTCAGTTGCGATCACGTCCTGGTCATCCAATGTTTTTCAAAATTGATCTTGTTAACATCAACTTTGTATTCATATATGAATAGGTACGAGATTTTGTTTCTTAGAAATTCTTCTGTTTAACTGATCTATGAGAATATCAACAAATGAAACAAGAAACAAAGATTATTTTAAACATTTCTTGCATTTTGACGATTCTTGGATAGTTGATTAAAAGACTCGTATTTGAAAATTTTCGTAGATTCTGAGAAACTTCAATACCTCTACCATTCTGTCAGTACAAGTAGAGAAAATTTACTCATTTAAATAAGAATAATAGAAAAAACAAGAGAAAACGAACACACGACAATACATCCGGTAGGTGTGCTTCGTTATGAACACGTCAATTTCACTATTACTTAGGTGTATCCAAAAGCACTGGCGGTGGTACCTTTTTTGCTTACAGAAAGCTTGAACAAATACTCTTTTTTTTATAAAAAATAGAGCGTCTTTTGCTCTATTTTTCTATGCTATGAAGATCACTATTCATCTAATATCATACTCATCAAATTTTGATCAACACTGGTTTTGTTGACACCTAGCTGGTTATTTTAGATCAAAACGCGTGAAGCATTTTGTATTTCATTCTATCATCGTTTAATACGTTGTATTAAAAAATCAAAATATACAAGCACAAGATGCAACATGAAAAGAGAAGACAATTTATAAAAACCTGTTTGTTTTTTAGTTGCACTTTTTTCTTTTCAAAATGAGGAAAACTCTGAACGACAAAATTTCGACGTTGTGAAAACAGCGCCTTCTTTTTGGTAAAAGTTCTATTCCTTTTTTTCCATGTCATCTTCTTACAAGTAACGCTCGTCCCTGCGACTCGCTTAACCCTCGACTGAATACAATACACTCAATATTTATCACCTAATTAAATTCTACATTTAGAAGTATCGCTACACAAACACATGCATACAAAAAGCCTATATATTATTGAAAGGGTTGATCTTTTTACACGAAATTTGTCTGCAATAATAATGCATAGTTTTTTGTATCCATATATTTGTTCAGCAAGAGTTCTCAATGTTAGTGTTCGTGTTACGTATATATGTGCGTGTGAGTTCGATAACTTTATTAGAACGAACACAACAGAAAAGAGCAAAAGGAATAAATGAAATAACACTAACAATAGACACACCGAAGAAGGGGAAACAACATGTATATATATATATATATATATATATATATATATATATCCTAAAATGTATATACGCAATAGTGTTCAGCGTGACTAACTGTCACGCGCGCACAGAGTGATGTCCAAACTAAAGAAGAAAAAGAAGAGAAGAGGAAGTAGGTCACAGCGACAAATATATAGGGTGAAGTGAAGAGAAACCTATAACACCAACACTCAATATCGAATGCGATGAGAAATGATAGAGAATGCGTAGACTATATTCAGTCGAGGGTAAAGTGAGTCACAGCGACGCGCGTTACCTGTTTTTATGTGTTTTTTTTTCAAAAACGATAAACTAAAAATCTTTTGAAAAACTATTCACGTCATTTGATTCCTCACCCTTGAAAGCGCTTTTGTCAATTGTATAAATAAAATCATTATTTTAGAAAAAAAACATTTTTTTGGGGTAAAACAAATTCTTTTGCCAGATAATAAAAAACTAATGATACCATTCGATTCTACAGCCTCAAAAACTTGTTGGTCGAACTTTATACAAAAAATAATTTTTTCGTAAAAAACTCATCTTTTCCGAAAAAAAAATTAATCTCAAAAAAACTTGAAAAAGCTAATGCCAGATTCGAATTCATCGACCTCGAAAATTTTCAATAAAACAAATAAGACCCAGACCGAGCCTTTGACCAGCGACAGGCAACAGGCACAAAAACTCATTTTTCTTTTCATCGTATGATCGTCCCCTCAATCGAGGAAATAAATCCTTCTAACAAAGTTAATATTACCATATACTTCCATTGATCAATTCAGATACCACCACAATAAGCAATGGTGTTCACCACATACCATGGTGCAATCATCAATTCGTGAAAAAAACTACTTTTCGATAAAAAATACCAAACCCCACCAATTCCTAACATCAATTGATCAATTCATGTACCACCATAATAAGCAATGTTGTTCATCACACACCATGGTGAAAGCCTCAGTTCGTGAAAAAAACACTTGTTTTCGATGAAAAATACCAAACCTCACCAATTCCTAACATCATTTGATCAATTGAGGTACCACCACAATCAGCGATGCTGTTGATCAACGATCATACTTCAGTGCCAACAAGAAGCGCATGTGGAAGACAAGTGGCCATTAGCCTTTTAGACGATGTTTTTTTTTTACTTCAATGTTCTTTTGACCCTGCCACGGACACACAAGCTATTTTTTTTCATATGACCCTCCTTTCAGTCAAGGGAATTATTTGATAGGTTTCTTTGAAAAACAAAATACATTACAAGATGCAGCTTGAAAAGCTCTACAATTTTCAAAGAACAACTATAAGAAGATGACATAGGAAAAAAAGGAATACAACTTTTACCAAAAACAAGGTGCTGTTTTCGCAACGTCGAAGTTTTGTCGCTCAGAGTTTTCCTGGTTCTGAAAACAAAAGAGTGCAATTATAAAATAAGTAGTCCTTTATAAATTGTGCAACTTTTCATCCCGTATCTTGTGCTTGTATATTTTGATTATTTAATATAACTTGTTGAACGACGATAAAATGACAAAATAAAATTCAAGTGCTTGATCCGTTATGATCTAAAATAACCAGCGAGGTGTCAACAAAAACAGTGTTGATCAAAATTTGATTAGTATGATATTAGATGAATAGTGATCTTCATAGCTTAGAAAAATAGAGCAAAAGACGCTCTATCCTTTTATAAAAAAAAGAGTATTTGTTCGAGCTTTCTGTTAGCAGAAAAGGTACCACTCTCACTACTTTTGGATACCCATAAGTAGATATGAAACAATAAAATTTTGATCAGTTCCATGTCTTTTCCTGTTTTAATCCTTTGGGCTTCACCAAGCTCTTTCAATATTTTGTGTGAGCTTCATTTTCTCGATCTATAAAATTGTACTTATGATTGGCCGTAAGGTGAGTAAAATCAGCAGCAGCTAAATCATTGTAAGCTCGTCATGAGTCTGTCATGATTGTTGTTTCAGGTTTGACTCGTCTAATGATGATTGAAGCAGTGTAACTGCACTTCTATCTGGTACAGTTTCCATAAAACACGCTCATCCTCATATATCACATATGTAACGAGAGAGGAGAAAACAACGAAAAGAAAATATCAGTAAGCATGGCATCCAAAAATAAAACATGCGTGAAGGTGATGTACCCTATATGAATATACCACTTGACAGTTACCTTCGAAATAAACACAAAATGTTTGCCGAAATTAGTTTAATACTGTGATTATTACGACAGAATTTATAAGATAAATAGCTAAAAGTGAAAGCAGTACAGAAAAAATTTTAAAAAATTTGGGGAGGGAGAGCGGGACGATAATAAACCAGCACCTATTTTTGTTATTAATATAATAAAATCTACGAAACTAATGTATGAAGAAATGAACATGTTTTTAGTTCAGAATTATGTTGATAGCAGCGCTATTCAATTCACAAAAATTTGATTTATTTGCATGCATAATATATGTATCGCCTTCACCTACTCTTTTCTTCGTGCGCATATATATATGTATATAAGGTATTGCGTTGTGTAATATACATCCAACTATCGACCATCTACAGCATCGGTTGCGAAAATGGTATTCTTTCAGTTTTACATTGAAATATCAATAAAATAAATAGATTCTGTAGCAATTACATCATCATTTTATCTATTTTTTGTTATACATAGTTACATGTTCTCATTCTCATTCCTTCGCTTGTATCGGTATGTTCTATTCGAATATAGCTTCTCGTTGTAAGGAAGTAAAGAAAAGACAAAAAAAGAAAAAATTACATTTTATTTATCGTTCTGTGTTTTTATATTATTTTTTACCTACAAAAATCTTTTCATATAAAAACACGGGGTAAATGCAGACATTAAGATAGTATAAAAACAATTTTTTTCCAACATATTCTTTTTCTCCTAGAGAAGAATCTTGCAAAGATAAAATGTTTTAAGTTTTTGATTCGTGAAATCACGTAAATAAGGAATTTGGAGATAGTTCAGAAACACCACTTTTACGCGAAAGAGCTTTACTTATTAATTTGGACTTTGTATGATATAGGATTTATTTTTTATTATTTTTCTAGATGCTTTTTTCCCAGTAAACAAATAAGTAGATAAAAAAATTCTTTTGTAGGTATATTGAAAATATATCTGTGAGAATTTTTCTCGTTCATCAATAAAACATGTCTGAATTGGAGTCAAATGTAGGCACAATGATCAAACAAACGGAAAGGCGAGTACGTATGTCCCTTGAAGGTTTTTTCGTAGTAATAAATTCAAGTTGAGCCTAATTTTGATAAAATTATGTTCAAATGTTCTATTTAGGATAGTGATGAAGGGGAAATCGATGATGAATTTATGGATTACAATCAGTGTAAGTAGTTTATTGAATTTTTCTAAAGCAAAACAAAAATCGATCTTCAAGTTCCTTCTGACTATGACGATGGATTTGAAGATACTGATGTATTATTCAAAAGATCTGAACAACTTCTTCCTTCTTGTCCTCTGTTCTTCAGGGGCTCTCTTAAAGACGCATGTGAAGTGGCTTTCAGACCTGATGCAATTGAAGAAGTTTGGTTACATTAAATTTTCTTCTTTTTAAAACCTTTTCATATTTTAGCGTGTTCCAGTACTTGTTTACGTACACCGTGATGATAGCCAAATTAGAGAGGAATTCTGTAGAACTCTGTTTTATTCAAACACAATTATCCAATATTTGAACATCAACTATATTGTTTGGCCATACAATATCACTGACAAATCCGACAGACAGAAGTAAATTATATATCAATTTGATTAGTAGCAAATCCAACTTTTTCATTAAGATTAACAAATATTTGGGAAGACATATTTTCTACTCAATTTTTTGATGAATTTTCTATTGAAGAATGTCCTTTACTCATTGGGATTGTGCGATTATACGAACATAATACAAATGGAATAACAACATCAGAATATCAATTTAAAGCGTTAACCAAAGGTAATACATTGATACGTACTGGAATAAAAATTGATCATGAAAATCTATTGATTGAATTGAATCATTTCAAAGAAGAATTTCATAACAATGAAAAACATTTGGTAAGTATTTATTAATATATTTATTTTGTATGAAAAATCTTTTTGTGTACTCAAAAAGTGAATATACTATAAAATCGATCAGTGTGTCCGGCCGAGCATTTACATGATAAATCTTTATAACTGCAGCCGATTATGCTGCAAATTTTGTATATAGAACTGTCTCATCAATGTATCGATCGAGAGAAGAAAATGAGAATGAAAAAAATGTCATTTTTAATCAGATCATCTCTGAAGGGGGGGTACAAGACTATTTTTTCAAAAAAAAGTTCTTCTCACAATTATTTCAAATATATATGAGTCGACTCAGTTTTTAACGCTGATTCTGAATATGATATTAATTTTGAATCAAGTCGGAGTTTTTAAAGTGAAAGTTGCCTAAACAGGATTTCAAAATACACATAATCTGCATCCTGAGACCAGTGTGCCTAAATATGTCTCGGGTGACTATGCTAACTTAGCTTGCAAGTTTTTATCTTTACACTTTAGTGTCAAGAGATGTGTTTTGACGAGATCTATGTCTAATAGAAAAAGAAGTCAAGGACCTTGTGCATTACATGAGAAAAGTCCAAAATACTACCTCCCTGGAATGCTGGATTTCTTAATATTTAGGCAGTTTTTGACCCATAGCACTTCTTTTATTCGATATGTCACTCACTTGAGTACAATGAATTTGTAGACTAAACCGTGTGTTGTCAAATCGAGACGGCCCCACACTCGAATGTCCAATCCGTTGACGAGATAAGGTGAAAATGCTGAGCATAAATTGAAGATAGTTAGTTTTTGGACAGTTCGATCAAAGTCAATTTATTGTCAATAATTTTTACTTTTTGAAGTACGCATAAAACGCGTATTTAAATCTGAGATTTTCACATTTATTTGTTTTAGGCATTCAATTTTGTTGAAAAGACGCGCCTTTCTTGGGAAATTATACTTGAAATATCTGAATATCTTTCAATTAGCGATATAATTAATATCTTTTCTATCGATATACTGGCTTTATTAAACCATAATCATTTTAAAATAAAATTACTTAATCCTTATGATCCATTAACTAAAGTAATTCTTCCAAAAATTAAAATGGAACAAATTACTTCATTACAAATTAATGCGAATCGATTACATTCAGAAAGGGAATTAATTGTCTTGTCTAACTTTCAACAAATTAGATCAATACGACTTATTAATTTGGCACGTTCTGTTAAAATCAGCCAATATGCCAAATATTTTCCCAATCTGATTCGTATTTGTCTTCACTATGACGATAAAGCTAATTATTATGAATTAATTGGAAAATTAATACAATTTCCACAACGAATCAAACAATGTGAAATTCATTGTCTGGGAACATTTTTCAAGCGTAATGCTGCGAAGAGTACAGGCTACCCTTCCCATATAACAACGTCACTTGAATATTTTTTGCTTGATATTGGTCAGTATCCTTTAACATTGGCCCAAAACTGCTCTGAAGATTATAAATCATGGTTTTTCATATCAATATCTAGTTTCATGAAAAGAATGCCAAGGATCCAATATTTTCATATAATTTGTAACAAATATAATATTGAATGTTTTTTGGATGATGATCCATGGAAAAGTCCACTATACATATGTCCAAACTTGAAGAAAATAACATTGCAAATCGCGAGAAATAGCTATGAAAATGAACAATGGTTAATCAAGAAAGCATTGGAAATTCAGTTAATATTACGTAAATTACGACAAACAATTAAATTTGAATTAATTTTTCGAATGAGAGTATGAGTGTCAGTAAATATTGGGGGAAATATTCACACTCTCACTGATATACTGAATATCTGACAAATAATGTCCTTCGGGAGCGACTTTTCCCCCTGATTTTCCCATTTAAACCTATGGAATGAAA
Organism: Macrotrachela quadricornifera; assembly: GCA_022393335.1. NCBI lineage: Eukaryota > Metazoa > Rotifera > Eurotatoria > Philodinida > Philodinidae > Macrotrachela > Macrotrachela quadricornifera. The sequence continues at coordinate 437,528 of JAJEKB010020941.1, forward strand.
GAAGAACTTCACGTTCCGTAAATCTTGTCTATTTTATTTCAAGACAAATAAAATAATTCTGTATAATAACTGTTTATTTTAAATAATTTTCTCATTCATATATAACTAACACAGAAATATAGCAAATATATATAAACAAAAATAGACTAACTGTTTATTTATAACTAAATTGTAATTTAATCATCGCAAATATACCCAGGAGATTCAATCCGATCTATATATTCGATCGTTTTCGGTCGGATTTCAACGGATTCCGGCATCTTCTACGAAAAACCGATCAGATCCGACCTGATTTTTGTCGGATTCCTATCAGCCGGATTTCGGATCAGATTACATCGGAAAATATATGCTCGGATCACATCGTATCCTAGCAGTTCTGATTTTTGGAAGATTGCGGGTTGCCTAAGTGGTTCGGAAGTCGATTACTGAATCCCACCAGAAAACATCGGATCCGACCTGGCTCAAGTCAGATTTCCATCAGCCGGAGTCCACACGCATGACGTCGAAAAGGGTAGGTCTGCCCATCCTATATGGTTAAGCGATGATCTGATTCTGTCTGATCTGAATAGTTTATATCACATCCTACCGCTTCCAAATCGGAAGGTACTACATCAGTTAATAATGAGATATCAGAAAATCCCAAGCCTTTCCAACCAAACATCACTCTAAAAAAAATAGGTGTTTTACGAAATCTGTGCCCAGGGGAAGAACCTTTCAGGTTTCGTATCGATTTACGAAACCTAAAAAGGTTTAGCAAATCGCTCTCTGATCTTTTTTAGGTTCAGCAAACCGATACGAAACCTGAAAGGTTCTTCCCCTGGGCACAGGTTTCGTAAAACACCTATTTTTTTTAGAGTGATCGGATAGAGTCGGATTTCATGGACATATGCCAAATAATAAATTATCGGAAAATCTCGGAAGAAATCCTGTAAAAATCCGATTAGATCCAGCAACCGGAAAGGAACCAACTAACACCGGCATGCATCATGATCAACAGAATCCCGTGGGATCCGTTTTATTTCGATGCAATTCTTTTTGGAACACTTTGGGAAAATCCTTTGTGAATTCCGCCAGTCAAATCTGACCGTAACCCTCAAGTTTCCGACGACACTCGTTAAAATCAACATGACCTCCGACATAATCCTGCCGATACCGACGCATAATCGACAACTAGAAAGATTCCAGCTTATACAAAACACTGACATAAGCCATTAGCCATCCACAAAATCCCACAATATACCGCACACTACCCTAGAACCGGCAAACCTACTAACCAAAAACAACATACCAATATCAAAATCTATTGACATTTAGGAAACAATACAAAAAGGAGGGTATCAAAAACAAAAGCTTCCTCATTTTTCGCAAATCACAGTTAGCTCCAACTATGTCGAATACAAAATTTCGCAAAGATAACCCCACCGTCTTCTTTCTATCCTATTCTCTAGTATCATCAGTACCACAGTACAAAGACAGTCTTCGCAAAGCTCGAACCACAGTATGCACTTCTCACCTTTGCAAAAACTCACTCTCATAAATCATTGCAAATCCTACATCGCCAAAAAGCATTGGAAAAATAATCCGATAACACTATTTCCTAGACAACGAAAATACGTAAGCCTCTCAATCCTGCATATAATTCCATCTGTGCCAAACTAAGCAACTGGCACACACTTCTCTTTTTCTCTCCTACTAAAAGTTTCTCAAGTCAAAATAATCATTCACACCACAAATAAATGATATCTACAAAACTTTCCAAAAGATAATATTGTAATAAAATATTCTTAAAAAGTATTAATCTCATGGTAACCATGTAATGCTCACGTTTCTTGTTTCTTGTTAGTGAAAGTTTCCCAAGTCGAAATAATCATTAAGGCCACATTTAAAAATCTCAAAGAGATATTTTCGAGCTCTTCGTGTATTACTATCCATTAATGGAAAAAAGAGCATGACATGCTCACTTTAGCTCACCTGTATTTTTCACATCTTCATTAAAATTGACTAAGTCAGAATAATCTTCGAGATCACATCTTAAAATCTCAAAGAGATATTTTTGAGTTCTATCTTTGTGAGTAGGAATCATTTGGAAAAAACGCATGCGATCCGCATTGCAGCTCTTTTTTTATGGTGCACGGCTTTAAGAAAATTATAAAAGTGGAAAGAGTCTTTGAGATAACATTCGAATACCGTATGTCTATCTTTTTTGCGAGATTGTTTGGGTCTCTCTGATTGCGGAGATCCATTTTCGGAAAAGCTAGCGGAAGATGATATGGGAGATTCGGATGATATGAAGATGCTTATTTTCATCGTATAATTGAGACTCGAAGGTCTTTCATTTTGTTTAATTCCGATGATTTCATGTTATCTGAGAGTAGCGTATGAGGTCGGATATGACGGGTTTCAATGATCGAATCCGGGCATTTGGGTTGTTGGAATTTTAGTTGGTTCTTGAAGAATCTGGCTTGAGGATATTAACGTGAGGTGCAAGAAGTCATCGGTTTATGCAGGAAGTATCTGTTGGAATCCGATCGCCTAGATTTGGGCGGATTTCATATCCGCCCGACAGGATCCGATCTCCCGTGTTTGTCTTGGGTTCTTGTATTTCGATGATTCTTAGATATTTGATTGAAAAACTCGTATTCGAAAATTCTCGTAGATTCTGAGAAACTTCAATATCTCGACTATTCTATCAGTATTAGTAGAGAAAATTTATTCATTTAAATAAGAATAATAGAAAAAACAAGAGAAAACGAACGCACGACAATATATCCGGTAGATGTGCTTCGTTATGAACGCGTCAATTTCACTATTATGTTACAAGATTATCATATCGATGTTATTAATGCCGAACATGCCATTGATTTTATAACCGAGAAGAAAAAATTATCCTTTATTCATGAAAAAACAAGTATAGCACAGCAAAATCTAATTATAATGAAAACATCTTTACATTCTTATTGATAATGTGAAAATGAAGAACGCTCTTAAATTTGCTGATAATCTCATTCTTCTACTTAGATTAGGGATTTTTACAGTAGTTATTACTTTACATCAACAAAATACCGCGTTTTTTTAAATAAAATACATGAATAATAGAAACTAATTACTAAAAGAAAACAAAGAATATTTAACTAATGATCCGATCACAGCCTTCATTATTCGAGTAAAAACATTGACAATCATCCGTCAATTTAATTCATTACGCAAAAATTGAACTTATCCGTTGTGTATAGGATTTTAATCTACTCACTAGCGAAGCTAATCCAATCAGTTTGTCTAATTCTGAACTAGATAGGATTAATATGAGTAGAACTATCGTATTGGAATACTGCATTCATTAAGTAATGGTATACTTCATCGCGCCAATTCAATCATATACATTTACATTGAACTAACTTTTTTAAAACAACCGCTGGCCGTATTGTATTTACACATATTGATTTGAGTTATATCGACGTTAATCGGTGTCAATATGATTAAGCTGATTTTAGTAATATTAAGCTTGAGAAGACATAGTCCGATTTTGCTCACGAAGGAAACTCCCGAAGTGTTCAAAGAGTTTAGAGTCTATCTTTTGGCCACAAGTGGACCTGAAAAGGATAACGGCTCTTAGTCCTTTTGTCTCGAGTCAGAAGCATTTTTATGGAATCTTACTCTATCGCACGGTATTTATCAACAGATCGAATGTCGATATTTCGGCCTGAGATTTTGTCCATAGACAGATCTAGTAGTGACTAGAATGTCCCAAAAAATTGAGCTCAAAAGAATGTTTCCTTCTTGAAATATTGAAGTCACAAAAATCACTCATATCTCATAACAAATGCTAAAATTTTCTATTTATTGGGATTTTAATATCTCAAAAAAAAAACATTCTTTTGAGCTCATTTTTTTGGGACATTCTAGTCACTACTAGATCTGTCTATGAACAAAATATCAGGCCAAAATATCGACATTCGATTTATTGATAAATACCATGCGATAGGGTAAGATTCCAATAAAATGCTTCTCACTCGAGACAAAAGGACTAAGGGCCGCTATCCTTTTGTGGTCTTTCATACCTCATTGAGGTTTACTTGTGGCCAAAAGATAGACTCTAAACTCTTTGAACACTTCGGGAGCTTCCCTCGTCAGTTAAAAAAAAGCATTTTTGCTAATGCCAATCTTGATCGAGAATAGGCAGATGACAACTGCAAAAATTTTTATTAGTCACATATGAACAAGCAATTTTTACCGGTGTACAGATGCAGAAATGTTTCTTTTTCAAAACAAATGCGAAATATGCGGGATATGAACTATGCTAATCTGAAAGACAATTAATTAACTGAAGCGAGTTTGTACGTAGCAATGCTCCCATATACCGACCTTATCAATGTCAAGTTTCAGGAAATTGATCTTCAATGAGCTGATTCCTCCTATTCAAAATTTGGTCGATTGAATGAAGTGCAACGGAAGAAGGCTAATTTTTCTCAAGGTACCCAATTATTCAACCAGTGAATTCTATATCAATTATTTCAGATAAGAAGAAGTCGAACAATTGTATTTTTGTCAGTTCTAGTGTCGCCGTTTCAACAATACCACAGAATGTACCATTGATTGCTATAGGCAAGTGATCATTGTTCTCACTCTAAAATATAGCCGTAATAATCGAATATCAATTCGTATCGGCAATGCAACTGAACGCAATGTCTCTGCTAAAGCCAATACTAAACTGAAATCATACGATCACTAAATCCTTCTCAATTATACAAAAACAATTTTTTTGTCTTCATAGAGTAAGTAAAGATAATCTATATTAGAGATAGCAAGGTTGTCACATATAGTGGCGGAGCCAGGAATTTTTTTTGGAGGAGGCTGAGCCTCGGAAAATTTTTTCTGGGAGGGGCTGAGCCCCGTTTTCAAGCTGAAAATTAGTGTATTTCACTATTTTAATACTAGACCATCTCAATCCTGGAGGGGGGCTGAGCCCCCCGGCTCCCTCCCCTGGATCCGCCACTAGTCACATATGATATTTTTTATGAATTTTCTAAAAACTGAATTAGGTTCACCATTAATGAAAATCCAAAGATACGTACGGAGCTTTGAGACTCTGATGCTTCTACGACTTCTGAATTTTAACTCTAATAAAGTTCTAACATAGTTGCTTAAATTTTATTTCAAACACTTATCTTAATACAAATTTTATTTACCTGTCCTTTTTTCTTATTCCTTCTCTCTTAAATATCAATAACAAGTTGAAGGACAATGAAAAACATTTTATCATATTATCAAATATGCTTTTACTACTGTTAGAAAAATAATCGATAATATTAGATGTATCCCAATTGGATTGATTACAGAGTTTTTATCATTCTTTTCAGTAACAAATTATCTTTAACAAAAATAAACTTTTCATTTAATATTTTCAGTCTTTTAGGTTGCTATCGAAATTTATCAAGTGTATGTTAGATCATAACAAATCTCGAGAAATGAATTTCTCGTTGCTAATAATCGAATGAAAGTTATTCTCATTTCCATAATTAAAATTTTTACAGATTTTCCCAATAGCGATGAGTTTACTGGCAAGCATAAGCTCTTTAGCATCACTACTAGGATTGTCTGTAGAGTTATTTTTTATTATCTATATATATAAAGAAGAATGTTTGTCTGTCTGTTCGCTATGCATTCAGTCCCTGTAAAAGCTACGATCACCAAACTTTCCACGGTGCTTTTCTGAGTGCAGCGGTAGCTTTTTAAAGTGGTGTTACCATTAATAGGAGTCTGATGGAGGTGTTTGGGTGAAACTTCACCCATGTCCTATAGCAATGAAATTTGCATGGATTTTTGAGAAATTTAGCGAATCTCTTATGATTCTAAGATTAATCATTTTGTACCGATGATTCTTTGGTCTAAATGTGAAAATTGAAGGTTTCTAATAGGTTATAATAGAATAAAATGTATACAAGTGTTTCCTTGATTCACAACTATGGTGTATCCATTAGTTTTCTATGACTCACAGAAGCAGCGTATTTGTTGTTTTTCTTTACTCACAACGATGACCTATCTATATATTTAAAGAAGAACGTTTGTCTGTTCGGTATGCTTTCAGTCCATGTGATAGCTAGCGTCCTAAACGTTTCCACACTACTTCCTTAGGTTCTGAGGAAAGTCATCTTGAGGTTGGAACCACCAAACAAGATGCGTGGAAGGCGTTGGGTGAAATTTCGTTGTGATCAGTACAGATCGAGATTCTAATGAGTCTGTTCGCTATGTATTTAGTCATCGTGAGAGATAGCGTCACGGGGCTATCCGCATCAATTCCTTGAGTGTGCTAAGGAAAGTTGGCAGAGTGATTGGGGGGTGAGAAAGGAAGGCGTGCGTGAAACTTCATCGAAGTCGTAACAGACTGATCTTACTCACTTTCTAATCAAATAACGCAGTTCAATGCAATTTTGAGAGTGATCGTGTCCAAAGTGGATGCAAGTGAGGATGTCAGCTTGGGCCCGATGAGAAGAGTCCCAATGACGTTGCCTTATGCATGGCGAGAAAAGCTCTGTGGAAGATACTCCACGCACGGTTGGAAATGCTCTGTGAAAGATACCGCACGCATGGCGGGAAAAGTTCTGTAAATGATATCCTACACACGGTGGGAAATGGTCTGTGAAAGATACCCCACGCACGACGGGAAAAGCTCTGTGAAAGATGGCTGACGCACACCAGTAAAAGTCCTGTCCTGCAGGCTTCAAGTGTGACGGGAAAATTTCTATTGCATATGGCTCAGCCACAGCGGGAAACAGTCCTGTAAAAGATGTGTTATGTACAACAGAAAAAGTTGGGAGGAAGATGCAAAACTTCAACTATATTCTCTTTGCAGTGGGTACCTCCTCTAGTACTTTATAATAAAGACTGTATTATGCGAAGTTATGATAGTTGGTAAGTAGTGAGACTGTTGATGTACTATTTACGCCAATAATACATAGGACTCTAATCTCTGCCTTGCGTAGTAGGTGAAGATTGAAGGGTATCCCTATGGTATAGCAGTTCAGGACTCAAGGGTACCCCAATAGTATTTCAGGAGATTCATTCTGACTTGTAGATCCGACAGGATCTGATCACCCATGAATCTCCTAGGATAGTCAGTGGGGATCTAAAGGTACCCCGATAGTACTTGAGGATCTAAGGGTGTATAGAGCACGCTTATGTGCGTGAGCTGTACCCCCTAATTCATACTAACCTATCAAATATTTATTTCGTTAATTCTTACGAGGAAAACTCCCAAAGTGACACTCTCCGTTTGGGCTCATATTTTGCCTATAGGTAGGACTGATAGCGTAGACAAGACCCCTAAAAGAGTTCGTGTCCAAGGCATGTTGTAGTTGAGATGTTGCGTTTTTACGGTATAGGGATAACTCACTACCATAGTCTCTTCAGTAGGGTCTGGCGAGAACGAGTTTTCTCGTCCCGATTCCGACCGCCTCTCACTTGACAGAAATCCGTCTCCATCCCGGTCCCGGCAAAATATTTTTTCGTGATTTTCGATGCCGTTACCATTTTCTGTAAATACGACTCACCCATACTTAAAACCCATCAATGTATTTCATCGGGATTAGAAATATAAGCCGATCGGCTCAGCTAACGTCGCCGCCGATTTTAAGGAAAAAAATCGCGCCGCCGCCGCTAATGAACAGAAAATTTTTGAATATTTTCGGTAATCGGGAGAAGTTTTTATGATTCTTTTCATCTAATTCCTAATAAGAACGTTCTATGATATCATTTTCCTTTTTGTGTTAAAGAAATTCTCAAAACTGCGGGGATTTTTGTAAAAAGCTCCTAAAAACTTTGAGCCGCCGCCGCCAATCGAAGTGTCGGCTTACACCTCTACTCGAAATTCGTAGTCCCTATCCAATTTTTTAACATAGATAGCCCCGCCAGACCCTACTTCTCAGGGACATCAGAAAAACTCATTTTAGAATTTGGACTTGAAACTTTGTATAGAGAGAGGTATCAATGAGAGTGGTTTATTGTAAGAGTTCCAGCTTTTCTGAATGCTTCAAATAACAAATAAGAATAGCAAAACTTGCTTCTAGATGTGAGAATAGGTTACCTTAGTCGTCGCATCTTAGGATAGGAACAAGGAACAACTCTGAAACTTTCACAATAACCCACTCTCAATGAAACATTTCTCTATACAAAGTTTCAAGTCTAAATTCTAAAATGAGTTTTTCTGATATTTCTGAGGGAATCACGGTAGTACGTTATCCCAATACCTTTAAAATGCAACATCTCAAAAATAACAGGCTTTGGACACGAACTCTTTTAGGGCTCTTATCTACGCTATGAGTCCTACCTATAGGCAAAATACGAGTCCAAACGGTGGGTGACACTTGAAGAGATTCCTTCGTTAGTTGATAATAATTTCATTTGTGTAATTTCATTGACGTAGATTGTCGATTTCAAATGAAATATTTATTAAAGTATTTGTGTGAGAAATAAAAATGTTGAATTTATGTTGACGTAAAAGAAAAAATTTTGTTTCCTATGTTAAGAGTTAGTTCCGTTTAAAACAATGACAAGGCAAAATTTTTGCAAGATCATCTTTCAAGAATATATTGAACATGTTGAAGCTTTTAACACAGGATACAGGAACAAATTGTTTTCATTAATATCAAAATCATGATCTCTGTTTTTAAAAAAATCTTATTTGTCAAACACAACACTTTGCAATTATTCATAAACAGTAAAAAATTGAAAAATGCACTTAATAAAGATTCTCTTCTACTTGTTTTTATTATATTCAACAACAAATTCAATTCAAATTAATCTTCATCTAACAGATGAAATAACCAATACTGATTTTCAATATAATTGTCTTTATATATTTGCTGATATTAAAAAAGAAAATAATTTCCATGAGATTATTTCTTACTGTTTAACTGAATGGCCAACAATATGGAAAATTCCAGAACCAAATCACAATCAAACATTTACTTTTTCTCAACTTTCAAAAGAAAAACTAACAAGTCAACAATTATATTCTTGGTCAGCACCAATGGATGTTATTGAACGATATCAATTATATTTAAATGAAAATTTAACTTCAATGGAAACAGAATTGTTTTACAATTGTACATTACCAAAATTTGGATCATTATGTCAATATGAATTAGATATTAATCAAAATAATGATTATTTATCATTAAATGATATTATTTATGATTTTTATCAACAATATTATGAACCTACTAATTTAACATGTTATATTCATTTAGAATGTGATCGTGGTTCTTCATCAATATGTCTTGATTGGAGTGAAATATGTGATGGACGTATTGATTGTTTAAATAATGCAATAGATGAAGTTAATTGTTGGCTAATTGAAACTGAAGAATGTGATGAAAATGAACGTCAATGTAATAATGGACAATGTATATCGAAAATATTCTTTCGTGATGGAGATAATCATACTTTTGAATGTCTTGATCAATCAGATGAAATTGATCTTTATCAAAAATCAGTGGCAGCACAGTGGGCTAGTGAACCGACAATCGGTAGTGAAGATATTTCATGTCCTTCACGTTTTGGACCCATTGGTGCAATAATAACTAGTTCATGTCGATTAACACGTAATATTTTACTCATAAAATCAATTGATTCTGATACACCAAAATCATTATCGAATACTTGTTGGTTAGCATTTCGATGTGTTTATTCTATTACAAATAATATTGATTCATCATGTATGAATTTATGTTTTGATATAAATATATGCAAACAAATAATGAATGAAACATGTCCAGATCTACTTGTCATATCTGATGCTCCACTTGCTTTTGGTCATATGTATGTAGCTTATGATAAAATACCTCTTCTACATTTGATGAATTCGCATGCTCCTGATTATGTTTGTTACAATGAAAATCTTTGTGATGGTTTCTATCCTAATAGAACATTACTTAAATTTAATAATATGACATGTCGTCGTTCACAAGATTTTCCATTTGAACTTTCAATCGATACAAGATTTAGTAGATTAACCAGATACGTTCTAGCATTCAATCGTGATTTTTATCATTGTAATACAATTGAATATAATAATTCAAATATTTGTAATTACACAAAAATGTATCGATGTGTAAATTCTTCAAAATGTATTTCAAAATCTCGTCTATGTGATGGTAAAAATGATTGTGATTATAAAGATGATGAACATTGTTCGCCAATCAACGGTAGTTGTCCTACAATTGGATCGAAAATGTTTTTCAAATGTGCACTAGGAAGTAAATGTTTACCTTCAAGAAAGATCGACGATGGTAAATGTGATTGTATTTCAGATGATTATGGTTTATGTGATGATGAATATACAATTGAACATTATAAGAGAAAACATATATCATTTTCAACAATTTGTGATGGTTTTATTGAATTATTCCCAATTAATATTGATAATCGAAATGAAACTGATGAAAGTGAATGTGAATATTGGCAATGTAATAATACATATACACGATGTGATGGATTTTGGAATTGTTTTAATGGAGAAGATGAAGTTGATTGTGATTTATATCCATTATTAAAATGTCCATCTTATCATCATATTTGTATTTCACCTAATACATATAAACTAATGTGTTTACCTATTTCAAAATCCAATGATGGTTATATTGATTGTGTTGGTGCTACTGATGAACCAATATTATGTCGATCAAATAATTATCGACCAAGTGTGGACAATTTTTATTGTAAGAATGATACATTTCATTCTTGCATATCATCTTTTGGTCGATGTCATGAGCGGAAGCAATGTATGTATGAAGATTATGAACCAATATGTAATCAAAGTCTAAAGGCAACTGGTCCTTTGAATTCTGTTTGTCTTCCGTTTTATACATCAAATCGTACTGATGTTCAAGAATTTCTTTGTCGACGTCCCAATGATTTGGAGAAAATGATAATTGTAGATTTTTCCGTCAATAAATTAAAAGAATCAATTCCGGAAGATGAAATGAAACATATTAAGTCAGTTGAAATAATTGATAAATCTGATCAATATTGTCATCGTGGTTTACCTTTACAAAATTGGTTAAATAATAATAATACTCGAATATTTTGTCTTTGTCCACCTAGTTATTATGGTTCACAATGTCAATATCAAAATGAACGTGTTAGTTTAACATTGAAATTTCAAACATATTCTGATTCACGAAAAACCTTATTTTCAATAATAATTTCACTTATGGATGATACAAATGAAAGAATAATTCATTCATCTCAACAATTAACTTATATTTATGTTGAACATTGTAAAGTTAAATATAATATTTATTTACTTTATTCAACTCGACCAAAAAATATAACAAAAAATTATTTTATTCATATTGATATATATGAAAAAATTTTATTTAAATATCGTGGAAGTTTATTTCTTCCACTTAATTATCCATTTCTACCTGTCGAACGTATATCTCTTCAGCTTAATATTCCACCTATAATGAATACAAATGAAATATGTTCAGATAAAATTTGTCATCATGGTCAATGTATTAAATATTTTAATAATAAAAAAAATCTTAGTTTTTGTCAATGTAATTCTGGTTGGTCTGGAAAATCTTGTAATATATCTTATAAATGTATGTGTTCATCTGATTCATTATGTATTGGAATTTTAGCAAATAATCGATCAATTTGTATTTGTCCTTTGAATAAATGGAGTTCGCGTTGTTTATTAAATCATACAATTTGTCAATTTAATGAAAATTCAACATGTTTAAATGGTGGTCAATGTATACCTATGGATGAATATTTAATATTTAATGAAAAATTTATATGTATTTGTCGAAAAGAATTTAGTGGAAAACGATGTGAAATAATGGATAATGAAATTATTTTATCATTTGATAAAAATATTATTTTACCACAAGTTATGTTAATTCATTTTATTCGAGTTATTGATAATGGTCCACCAGAAAATGGTTCGACTTTTAAAACTATTCCTCTTAATCAAAATTCAATTAGTATTCGTTGGTCACATCCATTTCATATTGCTTTTATTGAACTTTTTAATAATAATTATTATTTAATAACTGTTGAAAAAACATTTAATCAAAGAATAAATCTATCAAAAAGAATTAATTCATCAGATAATTGTAAACATATAAATCAAATATTAAATAAAACAATAATTAATTATCATCTTATTCGTCGAATTAAATATTATCATATACCTTGTCAAAGAAATCATAGACCATTCTTATCTTGTTTTTATGATGAAAATTATTTTTGTTTTTGTTATGAATTTGGTATAAATCGTTTATCTAATTGTTTTGAATTTAATCCATTAATAAAATATGATTGTTTTGGTTTAAGTAATTGTGAACATGATGCACAATGTTTACAAGATAATTTAACTTGTCCTCAAACATCAATATGTATTTGTCCAAAATGTACTTATGGAATAAGATGTGAATTTACTTCAACTATATTTGATTTATCACTTGATGGAATATTAGGTTATCATATTCAACCAAATATTAATATTAATTATCAAACATTTATTATTAAATTTAGTTTATCATTAACAATAATTATGTTTAGTATTGGTTTTATTAATGGAATATTATCATTAATTATATTTATTAATAAAGAAACACAAAAAGTTGGATGTGGTTTATATTTATTAGGAACATCAATAACAACTATAATTATTTCAATAATATTTTTATTAAAATATATAATACTACTTATAACACAAATGTCATATATTACAAATAATTCATTTCTTAATATTCAATGTCATTCAATTGATTTTATATTAAGAATTTGTTTATATTTGGATAAATGGTTAAATGCATGTGTTGCTACAGAAAGAGCATTTAATGCAATTAAAGGAGCAAAATTTAATAAAAAAAAAAGTATTAAAATAGCTAAATATATGATTATTATATTAATTATTTTTATGATTTTAACAACAATTCATGATCCAATTTATCGACGTATTTTAAATAGTAATGATAATGATGATGATGAAAAACGTATTTGGTGTATTCTTAGTTATCCATCGAATATTCAATATTATGATAAATTTATTCATATATTTCATTTTTTTATTCCATTTATTACAAATATAATATCAGCTATTATTATTATTGTAATGACAGCTAAACAAAAAACACGTATTCAAAATGCAGCATCTCGTCATCGTTCTTTATTATTACAACAACTTCAACATCATCGTCATTTATTAATCGCTCCAATACTTTTAACTATTCTTGCTTTACCACGTTTAATTATATCGTTTGTTTCAGGTTGTATTGAATCAACTCGAAATCCCTGGTTATATCTTATTGGATATTTTGTTTCATTTCTCCCATCAATGCTTTGTCTTGTTATATTTGTTTTACCATCAAAATTATATAAGACAGAACTTCGTATAACTGTTAAGAGATATAGAACAACGTTACAAACACGATTACAAGGTCAACGAAATCCGTTAGTAATTTTATTTTTATGTAAATATTATTATTTTTATATTATTTTTTTTTCATTTAGAACAAATAGAAAATAGTTTAGCTGATTATTTATTGAGAGTTTTATCGAATAAAGAATACACTACTGTATTTTATTTATTAATAACAATTATTTCTTTGCTTTTTATGTTTAATATTCTTTTAATCTTGGCTTATATTTATTGTGAATTTATATAGCTTATTGTCTGAGAAGATATGTGTTCAATATTTAATATTATAATAAAATCAGAGATGTTCGGAATTTGAGATCAAGACAGATCTAACGGGTTTAAAATATAGCTTGCCCTTAACTTCATTATTTCTAATAGCAAGTGTACCAAGTGGAAGCAAAATGTACAGAACACTTACTGCTTCCCAAATACATCCTGTTTTACACGTACTCCACAAAACAGAGTGCACAAAGTACACTTTGCTTTTAATAAATTGAGAATTGTTCTTTAGCTGACTAAATATACTAAGGAGATTTCTCATTCATGTGCTTTAGAAAACTCAATTTTTCTCAAACAAATCTAGATTTATTTTTATTATAGGAAGGTTGGTTAAAGTCTGCTGTTTTACAATATATGGGTATTCGGGAATCGGTTGGATTTTTTAAAAATGACTGGAGGAAAACGTAGGTGAAGTTAATAGCGATTCGTCGTGGAATATGTTTCAAATGCTCCAATGCTTATTTCAAGTATAACTCGACGAGCTCTATCCAATAGTATAATCAGATTTTCGTTACCATAAAGGAAATTTTTTTGATTCCCAACAGCCATATCTGCCATTAGTCAGTTAAGCTTTTGTCTTACTTTGGGTGATCGTCAGATAAGCCTTCAATATGATCTATATTAATGACCTTGCATACCTTTGATCTCCACTATATAGTTCAAAACCAAAGCCATTTTTTTAGCATGAATACTATTTATTAAGAGCTTGAAAAATGCCCGAACAGGTACTGGAAAAAAGTTGTCTTGTAATCTTTTCCAATAGCATATTGTCCATCTTATGGTTGAAGCATGTGGTAACTGGCATCCAATATCTTTGATATCCATTATTTTGTAAATACAGTGCATTAGATTTGAATTTTGCTTTAAGGCGATATAACGTAGTCTTTTGTCGAAATATTCACCTGTGTTTTGATTGGATTTTACGATAACGAAGCTATTTTTCATTGTTGATAGTGGGTATCTCTACATGTACTCCCTTTTAGATCTATACTTGCTGCCAGTTGGACATTTGACTTGTCTAAAATCTGACACAATAGATGTACTACACCTCTCTATGACTCTGTTTGAGAATGATCGTGTTTATGAAAGACATTAGGAGTTTTCAGTCGCATAGTTATTGTTGTTCATGAAAGCGAATATAAAAGATCATCTTCATCGGTTGATTCAACAAAATCAATGCTAAAAACCATATTGCAGCTGCACGATGTGAACATACACCAACTTGCTTATCACCAATTGGACAATCGTAGCAGTTGTTCAAAATTTCTTATGTGGAAAGCTGCATATCAATATAATATGATTTTGCATTGCTACGGCGAGATTGGAAGCGAATTCGTATAAATTGACCATGGGTGCCGCAGCTTGATAGAGAAAAATCTGCTTGATTATTCAAATTTGTGGTTGAAAAATGTTCTTCTGAATAAGTTCGTGTTTGCTTCAATTGAAATATGTCTTAAAAAATGATAGGAAAATATGAGTGAAAAGATTTACCTACAGATATAAAGATAGCTCAATATTACCGAAAAAAACTTTCATAGAAATAACTGACTCTTAAGTTGAAGTTATTTCCAAGTACATTTTTTGTTAAAGGATTCTGTGAAAGTATAAATCTATAGTTTGCCTTGTAAGTAAAGTTAAAAAACAGTTACTCTTCCAGAATCAAAACGGTATTTTCTTTGCTCAACTATTTTAAAGATATTTATTCTGTTTCTTGTCGTTTTTAAGACAAAGATTATAATATTTTATAAAGAGAGTTTTTACGTTTTGAGATCAACAGACAATTGTAAGAATAGGAAAACCACCTAGATCTAAAGCATCATTTTTCGACCATCGAAGAACCTCACTGTTAAGAGGTGTCCGAAGGAAGTTTGATTCATGAACATGCGCCAACATTTTAGTAGTAATTTGATCATCATTAGACAGTGAAGAAATTGCTGCAGTACGATAGGTATTAATTAAATCACAGGCAATTTGAAGATAATCACGTATTTTCGGGATTGTTGTATTTTGATTGATCGGATTTAGCCATTTGAAATGCTTCACACGATCATTTGTGGATTCAACAATCTAATGAATCTTAACAATAAAGTATTATCGATTTAACTCAAGTACATCGAGTCGATATCGACCATTTAAAAAATCCGGCATGCATACATATATCAACACCTATTGCTCACGTCATCTTGGTACTATCTCTAAAACTACGATCAACGGCAGCTTGATCATGTTCAACAATTCAATTTAAAATATCATCTTTGTTTTTAATTAGAATATCTTTCTGTATAGCTACGTTATTATTTGAATTGTCTGATAGATAAGGACCATACCTGTGGTAGTAGTGATCAATAGTGGTTTAACACGAGATCAGTGCTTGTGAATATTGTATGTTCGTCGTTGTAATTCAATATTCTGACTCTTCTAAAAATGCAACAAACTTATTTATTACCAACTACAAAAATCGATATTTTACTCTCGTTGAACATTGAAAAAAATGAAACATATACCAATAGCCATGAATATGATTTCTCATACTGAACTGCTCAAATGCGTGTCATAAAATAGTTAATACATTACGTACTTGTATATACAAGTATGGATCATCAATCACGGTGTACAACTGTATTTGGTTTGTCAGTTAATAATTGAGTAACAATGCTCTAGTGTAATTCCCATGAAGTGTTCTGATGAACAGTTTCATGTAAAAAAAGACATCGATTTATCAATTGTATTGTTAAATAAGTGTACGATTGACTTTCAAAAATGAGTACTTACTTTTAACTAACACAATACTCGATTTAAGCGGAATGAAATAAAAGAATTAACCGCACACGTTTTATTCGGCTAAATTATTTTGTTATTTTCGCAAGCCACGTGTCTCACTTATAGAAAGTAATATGATGGCCTTCTAATTCCTATTATTTTGCTATTGATCAATCATTTACCTTGACGCCTCTCACTATATAATATGTATGGATTTCGTATCACATAATTGTCGATAGGTAATGAAGAAAAATTGACTATATATGGATAAAAATGCATTCAGAAAAAAAAACGTGCATATTTATCGATATAAGCGACGTAGGGTAAGAAGGTAAGTGTCGTCATTATTCAAAATATACAATCTATAGTTTTTTTTTATTTGATAAGATATTTTATAGGAAGACATTTTGCTGATTTTTAGTGACAAAATGATAAGCAATATACGATCTTTGATCAGGCGAATTACACGTTCAGCTGATTTACGAAGAGATAATGACACTCGCGGAAGTCACTTCAATCTAGTCCCCTTAGCTGTTTCATCATCAATAGAGAATGAAGGACAGCAACACAGAAATGAAGAGGATATTTCAATTATCTGGTTGACACATCAAAGAGAAATTACCGAACAAAATACATTAATTCAATCGCTTCGTTTTGTCAACAATTTTATTCAAGTAAGTTCAGATTGAAAATTCGGGTTCTTTTTACCAAATCAAATTCTATATTGACGCATAATCATCAATCTGTTCAAAGGCTTCAAAAGAAAAATTGTCTCGTATAGGTATACCACATCTTGAAATTACGTTAGAATAAGAAAAAAGGAAAAACAAATTATGGAAGATCCAGTTTATTTTCAAACAAGAAGTTAATAATTAATATAACAATACTTCAACTCTCTAAAACTAAATCCATATTGTTTGAGTGTGTGTGCTTTATAAAAATCAGACATAACTAAACATGTATCCTATTGTATCCAATAACTCGCTATGATCTGGAACAGATAGAAATAAGAACTAAATATATATCACAAGTGATTTGTTCTACATGAAAATAGATAAATTAATTTTTAATAATCATTTTTGTCCAAAGATATTTCTATGTTCTATATATTGTTTTGTAGGTCTGTTATAATGAAAAAGAAGCATTGGATTTACTCGAATCGTCTGGTGAAGTAAAAATATTTCTCATTATCGATTATATTGATGATACTTTATTTAATCGATTAACAACGTCAACACAAATTGATTCATTGTTTCTCTTTACACCAGAACCGCCTAATGTTGTTCCCACATGGGTGACAGCAACCTTTTCCAATGAAATATCTTTGATTAATGGAATAAAACAAGCACAAATACAAATTCAAAAACAGAAGGCTGTTTTTGCCATTTATGATCAAACTCAAAAGTCAACACGTGATCTTACTCGAGAATCCGGCTCTTTCCTTTTCTTTCAATTATTCAAAGATGTTCTTTTTAACATGACAAAAAGTACACAAGCTAAGCAATTAATGATTTCAAAATGTCGTGATTATTATCGAGGTAATGCTAAAGAACTAGATAATATTGATGATTTTGAACGTAATTACAAATCAAGTGATGCTATTCCGTGGTACTCTGCTGACACATTTGTTTATTATCTTATTAATAAAGCATTACGTACGGAAGATGTCGATGCATTGTATCATTTTCGTTTCTATATCACCGATCTATGCAAAGAATTGGAGAGATGTTCCAAGGAACTAAAACGTCAAAATACGGAAAATGTTCTTCATCTTTATCGTGGCTTTCAAGTATCAATAGAAGAAATTGAAAACTTTAAAAAGAGTGTTGGCAATTTAATTTCAGTTAATGGATACTTGTCAACGAGCCGTAATCGTAAAATAGCGTATCATTTTGCTACAATGCCAACAAAACGGGAGAATGTTGTAAGAGTTATTTTCGAGTATACTGTAGACTTGACATCGATCAAAACAATTATTCTCGCCGACATCGTTAAATACAGCAAATTTCCAGAAGAAGAAGAAGTGCTCTTTGATTTGGGTATGATTGCTACATAAATAATAAAAAAAAACTACTATCTTTTTTTTTATTGATTAGGAGCTGCGTTTCAAATAGAATCATGTATATATAGTACTGAAGAGAATTTATGGGTGATCAAGGCAAATGCCACTGATAAAGGTGCCGAGCTTGCTATGGACTATATTAAATATCAAAAGGCAAAAGTGGCTGAATCAACTATTATTCTGATGTTTGGTCATTTATTGATTGAAACAGGAGAATATCTTAAAGCTGAAAAATATTTTCGTACAATTTTACAATCGTCAAATCCGAATGACGAGGAAATCGCTTGCATTCATCATAATATTGGACGATCTTATCGTCTCTAAGGTCAGTATCAACGTGCACTTGACAATTTTCATCGCTCTTCTAAGTCACACTTCGAAGCTCGACCACCTCGTTTAATAAGTGGAGCCAAAACAATCAATTAATTGGCATTGTCTATATCGAACAAGGATTTCTTGATATGGCTGAACAATCGTTTAAACATGCTCTCCAACTCTATACCAAGACCGTTCATCAAAATCATCCAGATATTGGTGGAACTCTTAGTAGTTTGGGTGATCTTTATTGTCAAAAAGAACAATATGATGAAGCTCTTTCTTGTTTTACACGAGCACTTAATATCTTTCGAACTAGTCTACCACCAAACCATCCAAATATTGCATATGCGTTGAATAATCTTGGTATTCTACATTATCGTGAAAATCACTATGACTTGGCTTTGAACGATTTTACACAGTCTCTAACTATGAAAGAGATGATCCTACCTGCCGGTCATCCGGATGTGGCACGAACTGCACACAATATAGCTATAATTTATGCCCATCGCAGTGATTATGATCAGGCTAAATTATATTTTACACAAGCTGCTAGGTGTACTCTACCAGAAACACATCCTTTCATGAACATGCTCAAAATAATATGGATAAATGGGAAATGGTGATACAAACAGGAATACCATTCGATAATGTCTATACTACTGGAATGGATCAAAATCTTGTCCTACGCTTTTGAACTTACTTTTTTAACCGATATTTCCCATTTTTTCATATGTAAATTTTCGCTTTTAGAAATAAATTAGATTTTACTACCATATTGATTACTTACAGTGGAAATACTCAGTTTCATGGATTTTTGCAGGGTGAAAAAATAACTTTCATGTGCTACTATTTTCTTTCACTACATTGTTTGTTAAAATGATTAGTGTTACGAGAAAGAACTGTTCTTTAAATAGTTGTTAGTATGTTAATAACATGAACATTTGTCATCACCATTTAACTACATTTGATTTTTTCTGATGATAAAAATCGATACGGACAAGGTTAGTAAGAAGCCTTGTTAAATATCACTATTGATCTTAACAAGAAAGTTTTACTCGTTCACAGATAGCAAAAGAAAACAAAATACTTAATATAGGCTCTCATTAACCTTATTCCTATCGATTTGGAGTGTGAACATGCGTCTATATTTAGTAAAAAAGTCAGCTCGTTTGCTCATACAGTAATGGAGATATTAAAATTTTTCTTTGGCTAAGAACTTACTGGTCACCCTATAGCTCGAAATCTGTACAATATCTTAAGTTCTTCGAGTAAACTTTAGAAAGCCTTCGATAGGATTGGTGAAAACTCGAAAATAGTTTCGATCAAATTTTTCTATTCTGTTTGAATTTGCATCCCTCAAAAAGTCCAAGATTCAATCATTTTTAGTTTGGACTTCTCAATCTTCAGCATGCGTGGAATTATTCTAAAAGACCTAAATAGTTACATATCTTTTTCAACTATTCGATCTGCCTTCGCGCGCTCGAAAAGAAAGTAAGATTCGACTCTCATTTTCGGCTATTTAAAGATAGACTGGATGTTTTTCGTTTTGATCTATGTTCGAATGAGTTCAATCCAATCTACCGTCGATTTTTTATTTGATTTTTACGAGAGGCTAGTACATACAGAAGTACTAAAATTTTTCCCAATAATAAGAGGTCAAAATCAATCCTCATAACAGAGAATGCATAGAATCGCTAAAATACGAACTTTTGCCTTCTAAAAAATATTTTGAGGTTTTCTCAAAAACTGCTTTTTCGCCCAAGGCGCATGATTTTGCCACCATGAACTGCCCGTCTAACTTGGTCCGATCGAGGTGAAAAATTTTATCGCAGATGCTTGAGATTATCCTGCAGAGATAAAATCGGTCGTTTTCATTTCTGACCTTTCCATTCGAAGTTATAGCGTTCACAAAGGTCACAACACTGGTTTTCTGGAAAACCTTTAGATGTATTCTCTATAAGAAAAAAGAAAGTGAGATTTTTTCAAAAACCTCGAAACTACGTCTGGAATACATCCGTAGGTATCCCCAAAAATAAATTTCAGCTCAATCGGACAAAGTTTGATGAAATGCCATGGAAAACCATTGGTTCTCCAATAAATCCAAGAAGACCCATTTTGAAAATTTTTTTTTCGAACACGCGTCTCATCAATTTATGTCCTCTATTTCTGGTAAAAATTTCACCCCGATCGAATTTACCATCTTCGAAATCCTGAAATGATCAAAAAAGAGGGGAGAAGGATAAAACTTTCACAATAAGCAGCTCTCGTTGAGACCACTCTCTATAAAAAGTTTCAAGTCAAAAATCGAAAATAAGTTTTTCTGATGTTTCTGATGAAAGGGGACCAGTGGCGTAGCCAGGGGGTGGCCATTAGGCAATTGCCTAATAGTTCAAAAGTTATTGCCCAATAAATTTATAAAAACGTTTCTTTTTTTGCTTGTCACTTTTAATTTTTTGGGGCAATAGATCGGAAAAAATCTTATAGCCCAAGTGATTTTAAATTGCCCATTATTGTCAAACCTGCAAAATAATTTAGCTGGAAAATGGCTCATGGCTCAGAAATTTCTGGCTACGCCACTGGGGGGGATCACAATAGTGTGTTATCCTAATGTCTTAAAGACAGAATATCTTAACAACAACGGCACTATGGGATGAATCCTTTTAGAACTCCTATCTATAGGAAAAATATAAGCTCAAACAGAGAGTATCACTTAGAGAGGTTCCCTCATGAGTACTGAAACAGAGTTATTTGACCAAAGAATGTTTTTTTTAATGATAGATTTTATGGAAAAGCGAACTCTGTAGACGCTAGATTTTGCAAATTCCTGAATAATTTCGCGAAGGATAAAGGATGGCCGTGAAGTCCTATTCCGATTTGAATTATACATTTTTCTTTAACAAAACATAGGATTCAAATCTTTTTTTTATACAAAGATGCAGTAAAAGTCGCTCTACAACATAGCTGTTTGATTGATCCCGGTAGCTCATATAAAAATAAAGTTATAAGCTTAGAAATGTGTTTCACAAAGAAGAAAAATTAATCGTGGACTTTCTTGGTGTGATGATGCGTTTATTAATAGGCTTATAACTCAATCGAAACAAAAGATCTGTCAATTAGATTTGTTTTGTCTAGATCCATAATAACTATTCTTCTCTACCTAACTTCAATCAGGTTTTTTTCTTTTTTGTTTAGATGCATCATCATAAATGGAGGTCTTTGATTTTAGAAACTTTATTTTCAAGTATACAATTTACTCTACAAAAAAAACTTTTTGCAGACCACGAGAAAGAGAGTACTCAAAAATACCAAGTAAAAATGAAAATCTCACTTTTGCTAAGATTTTTCATGAAAATAATAGGCAGACAAAAACGTTCCTGTTGAAAAAGTGGGAAAGCGAAAATTGGTCGAACGAAAAATGATAGAACGAACATTAGCCGCCGATAATTGGTCGCTACGAAAATTGATTGATACAAAAATTAGACAACAAATTTGTAATTAGAGAACAAACTGTGTTCATAAAAAATATTGAGTGCCACTTTTCAGTACGTAACACTAATAGTAATTATTTTAATAGATCAATGTTAAACCAAACGAATTATTGAAGAGATACTAGTTGAACAGATAATAAAAAAAGACGACAATAGATACAAAAAAGCTTATAAACACAAGAAAAATAATCTGATGGATATCAAAACTTTATATGTACGCTTAAAGTTTTAAATGCATGCTACAGTATTATCTGATAAATTCATTAAAGAAATATAGATCACAGTTCATGTAGATTCATTATAGTGAATAACACGATCACGAATTTTTCCTTTAAATATTCGAATTTCATTTGAAACAATATTTCCAAGATGATTGTGATTATTAGTTTCATATAAAATCGTGGTATTAACAGAATTACTATGAGCTCGACGTTTACATTTAAGCGTTCGAGTAGATTCATATTACCAATCAATTTTATCGTCAGCTGTTTCATCAATAGTGAGTGGTGTCATAATACCGTTACACCGGGTAACGGCACGATATCGTGATATTATCCAAACGAGCAATCCAATCTCTTCAATTGAAATGTAATTATACTCCAACCTTATCCTCCGTATCTATCCTCAAAAAAATTAACAATTTCGAGTGGATTTGTTGCAACCGTATCATTACCCAAGTAAGGTGACAGTATCCTTGAAAAGTTGAGGAATTTGACTGAAATTGGTGTAACGGCGTCATTATATGTGTAATGGTGCCGTTACACCAAACCCACTCAAATTCCTCAACTTTTTAAGGATACCCTGTCTTTACTAGGATAATAAGACCATCATTTTCTGAAATAATTCATTTTACTGCTTCTGCGGGTATTTAGACGTTTGAATGGCGTTACCCGGTGTAACGGTATTATGACATCTATGTCAATAGTATAACTAAAGTCATTACAAAGTAATAAAGTTTTGTTTCTTTGAGTTTTACTTAATACAAACGTTGATACCTTAGCGAGAAAGAAGCTGATCTATTATAATGTCTTGATTTACATAAACTACGAACAATCTATTAATCTAATCATAAAGAAATTAAACTTATTATAGATGTATTATTAAGAAAATTTATTTTTCTTTTTAGTAATTGAAATCCTATATGGGTTCATATAGATCAGAGAAAAAGAATTCTTAATTTATGATAATATAGAGAATCTATGAATTATTGTTTTTGTTATTTTGTCGTTACTATTTAATTTATTCGTGTCAATCAATTTTTGTAGCGACCAATTTTCGTACCGACTAATTTTCATAGCGGCTAATTTTCGTAGTGACCAATTATCGGCGGCTAATTTTCGTTCTATCATTTTTCGTTCGACCAATTTTCGTAAACCCGTTTTCGATTAACATTACAGACACTAAATTGGTCTCGTTGATTATCATCGTGGTCGAATTGTTTGTAGTTGATATGATTGAATGTCGATCTTAAATACAGATTAAGTATCAACACTTTACAAGCCTAGCTCTTGAGGGTAAGACCATTTAACAAGCATCAACCTGGTTTCTTTTACTTTGCACATGCTGTTCATCCAAACGGTATGAGAGCAGATAGAATTCGATTTTAGCAATAGCATATTTTTGTTTGACAAATTTTGATGTGTGATCTTAAACATTTATTACAGCAGAATCAAAACCAATAACATCTTTTCATAACATAATGATAGTCTGAAAAGTCATGACAAAAAAAGGCCGGATATTATTGGCTTTGTCATTATATTCGCTCAACGTCATTTGTGAGACAATTCTTTTTTTGTGACCATAATAATTTTGATACTGATTTGTAATAAATTTTTTAATGATAGACTCATGTCAAATAGTGAGTATCATTATCATATGCAATTCCTTCGACACAAATAAACTGCTCCGAAGTCTGAAGACTGAGAAAATTCTTGAAACTATAGTAATAATCCATAAGCTCAATGCAATATCTGTTGTTTCATGAGACAAAAATGTTTTTAAAAACTACTTAAAAAAATGAAAATCTCCCTAAGACATTGAAATAACTAACTAGAATCAGTGACGTAAAAAGATTGAGAAAATGTCTATCTCATCGAGATGCGGATGTAATGTATAAAGTGTTCACTTGTCTATGTGTATAAAAGTTATTGTAGTAGTTGGTGTGATAGTCTAACAGTCTACTTTCACCCAAAAAGGGTAGGGGATAAAGATTCTGGAATGGTTGGTATGAATGCTGTGCTATTCTGTGCACATGTTGTGCTATTCGATCTACATGTTGTGCCATCCGATGTACATATGGTGCTATTCAATGTACATGTTGTGCTAGTCGACGTAGACGCTGTGCTAGTCGATGTATCTATTAGATTGGTTGGTATAAACGCTGTGATAGTTGATGTAACCGTTCCTATGACGTCCATGTAACAAAAAGAAATCAAGTAGAAGTCAGAAATTTATTGAATATGCATTCACTTATCAGTTCCACATGGATCCGTATACCTTTTTATGTTCCCAAAATTTTCTAGAAAAATAAACATTTATATTTATACAAAGATATAATCATCATTCCTTTCAAATTTGATCAGTTCTTTTCAGTGTATCAAATAACGGACAAACGAGAATATTTGCAAATCCTGATTGGTCTATTTTCAACAGTTTACATGAGAGCTTGCAGTTCTTATTCTTTTATTATACAGTCATACTCTTATCTTACGGTATCTTTTGATAATAAACTTGATCTAACTGACTTATAGTTTTCTCTGTATTGAGATTATTCGAATGTTATTTCGTATAATTCTTATGTGAAAGGGATTCTCTTTCCATCGTAGTCAGTTCAAATTTGTGGTAAATACTATTTAAATGCTTCGTTTAGACTATATCCAATAGCCCATATGTGCTTTTTGTGTACTCAAAAAGTGAGTACACTCTAGAATCGGTCAGTGTGTCCGGCCGTCCGTTTACACGATAAATCTTCATAATTACATTCCATTGAGCTGAAATTTTGTGCACAGAATTGTCTCATCAATATCTCGGCCAAAAGAAGAAGATGAGAAGGATCCGCCAAGAAATAGTGGAACTATCGAGAAAATTGTCATTATTCATCAGACCATCCCTGAATGAAGGTACAGGGATTTTTTTTAAAAAAAAAATTTTTTTTTCAGAACTATTTAGAATATATATGAATCGACTCAGTTTTTAACGCTGATTCCGAATATGATATAAGTTTTGAATGAAACCGTAGTTTTTTAAGTGAAAGTTGCCAAAACAGGGTCCCGAAATGCACAAAATCTGTGTCTTGAGGCCAGTGCACGTAAATATGTCTCCGGTGACTAGTGGTTTTGTGATGTTCTAGAAGCATGGTTTTGCCACTACTAATAAGAGTTATCAAATGGAAAAAATTCGAACTCGATAGCTATTAATGTTGGTGATTTATTATGAAAATACTGATGCTTCTATCTATCATATATCTCTTATAAAATCATGAAGTTGCTCTCGATCGTATTCGTGTTAGACACAAACACAAATTCATTCGAAAATAACTCTTCTTACCCAGTTTTCCAAGCTGGACACGAATTTATACTCAAATTTCTGTGATTTTTAAAGATATTATATCACTCTGAGAGTTGAGTCAGTGATCACCGTATATGGGCGCATACTGTGTGACCTATGCTAACTTAGCACGCCTGTATTTTCTCCTTGCAATTTAGTGACAAAGGATGTATCGTGATGAAATCTATGTCTTACAGAAACAAAGAAATACAGGGTCTAGTGCATCACGTGAGAAAAGTCCAAATACTCCCTTTCGAAATATGCTATATCACTGAATTTACATTGTTTTTGGCTTATAATACTTTTTTATCCCATAACTTACTACCTGAGTGTAGTGAATTTATAGATTAAACTGTTTTCTATCCAACTGAGACCTTCTTTAGCTCAAATGGTCAAATCGTTCATCAAACAAAGTTATTTTCTGTTCATTTTTCGTAAGCTGAAGTGGGTGTGTTCCCACTGGCCCCCTTATTTACGCCCTTGGATGGAACAGTAACCAATTAAAACTCAAGTTATGAGAAAAATGGTTTTTCATAAAGACAATTTGTCATGATAATTTTGGCGGTCAAATATTCCATAATGACTCATCTGATTCATACACTTTTTGTAGTACACATAACCTTCGGATAAAAACCGAAGTTTTCGCATTTATTTAAATAGTTATCAAAGAAAAAAGTGTTTACACACGAAGACTTAACTAGGCTCAGAGTATTATCTTAATATGTATATTTTTATCAGACGTTTTGTTTGACATAACTGCAAAACATTTTGAATGTTTCATTCATTCACAGTTATTATGCTTGAAATCTAATCTAACTCAGAGTAATGTTAAAACAATATAAAACGCAGCGCTGCAAAATGAGACGTAAGCTGATTATTTTGTACATAACTATTCAGTACAGAAAACGCATTGGTTTCAAGTACTCAACATTTCTCGATTATTACTACAGATCGATTACCTCATGCAATATAAAACGGAAGAGTAATATCCAAAAAAAACTACTTACGAAAAGTAATTCTGATGAAAGTATTGTAGTTGATCAAACGTGCAGGTACCGATGGCTGGCCTGAGACAGAAATACTACAATCTTGACGGTATTGCAGAAAAAAATTGAAAGTGTAGTTAGAATTAATTGTTTCGTCAAGTAGTTGACGAATAGAAGGAATACACGTAGAACCACACCTGGTGTTTTGCTCTGTTTGTCGACGACGACGTCGTCCTGGACGCTGTGTCCCGCCTACACCACTTTGCACATTTACTTTTATAACAGGCCTATTTCCACGGCTTTGGACTGCGCGAACGGCTCGTTTACGTTTTCCAGAGTTCGGAATTTCTAAAGCTAATTGAATGAGCTTTATAAGGATATTAAGCGAGTTTAAACGCCGATTGAGCTAGAAAGAGAATACTTAATATTGTCAATATGGAAAAGAGATCAAATGTTTGTCAACATGCCTCTGCTTCCACTGAGTCGATCATAGTTTGTGTAGGAGTTAACTGAGACGAACCTGTCGCAGATGCCAGTGTTTCATTATAATCGAATGTGAATGTCAAATTGTTGATTTCGTAAACTATATAAAGAAAATAGACTGATTAATCATGAACTTCCAGGTGTGAAGTAACTATAGCTTTGCTTTATATTACGTTTCTACAGATAGTCTGATTCTTAGACGATGATGTGGTCTCTTCAATTTCTTCTTGATTAGAGTTCAACTAATTGCAATTGAAACAGTCAGCATTCCTTGTTTTAAAATGAGAGGAGAGATTTCTTAGCATGCTGTAACACAGCAATAGTGGCGTAACCAGGGGGGAGGGGGCTCAGCCCCACCACCCAATTTTCTACACTTATAAATTTAATTTTAAAATCAATGAAATTCTAAACATACAGATATGTGCGAGTATAATTCTTTCCGTGAAAACCTGTGACTAGATTATTTTTAAATCTCAACCATAAATAGTAGTGATATCTTCTTAATAATAAAACTGTTGGACTTCAAAACTATTAATCTACATCAGAGTTATCTTTTATATTGAAAAGTAGAAAACCTCAAATAAGTTAAGCCCCCTCCCCCACCTTAATTTCTATTTTAACTTCTGATTATCTAATCTCGCTGAAATTTTCAGAGAAGGTGTATCTCATGCTAATTATCTTAAAGTAAAAATTTGAGATGAAAATATTGAGTCTAGCAAGTTGTATTTCAAGATTACCGGTCAAAATGGAGGGGTCCACATTTCCCAAGTCCCACCGCAATCTCAAATGCTAGAAAGCTCGGGTTGATTTAAAATATGCCAAAGACCTATGACTACAACTTAACAGAGACCGAATTTTAATTTTCGTTTTTCATTTTTTTTGTGGGAGCATATCTTATGGGGTATGATACTGATAGGGCGTGTATTGTGATACATTTGAATGCTATGAGACATTAATCATGAAATCTAAAATTTCCGCTCTGTTAAGTTGTATAGCTAATAAATCCCTTCATTTTAGAACTAACCCGAGCTCTCTAGCGTTTAAAATGGCGAAGAAACTTTGGAAATACGAAAGTGTTGAAATAAAAAAAACGTATTATGAAAAAAACCTGAAAGTTTGATAAGCAAAATTAAAAACTTCTTTATGGTAACATGAGATGAAATAAATTTTTTAGAGATTTTCCATAGGTCATAGGTAAGAACAAACTTAGGATACACATGCAGAGGTCTATGGAAAAAGTTTTATTTATTCTATATGATTATGTCATGCGCATAGTCAGCTCATTAGGGTGCCTCTCAGACAAGTAGATATTTTGAAGAAAAGTCGAAATTGAGTTTTTGTCATAGAAAGATCACCGAAGTCTTCTCTTTCAGAATATTTATGGTTCTTCGACAAACAAATAAATTTGGACCCACTATCATGTTTTTCGAGCAATTTTTCAGTTTTTTTTTCATTTTTCTCAATATTGCATAGAAGGCACATGGTGCTAAATCCTCACAGACTTCGACTTTTGAACTTCTTTTTTAGTGAAATAAAAAACTTCAATATTTCATTATAAGTAGTGCTTTGAATTTGAACATTTTTCGAAAATGTGTTTTTAAAAATGAAACAAAGCGAAATCCAAAAAATCGGGCTCGGTAAGGATCTGCCCCTAAGGACACTCTGCAAGTTAAAAACTGTCCGAGCTTATTAGCTCGTATCTTTATTGTGAAATCCTTTCCTGCGTACAGATTGTTTTTGACTAATAAATTGTCCATAACTCATTAGTTTATTGGAGATTTCCGAGAGATATTTCACTCATAATCTATCTCATCCTAGACTAATATTGTTCAAAAATTTAGATGAAATCGGATGAAAAATAACAAGGTTCGTTTCTAAGGAGGCCATGAAGAACTGCTTGGTATGATTCGAAACAAATCATTTGAATTTATATCCTAATTTTATATCATGTAATAATAGGATTTTCAAATTATCTGAAATAGATGAAAATATCCTGGCAAACTTAGTTCATACAAAATCTTAGATAAATAATAATATGTTATTAAAAGCTAATCATTCCCTCCAAGTTCATAGTTAGTATTTGTAAAAAAATATTAATTGGGTATCATATTGACTGGACACATCCATATGTATTAAGCTATTCTACCTGGCGCTACATGCTAACTATAGCTATTACTGTGAAAAATGAGCAGCGTTTGAAAAAATGCTATTTTCTAAGATAGGGGGTCCCGGAAAAATTGACATTACACCGTGAAAACTGATCAATAAACCAATAAACTATAGTGCGTTCAATAGCAGACACTTTGCTCTATCTAATGCGCTATAAATAAAAAAATCGAAAAATTTGACGAGTATTGACATTTTAGAGTGGAGGAGAGTTTCAAAAGGTTAATAATATTAGTTTTAATACTCATATATAAGATAGTGAATACATATAGGAATTGATATATAGAGAGGGCTGAGTCCCACAACCCTCAGATTTCTGGTTACGCTGCAAGAAGAATTATGCAGCGTTCGAGGGCAAGTTTTCTTTTCTAGTATGAACGATTGTCTAGATATATTGTAAAGCATTAATTTCAGCAAGTGTTTTCTTTCTTTTTCATCGCATATGAATTGATTTTGAAATAATATATCTTACGTTAGAAGTTTCAAAATAACAAACGAGATCATAAGATGCTGAAAAATGTGTTGTTGAACAAACATGACAAAAATCATATTAACTGATAGGAACGTTTTTATTTGTACTCAAATTATCTTCTGTGTAACAAAGAGTGTTTTATCATGATCAAGTGGTAAGCTTTCTAGTGACATAAAAGAAATACTTGATAGGTATTTTTTAAAGTAATGTTGTCTAGAATTTCGATTCATACGTGTTCTAATAGAAGGAGTAGAACTGAGTACTTTTGCCTCTTAGAACATCTTTATAACTTGGTTTAGAGAGTGCATTCAAACCAAAAAAGTAAACTCTTTAATTTGATTATCTTGTAAAGTAGACGATAGGT
Organism: Macrotrachela quadricornifera; assembly: GCA_022393335.1. Lineage (NCBI taxonomy): Eukaryota > Metazoa > Rotifera > Eurotatoria > Philodinida > Philodinidae > Macrotrachela > Macrotrachela quadricornifera. The sequence goes on from JAJEKB010020941.1 coordinate 467,881, forward strand.
TCTAATTAGTCACACATTAAAGTGCTCTAAATCAACTTAACAATCATATTTCCAATTATGGATAATCAAATAATTAAGACAAAGTGAGTGAAAATGACCTATAAGGAACTTTTAATTTAAGGTCTTTTTAAAAGAAAACGAAAACGTATCTAGACTTATGACACGGCCGTGTTTATTTGATCAGGTTTTTTCCAAAGAATTAGACTAAAAACTGAGTCTCGTGACGGTGGGCGGGAAAGTTTTTTGAGATACTTGCTCGGGACGGGTCCGATTCAGGCTAAAAGGATTCATTCCTTGGACGGATGAGCAAACAATTTTTTCGGAGTACATAGAGGATCGTTATTTTATGCATGTGATTTCAAATACATCGATTGATTGATCGTTCTAGACCTATCACAATGAAACTGGTTCATTCTTTGTCTTTTTCATCATTTATTTTCTCTGGTGAAACTCGACCGTTGATGAATGTAATTAATCAAGAAAAAAATATTTTTTTTAAATTTTAGAAATTCGATTTGAAACTATTGTATTATTTTTAACTGTTCAGAATCGAATAAAAATATAATGAGAATGATAATCACCTTATTTTTTGGAAAGAACAGGCAAGTTTATTGCCCAATTTATGCAAATTAGCAAAAAAGGTTTTTTGTATTGCTGCTTCTTCATGTACAGTCGAGTGTGAATTCAGTTCAGCTAATGTTATGATATCTTAAAGGAGAAGTAACCTTAATCCATCATTGGTGAACGATATGATACTGGTTCGATCTGTTGCTGCTTATTTAAAAACTTAAACTGAAACACTGTCTTTTACTTTTCCTTGTGATAAATAAATAATTTGTGTGGAATAAACTACTAAAGAAAATGTCGATTATTAACCAAAATATCCTGGGTCAGTACAGTCGAGGAGGAGATAAACGAAATTACCTAAGGAGACGGGCAGAACGGGGCTAGCAAACTTCACAAGGCGGGTCCTGCGGGATATCAAAAATTGCTGTTCCGCGCATCTCTGGTTCATTAATCTTTCTTTTAAAAAGAAATGAAATCAGTAATTAGTTCTATGAAATAACTTAAAACTGGTGTTTAGTTCTAACTGGTTTTGGAGAATTCGTTACCAGTTTCATTTAGAAAAGAATTAATCATGAGATTCAATTCTTGACTTAGTTCTTGCTAAAAGACCTGATCAAACAAATACGGAACTGTTACAGGTCTAAATACTTTTTTTCAAAGTTCCTAAATTAACAGTTCGTAATCGGTCAACTTCACTCACTCTGTCTTAATTATTTAACTGTCCACAATTGTGAGCATGATTTTGAAGCTCATTGAGACCATCTTAATTTGTGATGAATCGCAAACATTCTTTTTGAATTCTTTTACAACAAAAAAACATTTCGTTAAAAATGGAAATAGAATTGTACTGTTGGGTATAATATATGTACGGGATGCTGTCCTTTATCGCATTATTTGATAAACCCTGCTATACTATCCTTCATTACTATTTAAATCATATTATTCTATTTACAGTACTAACATCTAGGATCGTAAAAAGGCATCAATAGATTTCGCCCTTCTATAAGTTTAACTACCGTGAATATTGATTAGTCTCTTACTTCCAAGCAATCAGAAAAAAGCTCACCCATTCTTTGTGTCTTCCATATTTTCCATCATTCCCAACCCTTTTCGACTTGAAATTGTGCCATATGTGACTCTCATTATCCTAAGCATACGTTAAAAATTTCAATAGAAACCAATTTGTTTTTCTCGACGTAGCGGATTTCTAACGAATACCCATATTTCACATGGCGCTCAGAAAATCGGTTCCTATGTATATTCAGTATTTCCAGAAAGATGCACTCGATAATGTTGAAACTTTTAGCTTATATTGAGGATGATGAGAGCCATATATGAGCATAATATTACTTCAGAAGTTTTTCAGCACTTGGAGAAGCTTCCTCGTTAATTCTGTTTTTTCTTGAAAAAACTGGCTATATATTGTTATTAGAATAATAGGTTTAAGAATACTCAGTGATGAAAGAAAAGTTTAACGAGTCACACAGGAGCAGATTGGCGGATATATAATAGCTATTGTTATGAAAACGGGCGGGACGGATTAGAAAAAAATTGTATGGGGCATGGACGAACTTATTTAAACCAATAATCTATCAGGACAAGGCCTGCTGGGCATAAAAATTCCTTATTCTGCATATTTCTGTTGGAAAAATTATTTCCAATTGACTTTCGATGAAAAAAGTGGATAGACTGATTCATTTTATGAAACAATAATAAAATATTTAGCAAAACACATAATCTTTTCAACGGTTTTGAACGTTTTTGCCTTTGAAAAATTTCTGCATGTAAGTACTACACGGAAAAGATATCAATATTTCATTAATCCAACCTGTTTGAAAGTCTCCTGGAAATTCAGGAGATTTTATGTAGAGAGGAATGAGTGACAAAACCACTATCACCACAATAATTCCACCTTGGCCATTTGCAATTGCGAAAATACTATTGCTAGGAAAAGAATATCATACGTAGACAGACAAGAACAATGGGAACTATGGAACAGACATACGTAAAGATAGTTGAAAAGATGGACTGGTTCGAGATGATGGATTTTTTGTCCACATACATTTTATACAGTCGAAAGAAATGTGCAACTAAACAGTGACGTATATGCTCTAATTGTCCAACGATATATATCTAAACTTTATATATTTATGTCAAATAGAACGTATACGTAATATTCTTCTCTTCAATTTTATGTTCTTCATGAAATATTATTCATCGACATAGTGAAAAACGGAAGAAATAAATATTTTATCTACTCCACTGTATCACTTTAATCGTATTTATATGACTTCATGCTTCGATGGCGCCTCGTGGTAAACACGCAAGTAAATATTTCACGTTCCTTCGCAATTTTATTACCTATATGTATGCTAGTATATAATGATTATTAATATGCGTATGAAGGTTTACTTGTCGTGATTATATCTCTTTTCTTCTTTTAATGAAGGCATAGTCGTATATACACGATTTGAAAACATGTATATAACAATCAAGGACATTCACTATTTTGTTTAAGAAAAACAGATAAGATAACAATGCAGCAGCTAGCACACGATTATATAGATGGTGAGCAATCTTCATTCGAAGAAACACAAGGAATTGTCTGAAACAACGATGATCCTTCTATGCCCTGTAGTACATTTCGCAGCTGGATTCTCGGTTTGATCAATATTGGCATATGCGCTTCTGTCGAACAATATTTTTTCTATCGAACTAAGACTTATTTTTTTTCTCCAGTAATCATACTTCTTCTTGCCTATCCATTTGGCAAAATTCTGGAATATTGTTTACCTCGTTCGCGCTTTAACATATCATGGCTACAAAATTTCTCATTTACATTCAATCCAGGTCGATTTTCTCAAAAAGAACATGCATTAATATATACTATGGCATTTATTGCATCTGAGGCTTTTCCTTCGTGTGATTTAATTTTAAATGCAGCAGTGTTAAACAGAACGCCGCCCAGTTATGGCACCGGCATAGTATTTGTTTTATCAGCTGAACTACTGGGTTATGGTCTAGCAGGTGAAAAAATATTCAAGCCTTTTTAATTCCATCTTTTGGTCACAAACAGGCCTTGATGAGGTATGAGAAAGCTGAAAGAATTCATTTCTATAGCCTGTTGTTTCCGACTTATGATGGTTTTATTAGATTTTCGACATGAAACTTTGTCTATAGATAGGTCTCATTATCACCAGAATCTTCTAAAAATTTCAGTCCAAACGAATGGTTCTTTCACGAGTTAATGCATGTCCAAGATAAATTAGTTTTTTTCGAATGATTGATAAAGTACACGATTGCTTGCGATTCGATTATTACCAGACGGAAGCATCTCTTTAGTGGTGAAATTTTTAGGAGATTCTAGTGACGATGATACCTATCTGTGGACAAAATTTCAGGTGAAAAATCCAGTAAAATGATCAAAAGTCGGAAGGAATAACCTAAGGAAATAAATTCTTTTCACCTTCAGTCTTCCGTTTAAAAACCATTTTGAACTTCATTGAAATTCATTTTTGCAACACTACATCTGTATCTAAACTTTCTCATTGTAAGTTCGAAAAGAAAAAAAAATGATTGTCTTCGATATCTCCTTTATTCGTTTCAAATGGTAAGAGAGACAATTATAAATCCACAAACAATGTAGTCTTTGACTATACATTTGACTTACAAACTGACCAAAATGTACGATAAGTTTCGTCTGTCTTGACAAGAATCTTTAACAATTACACTTCATTTTTTTAATAAGATTTGTATTAGGGACGGTTTATGTCGATGATACAAGTATTAGATATTTGTTCATTACTAACTTCATGTATCTAAGGATTATCAAAGACAACATGCATAGTATTTTTTCGACTTAAACAATCATCGTAAAAGCCAATATCCGATAGGACGTAAAAATGTATCAAAAGAGGTTCTGTTATTAGTCTCGTGGAGAAATTAAAAGAACAAATCCATGGAGAGCTCTGTTTTAAACGTTCAAGTTTCATAATTATCCAATTTGATAATCGAAAAGGAACAGTATTTCGTCATATACGCGTGTTTTAATTGTACATAAGTGTATCAGCGACAAAATAATAGCAGAGTTGCTTAATGGAAGTGAAAAAAAACAGAATTTTGTCCATAAGAGAAGATAGTCAAGGTTGATATACAAATCACTTAATCCGACATCTGACTATATGCGAGTCACATAATTTATATTAATCGTTTGTTGTTCTCCTTCAGGTATTTGTCGACGCTTTATCGTATGGCCGAGTGAAATGATCTGGCCTGAGAATTTAACAATCGTTGCTTTTTTACGCACTGTACATGAGAAAGAATCGAGTTTTGCTCCAAAATGGTTACATTTTACACGACGTCGATTTGTTTTTACAATCATAATTTGTATGGGTGTTTATCAATGGTTTCCTGCTTTCATCATGCCCGTGTTAAGCTCATTTAGTTGGCTATGTATGATCAATAAGAATAATGTGTTATTGTCTCATATAGGTGGATCCGCCGCTCTTGCTATACTAGCTTTGAAACTAAATTGGCGTCTTATTTCATCTTCCTCTGGTGGACTCACTAGTCCTATTGTTGTTCCTCGTTGGGCTCTAGTAAATATTGCTGTTGGATTTGTCCTAATAGCATGGTTGGTTGTACCCATTGTGTATTACAGTAATGCAGGAGACTTTAAACAGTTACCAATGTTCTCATGTAAGGCATTCGATGTGGATGGAAACTATAATGATTACAAAAAAGAAGAGTTTCGTTTTACGGTCGGTTTCATAGTGACACTGGTTGTTAATCTTTCTGCAGTAGCAGCACTTGTCGTCCACACATTACTTTTTCATGGACGAGATCTGATCGTTTATTCGCGAATGAGTTTGAAGCGACGTCAAAACGATGTTCACTGTCGAATAATGGCTTCTTACGGTGAATTATCTGAATGGTTGTATGGTTTATTTCTTGTCGTTGCATTCGTAGCATCATGTCTTGTTTGTCATATTAGTGATCTTATGCCATGGTACTACATGTTCTTAGCCGTTCCTCTCGCCACTTTTTTCTTCTTCCTGTTGGCATACTGCGTGCACTCACTTCTATCTTCTTCTTCATGGAACAATTTTTTATTCACATTGCAGCGTTTCTTTTTCAAGGTGGCACACTTTTCCTTTCAAGTCTCACTTTTTATCTTTACACATGGACCATTCTTACCAGAGCACTAACCTTATTGAACAGTCTCAAACTTGCACATTATATGAAGATATCACCTCGGACCATATTCATTATACAATTTGTTTCAACCGTTGTTTCGGGTTTTATTCGTCATTCTATCACAAGGTATATCGCACGGGAAAATCCAGACATGTGCCAGGATCAAGAGAATTGGACATGCAGCAATGCGTTGTTAAACAACTATGGCTATACTAGTAAGAATAGAAAAACTTTCGATACAAACTAAAAGATTGTCAGTAATAGCACTATAAAAAATTGATAACCGAACAGGCTTTATCTCCTGAATTTTGTTTAGACAGGTGATTTCACCAAATCTTTGATATGTATATCGTCATATCTTTATAACGGCACTAAAAATCGAAAATATTTATGATGCGCTTAAAAAAAGATGTTTTCTCAGATTTTTGATGGGAGGAACACTGCAATTAAGTTCCGTAGATTTATCTTTCAACGAAATCTTTATTAACTTCTACGGATTCAATAAAGAACAAGATAAATATATCAGTGACATTGTCGCTCACCAAGTCACTGATAGTCATATAACAAAACCTATCCATTAGTTTGCAAAATTTTGAAAAGTATTATGTTCGAGTCCTTTTTTTCTAAGTTAATAAGAAGTTTTTTTGTTTCTTAAGACATCCAAGCATAAGGAATAAAACACTTTCTATCAAAATTCTGTAGCTGTCGATATCTTCGCTCAATCTACAATCCCAATATATAATGTTACTTACGAAATTTTGCCATTTTCTCAGATTAGCTGAGCTCGAAAAAGACTGAATGCAAAAATATTGTAGTGTTCATAATTAACATCCAGATTTGTGTTGTGACAAAAGAAGCACACTGTATTAGAAGCTCAAGAAAACAATTCTTTAATGATTCAATAGTGATATTTGTCAAAAAAAATTGAAGTTGACATTTGAAGGACTTCAATATTTCGTTGATTAGAGTTCCATGATAGTATATTTTTGGCGACAAATAACGCTTAGAATTTCATTATTCTGGAGATGCCTTAAAACTTTGAGTTGGAATAGAGGTATTATAACTCACCACAAGTTCGGAACGAGTGAGCTGAATATATCCAGTACGAGAACGGCTTCTATCAAATTGAATGATTCTTGTTTTTCAAATCAACAATCTAAGTAAGAAAAATACTTAGGTAATGTATTACGGAGTATCATAAATAGAACACATATAGTTTATGAACACATTACCGTCAATATCATACTCAACTATTTTTTGAAAAATATCTCATCTTATTAACGATTCTAGATCTTACTTCTGTGATTGGTGCAAAATCTATGTATTCTCGAATGTATTGGATCATTCTACCGATTGGCTTAAGTCCCGCTCTTATTTATGCCGCGCACTGGCGATGGCCTCATCTGAAAATATTACGAAGTATTCACGTACCTATTGCTATTAGCACATTGATTGGAAGTCTCTGTCAAAGCGATTTCAGCACTTATTTAACTTGGCTTCTTATTGGTCTTATTTTTCATACAATTATTCGCCGCTGGTGGTTCGACAGATATGCGTTTCTGTTTAGTATTGGAGCTACAATTGGTACAGAATTTATGTACTTCTTGATCTTCTTCATTTTCATGTATCGAGACGTCAGCTTTCCTTCCTGGTGGGGAATAACTGGCAATAATTGTCCTTTTGCAGAAGCCAACGCTAATGGTACTTATCCGCAATATCCACCGAATTAATCTTTGAAAATATGCTAAACTGTGGGTGATTTAGTATTATATAAAAGAATATCCTATGACTATAGTTTCTACCTTTTTCAAAGGTCAATTCTTAGCAGAGACCAAAATTGACAGAAAAAAACCCAATTTGGATACGATTCGATTCGGCTTTGATTTAGTTCATAAAATAATTTCGTATTGTTACATATTATGTATATTTGTAAACGCTCTCTGTCGACAACCGCACTTTTTGCTCAATCTTCCTTTATATATCTTATTTTAAAAATTTATTTATTTATTTACGTAATGAGAATAACAGATGACGTAGAAAACATAATAATAATTGAAATTTGATCGACGTTGACTAATTATTTGACCTGTTGCGCTGAGCTACAGGAAATTTAGTCATATTTTCTAGCAAGGCGAATCAAGCTTGGAAAAGCTAATTGATTTTCCGATTTTCGCCAAAAATCCGAAGGATCTTGATATTGTTCTTCATCATTAATTGCTAAATTTATGTATCAATCAATTTCATTTGATTTAGTTTGTTTTTGTTTTTGTTTGTCCATTAATGTTAATGTAAACGTCTTCGATTTTTTTGTTGGTGGTTCATATGTTTCTTCGACAACATCATCAGTTGGTTAATCATGTTGAATGAAACCATGGCAAGTTTCATAACAATCAGATATTTAAGAACCACTTGCACCTCGAAGTTGCTTGTAATTTGGGTGTAAGAAGGCACCGATAATGTAATTTTATTTCCATGTTAAACATACTTCCAAGTAATTGTAATACTCGTTTATAAAAGAATTTAATTCCTACAAAAAGAAAACTTCATTATTTGTGATTAGAACCAGCTGTAAGAATAGTCATTTCTAAAATCCATCAGCATTAATTCATCTATTGAAAAAATAACGAAGAAAGTTACTTTTACTGACTTTTTGCGACGATCACCATTAATTAACTCATTGTGAAGATATGTTATACAGGGTTGAAAATAATATTTAGCCATGGGTGTATCCACATCAGCTTAAGTCCAAAACATACTGAATTTTGTATCAAATGAAAGCCCGTGAAAAATGTAATTTATTGATAATAATTAGTAAGGATTATGACAAATTTTTAACATCAAACGTGAGAAACTCGAAGAAATTTTCTGCCTTTTTTGCGGATAGAAAAGTCTGGCGCTAACAATTCAAAACTGAAGTCAAGTGTTTTTCTTCGATATTTTCATATGGTTCGATAGAGCTCGTCGAGCCCTACAAAACTGTATATATGAAAAACTTTCTCAATCATTTTTTTGTGATAAAAATCTTAAAAAACGTTGAAAAAGTCATATTTTTCAATAAAAGTTAGCCTTTCTTATTATTTTTGTTACCTCAGACGTTTCGAAATATGTCTATTTGATGCTGCGTGAAAAACTACATCCATCAAGTGCATTATGAAACGTTTGTGGTAGCAAATATAATGAGAAAGGCTAATTTTTATTGAAAAATCAAATGTTTCTCTTTTATATAAAAAATATGACTTTTTTTAACGTTTTTTAAGATTTTTATCACAAAAAAATGATTGAGAAAGTTTTTCATATATACAGTTTTGTAGGGCTCGACGAGCTCTATCGAACCATATGGAAATATCGATGAAAAACACTTGACTTCAGTTTTGAATTGTTAGCACCAGATTTTTCTACCACAAAAAAGGCAGAAAATTTCTTCAAGTTTCTCAAGTTCGATATTTAAAATTTGTCATAACCTTTACTAATTAGTATCAATAAGTCATATTTTTCACGGGCTTTCATTTGATACAAAATTCATTATATTTCGGACTTAAACTAATGTGAATACACCCATGGCAAAATATTATTTCCAACTCTGTAGTTACATTGTAGATGGCGACGCTAAAGTTTTTTTCCGAAATTTATTATTAATCTTCCTTATAAAAATGTATCAACCAACAAAATAGACGATATAAATCATTTTTTTGAAAAAAATGTTGTACGTCTCACAAAAGACAGAAGAAGATTTAAACAAACGAAGATTGATGGAAAGCTTCGTATTATAGGAAAAGGTCGAATGACCAAACGTTAATAATTTTTGTTTTTATTCTATTCAGCTACCGATTTTCTTCTAGAAATAATGGTAAGTTTCAAACAATCCTAACGTCAAGCAATTGCATGAAATAAAACAAATCTAAATGAAATGATTTGTGCAGTATGAACGATTTGGAACCATAAAATAAATTGAAAAGGAGACATTTTATTGAAGACTTCGACGAACAGAGATCCACATCATGAATGGTACTCATTAAACTACTATGGATATTTAAAAGTACTAGAAAGAAGTAACACGCTATTTCTACGAGAAAGAGCTGCGCGAATCTTTAGACAAGCATTACTTGTGAATGGTGAGTAAACCTTTTGTTAACAATTTATAAGCATTCTGGTTACCAGATTTATCATAAAGTCCTTGACGACTCTAGAGATTTTATCTCAGTTGACGTGATATCAAAATAAGTTGTATTTGATACATAATATAATAGAAAAATATATTTAAATAACAAAAAACTTCAAAAAGACATCCTCACCCGTGTCATGAATACCGGATCACTTTTAGCGGTAAACCGGTCAAACCGGCAAAATCGGCGGTTAACCGGTAAAACCGGAGAAACCGCCGGTAAACTGATAATATTCCGATGAACTATATATAATAGAAAGAACGGCTATACAGAACGAAAAAAAGATATATGTGTATATATATATACATGTACATGTGCTCATGTGCTGTATTATTTATTTTATTTTTTTACTTGCTGAAAGACACGAATATATCTTAACGACGACAAAATTTAAGTAAGCATTATTTTTCTTTATATTCAAGTTTTTAATAATCACTTTTATATTAATTTTTTTAAAATTTATTAAATTATTTTTTTAATTCTATATCCTTTCATATTCATTCTTTTTATGCTTTGTTATTTTTAGATTTATTTTTTTTTATTGATTTTATTAATTTTTATACTAGTTTTTTTTAAATTTATTTTTCTGAATTTATTTCTCATAATTTTTTGTTTATTTTTTGAATTCTTACATTTTCTTGTATTACTGTTTTGCGTGAAATAAAAAACCTGTAAAACTAAAAATGTCTGTTAAATTTTGCTATCCAAACATTCAAAAAATAGAACAAACGGCATTGGCTAGTTGCACATACCATTATTGGTTAACTTCGGTTTACCGCAGCTTTGGGAACCGGTAACCGGATCGGTAAAACCGCCGGTTTTTATCCGGTTTATATGACATAGACAGTTTTGACTCATCCTGCAAAATTATCTTAACTGGGTATTTTTTGAAAAAAATATATTTGCGGTAAAGCATAACCTATTAGGGGAAGATGATGTACATTTTTCCATGATTTCTTTGTTTTTTTGGACACAAACGATTTTCTATATCTTTACTTTTTTGTAGTAAAGATACATTAACACTCATATTATCAAGAATATAAAAGATAATTTTGATTAGATTTTCTAGAATTACAAGCTTCCTTTTTTAATCAACCTCTGTAATGTGTAAAACCTCTCGAATGAGGAAATACCCTATAAGGTGATCTTAACAGATTTTTATAATGATGAAAGTCTGATATTTAAAATAATGTAGCCAAGCGTATTTCTTATCGTCATTTTCTCTAAATTAATTGCATATTATTCAACTCAATTTGCTTCTTTGTCAAGCACTTATCGCTGCATCATCTTAGATAGAACAACTTAGAGGAGAAAGAGAGAGGAAAAGAAGCAATTTCTCATCTTCTTTCACATACATATAAATATACTGACTTTGTCATCAAAAAAACTTCACATCAGAAACTTTCTCACATATTTGAGATTCCTTTCTGACTACATTCATGCGTAGAAGTTTCAATCAAGATATTTTCCACAATGATATTCTAGTTCGAAAATTTTAGTTTTGCCCTTTCTGACTTGGTTAGTACTCGACGAAACCTTTTTTAAAAAATTAATAAGATCAACTCTTGTTATATCAGTGCATCTCTCGGTTTCGGTCATCTTCAACCGTCAACTCCTTTGTAGATACATCATTTCATTTCCGTGCATCATTCTTCAGACAATGACAAGTCCAAATAACATTACCAATAATGATACATCAACAGAATCCATGTCTGTTGAAAATTGGATTCCTTATTCACTTCGTTTTTGGCTTTTTCTTATATGTGACATTTTTTCTACCGTCTGTTCTCTTTTTGTTCTCTATCATCTTCTCTTTGAACGAGTTCTACGTCGTGCTCTTCATAATCATGTTGTAATTGTTCTTCTCTGCGCCGGCCTTGTCTATCAACTAGTCGACATACCATGGATTCTCTATTTTAACCGATTCAATATTGCTTTACAAACAACACCTATCTTCTGTCGCATTTGGATATTCATCGATTTTGGTTTCTATACTATGATTGCAATATTCGTAGCTTGGGCTTCGATCGAGAGACACATTCTCATTTTTCATGATCGATTAATATCAACCAGAAAGCGACATATTCTCATTCATTATGTTCCTCTCAGTACACTAGTTTTATATTGGTTGCTTTATTATTTGATGATCGTATTCTCTCCTTCATGTGACAACACATTTGACTACACACTTGTCAATTGTGGCAGTTTTCCTTGTGCTTTAAATATTCCGATAGTTGCCACATGGGAGCTTGCTGTTCATGGAGTTGTACCTACTCTAATCATTGGCTTATTCAGTCTTGCTCTTCTTTTACGCATTCTCCGGCAAAAACATCGCGTTGGTCAACCAATACAATGGCGAAAACATCGAAAAATGACCATTCAACTTTTATCCATCACTTCTCTTTTTCTCGTCTTTTATGTACCTAGCATGTTTCTTGTCTTAGCTCAACTGTGTAATATATCGCTTAATATCAATGCCGAGTTTCAAGTAACGATTGTATTTATCTCGTATTATTCGGTATTTCTTTTACCCTTTGTGTGTGCTGGAACTTTGCCTGAATTGAAAAGCAAAATCAAGAGTAAATTCAAATGGATTCAACGGCAAGAACGTAATGTCGCTCCTGAATCAATTACAATGAGACGTTTGAGAGGCGGCCGTTCAACTGTACTGGCCACTGCTACTAAATGACAATGCAATTTTTTGTAACGATATAAAATCATAATAAAATAATAAATGTTTAACACATTCAACCCGATTCAGTTTTAATACAGAATAGCTCTAACAGATCCATTTTTTGTGTACGTTCGTTGACCTTTTCATTGTGTGCTGCCTCGTTGTTTTTTTCTTTTCTGTTTGTTAAATCTGTGCATCACATACTAGTTTTGACCATTCTGTAGTTTCGTGAAAGTCTTGTGGTATCTTAACTCCTCGGTGCATCATTTGAGAAACTGAAATCTTGTCCAAGATAACCATCAGAAAATTATGCAAAGTGCAAAATCTCTGACCACAAACGCGAAAAAAAGGAAGGATCTTCGCACAATACCCGAAGGCGTTGTGCTGGTTGCTATAAGAAAAGCACGGAAAAACAATGCATCATCAAATGTTATTCATATTAGTCTTTTTAAAAGTTTTACTTTAATTAAACAACGAAATTGGTAGTTTTAAGAATTCTGCATAGTTAAGTTATAGAATTTAACTAATCTAAAATAACAGAAAGATCAGTGTAACTGATGTAGCCTGCAAGTAACACGAACGATGCTAGAGTAGACTACAGACCGAAAAAATCGACATGTTGGCAGCTCTCATCTGAACCAGATTTGTTGCAATGCCAAAATACTTATATTTCAAGATTTGAGATGTCGGATTTTACTTCCTGACTTTGTGTTTTAATTCTTCTTTTGAACTATGATTTTGTTTGTTGCAATAAAATTATTGTAAGAACAAAGCATGGTGCTGGCCCATCTTAGAGAAAGAAAACTCTACTAAACCCATTATTGACACAAAGAACAGTATGATTTGTCCTTCCAATATTGAACAAAACGTTTCCTAAATTTTAATTATTTAGGAACTCTCATTTCGACTAATTAGGTTTTAAAATGATGTTTTTTCAATATTGAAAAAACAAAAACTGTACTGTTCATGTTGATCAAGGAGTTTAGTGGATCTTTCTATCATATTGTCTGAACAATATCATGCTTTGTTCTTACAATAGCAGACAAACTATTAGCATAATCATACTTTTTCTTTCCCCAACTGTATTCTGTGAAGCTTGATAAATGTATTCTGGCACTTCATTGCAATAATTAATATTATAGTTCAAGCAGAGGATCAAAATCAAAATCTCGAACTCTAAAATTATATTGAAAATCCGCATTTTTTACATTGCTTTTGGTATAATAACATGCATTGACGTGACTAGCTTAGAAAATGAAAGAAGAGAAAGAGATTATTAGTTTTTCGAGATTAGTCCATCGTATTTTGGTAGGCGACATCAATATAATTCTTTTCTTTTGTTTTTTAAAATTATTTTCTCTGTAGATAAATAGAAAATCATTCGTAAGAATATTTCATATGTATTGAAAACGTATGATTTCCAATTGACTCGAAAAAAGAGAATAAGATATTTTTTTGTTTCACAATACCGTATGAATATTCAATAAGCGTATACAAGTTTGAATTTTTCTACTTTAATCAATCATATTAACTATTTTCAAATAAAATTATTAGTTTCAATTTTATGTCAAAATTTTAATAAGTCTTTGATAAATTAGAACTGCTAATTTTATTTTATTCTCTATTGAACTTAAGTGTTTTAGCTAAATGATTGACGAGATTTTCTTTGATTATTTTATTTCAATAACAGAATGAACATAATTAAACGGTTTTCAATCATTTTTTCTCAAGATTATTTCCAACATATATAAATCGACTCAGTTTTTAATGTTGATTTCGAATATAATATCAATTTTGACTGAAATCGTAGTTTTTTAAGTAAAAGCTGCTTAAACAGAGACCCAAAATGCGCAAAATCTGTCTCTAATGGCTAGCGATTTTAGGTTGTTCTAGATGCATAGTTTTGTCGGTACTGAAAAGAGTTATTAAATGGATAAAATCCGAACTCCATAGCTTTTAATATTGGTGGATTATTATGAAAATACTGATATCTCTATCTATCATATATCCATAAGGTTTTCTATGACCATAATCTCAGTAAATACAATTTTAAATCCATTGTGAAATAACTCCTCGTACCCAATTTTCTAATCTGATCACGGATCTAAACTTGATTTGTGTGATTTCTAAAGTATTATATCACTCTGGATATTGAGTACACTGTTGTTCATGCTAACTTGGTTGGTCAGGTTTTTTATTTTTACAATTTAGTAATAAAATGTCTTAGATCTCAAATAGGCAATCGTTTAACGAGATAAGGTCAATATGGTGATCATAGATTCTCGATAGCTAGTGTTTTTTGACAGTTCAATTAAAACGAATTTGTTGTCAATTCTTTTTACTTTTTGAAATACATATAACACTCGGATTTTCATCCGAAGTTTAGACATTTATTTCTTTTTCTGAATAATAATAATGATTATTTCCAATATAAATGAATATTATCCCCGTGACGTTGAATTGTATAATTAAATAATAATTTTTCATGATAAATAATTTTTTGTAATTTATATATTAATTGTTCGTTTGCATTTGGAATATATAAATATAATGAAGTAAGATGTGGAATAAGTGTAAATGTTTTTTGTAAAATAAATCGTATAAGTATATCAATATTTGTAAATTTTGTACAATGTATATCTAGATATTTAATATGAAAACAAAAAAAAAGAATAAATTGAATTTGTTCAAAATCATTCATACGTTGAAAACTTAAGTTTAGAATTTTTTTATTAAATGATATTAAAATAAGATTTAATTTATCTTCTTGTGATAAATAATTTAAATATTGAAATGGAAATGTTGAAAGTTTAATAGAATTAAGATTTGATAATAATAAAATAAGTTTAATAAAAGTACTTGTAAACATTTCATTACAATTAATATGTAAATAATTAAAATGAATAATTGAAAAAATTGATTTTATTTTATTAATAATTGATTGATACCATGAAGCAGAACAAGAACCTCCAATAGTAAGTTGAATTATAGGATGAGAATTTATAATATATTTATATTTATAAGAATTAAAAAATGGTTTATGTGAATGAATTTTAATAATAAATGCTGTACGTATAATTTCAAGTTCAAATATCCATTGTCGTTCAATCCAAAATGTTGAAAGAAATTTATTAATTAAATAAATAAAATCTTTCCAATTATTATCATTAAATATTAGTTTATGATAATGATTTAAATCAAATCTATATAAATGAGACATATTTTCTAAAATTAATTTTTCCCATCGATTAGCATCAAGATAATCTATATTCCAATATGTATTTATACGTAATACTTCTAATTTAGATGAAATTTTTTTAATAAATATTTCAAATTCAATAAACCATAAATCACAATATACAATATAAATATATGATAAATAAGATAAATTTAATTTTATTTCATTTTCTCTAGTATTATTTATATATTTTAAATGTTGACAATGTAAACGACGAAGTTGAGGTGTATATTGAAGTATAGAAATAAGTTGATTAAGATTACAAATATGATTAATAACTAAATATTCAATTGAACTAAATTGTATATTAATAAGTGATGGAATGATAATATCTGACTTATTATTATTTATTAATGATAATTTACAATATTTTAAATATAACAAACGAAACATTTCAGGATAAATATCATTTAGATTATATGAATCAGTTTTTTTAAAATAAATAGTTAATGAAAATAGACGTGGTAATGTTTGGAAATGTTGAACAATTATTTGAAATTTATCATTTGATATTTCATTAAATATAATTGATTCGAGACGATTAAATGATGAATCAATAATACATTCAATTAAAAATTCATTGAAGAACAATGGATTATTTATATGAATAGAACGAATATGATTTGCATTTGGAATAACAACATTTTTACAAAGATATTCAATTCGAATTTGGGATTTTGAACAAACATTTATCTTTAATGGGAGTAATGAACAATTAATAAGATGTTGAAAACGAGTATTAAGATCAGAAAAACTAATATAAATATCGTAGCCATTAAGATAATCAAAAATTTCGTACAAAACTTCATTTGATAAATGTTCGATACAAGTTATTGATGAACTATTATATAAGACAAAAAGAAGATCATCAAATAGGTTTTTTGTTATTAATTATTTATTATTATACATGTAGGTGAAGTTAGTAGCTGATTTGAGTAATTTCGGCAGAGATTCATTCTGGAAGATGTTTCAATGCTTGTTCCAAGTTGAATTCGATGAGTTCTATCCGATGGTACAACTAGATTCTTCATAGGTCAAACTATGATTTCAAAATATTGGTATTTTCCTATTCAAGTTCTAGCAACCGAT
This sequence comes from Macrotrachela quadricornifera, assembly GCA_022393335.1. Lineage (NCBI taxonomy): Eukaryota > Metazoa > Rotifera > Eurotatoria > Philodinida > Philodinidae > Macrotrachela > Macrotrachela quadricornifera. The sequence goes on from JAJEKB010020941.1 coordinate 484,808, forward strand.
TCGAGTAATTCTAGCAGCAATTCTCTCAAAGACATGTTCCAAGTACAATTCGACGAGCTCTATCCAATAGTATGCTTAAACTTTCGGTAGCTTAAATTATACTCTTTGCAGGTACCTACTAGCGATATCTTTCAGCCAAAAATTAATTTTTGTATTAACAAAAATCTGAGTACACCCTCAAGATAGAACTCATCGATTTGTAGTTAAGACAAGCATTAGAACAGCTGGAGTTACTCGAATCGGCTGCTAGAACTTCAGTAGGAAAATACTAATATTTTAGAATTTTTGAAATCATAGTTTGACTCGTGGAAATTCTATTTGTACCATCGTATAGAACTCATCAAGTTCAATTTGGAATATGTTGCTGAATGAATCGCTGCTGGAATCACTTCAATCGACTGCTAACGTCATCTACGATTATCATACCGTGTTGTTAGTGACGCTATAAATAAATAGTAAGAATATACAGTATTGATTTTACATGTAGAACTTACTTCGTAATTTCTTTAGATTTTCATTGGATAATTTATCGAAGGCTAATTGTCGTTTATTTATATTCATGTTTATTTAAGAATAACTATCATATGAAAAAAAGAATAAAATATATAAATGTGTTGTTATTAAAACATGACTTTTGTTGATCTAATAATGATGTCTCTTACCTTTTTCTTTCGTTTTCGTTTTATCAAATGTTTTGAATGATTCATTTAGTATTACTTTTTCTTTATTTATTACGAAAAATATACACGAATAATGAATCATATAATTGTTGAAAAAAAACAAGAAAAAAAAATTATTGGCATGTTTCAACAACATTTACATTGAAACAGCACACATCATTTTATAGGAATGATTTCAACAAAAACTAAACTTCGAATATTTGTATATTTTTTTAATAAAAAGAAACTATTTTATTAGAATATGATTAGAGATATATTTCACTATATCATTCTTATATACTCAGGTCGAACCAAAATATTTTTGTATACGTATAATCTTTGGATTCTGCTCTTTCAAATGATATGTAAACGATTTTTCTTCTTTAATATTTTCCCGGATAAATTAGCAGTCTACGATTATCTACTCCATCTGTCATTACCAGAGGGACTTTCCCTAATTTCGATATTTGTACAAAATTTTAAGCTAAATACGACTTTTAACGACAAACAAGCTTTTTTAAATTTTTTTGATCAGAAAACGAGCAAAGCTTGTCCGTATAGTTTTGTAGAGAATGTCAAAATCTATCACAATCAAAAGGTTTATCAAAAATAAATCTGTTTATAAATGAGCAAATGAACTAAAGAGGAAGATATTTAAAATCAATGAAAATATTGTTCATCCCTTTCAAATCGATAAGATTCATTTTAATTTTAGTTGGTTGACTAACACATCAGTGAAGTTAGCGTCACATTCGAATTTTTTCAACAAACATTCATCTGTATTTAAGCAGTTCATCAGTGTATCTTATGTAACTTGACGAGCTCTATTAAGAAGTAGCCGCATGGTCATACTCGCCTTGAAAATAACTGTGATCTTCTTGTTTTCATGGCATATTTTACTGCCTCCTACCTTCTGAACATCTTTATTTGTGAGCAGTCGTCATTAGTGTGACTGCCTTTGGCGGCGAAATGACTAAGAGTTATAGCAACACTTTTTATCTTTCGAGAAAAATAAGAAAAAGAAGAGTCTTTCATGAGTCTGATATGAGAAGTTTTTGCTTCGCGAAAAATAACATCTGCATAACCGCAGTTAACTGATAAAAACTTCTAACTTTAGGTCATTTTTCCTTCGAAACAGCCTAGTCGAGAACAACCAGTCAGCCGGTAAGGTAATTAATCGAATTCACAAGTCTTTTTTCAATCTATTAATTAGAAATAATCAGTTGAATGGTCTGCGAATGAAGATAATAGTGAAACTGATCATGTGATGCAAAAAAGATTTATTTGAGGATGGCCATAAATATCTTCTCGTTCCTTACGTCGAGTGCCATTCACTCGTCGTCGAGGACAACGATAATTACTAGTAATAGATGGTACGACCAATGAATGAGATTTGTCAAATAAAATCGTTGTGCATGATGATCATCCTCTCTTTCTGTCGCCAACATATGTTTGTTGAATGCTTGAAAAAACTGACTTGTACTTTTTCTTTTCTTCTATAGGATCAATATGGCAAAAACGAATCTTATTAGATTATATTTTCATTTTATTTTGTCAGTTAATAACCACGAATAAATGATTATTATCTATTTTATATTCTATAAAATAACTTCAAACCTTTAGCTTTTAGATAGACAAAGTTTATTTTAAACTAAATAAAAAAAGTTCAAATAAAGAATTGCTTTGAAAAAGAAACCGGAAATGTTTATTGTAGATAGTTTAATGACAGATGAAATGGCTTTCATTGAAATCGTTTTTTTATTTTTTCCATTTGCTCCAGCACTTTGTCAACCTGTTCCTGGATGTTATTGACTTTGTCAAGTGCTGCTGCTCCCATATCTGCAGCTCGTTTGGCTTGTTTTCCAGCTTCTTTAGCGTCATCACCCGCTCTTTCACTGTTCTGTCGTACTTTAGTTTCTGCAAGTATTTTCTCATTTTCTTTCTTTTGAAGTTCAAGTTGTTTGTTCATTGTTTTTTGAATATTTTGTACATATTCTGTTGACTCTTTAGCAGCTCGTGCTGATTCTTTAGCACTCATCGCAGATTCGCGAACTGCTTCGTTTGCATTTTGAATGGCACTCTCCATTTTTGTACGCATTTCCATTATCATTCGTTTAGAAAATTCTTCCTGAGTAACAGCCGTTTGCTTCATGGTCGTTTCACAATTATTGGTGGTCAACTGAAGTTCTTTGCGTCGTTGTTCCGTCGATTCTACTAAATTCTGAGCATTTGCTGTAGCTTGTGCTGATTTTTGACTCATGTGACTTGCCTGATTAGCTTCTGCAATGGCCTGGAGTGATTGAGCTTTGGCTGTTTCAGCAATTGTTAGAATTTCTTGTGTTGTCTGTCGTAATTCTTATTCGATGGCATTCATACGTTTTTCGAATAGATTATGTAGATATTTTTCAATATCTTTCAACTGTTCATTGAATTTTTGTGCTGTTTGACTATAGTGTAGTTCATTATCTTTTTTCATTGTTTCACGATTTGTTATCGCTTCTTGTTTAACTTGTTCATGAACAGCATCAATTGATGTTTGATAAAACGTTTGTTTCTTTTGTATATCTTCACGTAAAACATCAATACTTATTTCTATTTTTTCATGTTCTATTTTCAATTGATCTTGAAGATCTTTTGGATCGACGCAGATCTTTTCTTCATGAAGTATTTTCGCTACTTGACGCGCAGTTTCTTTCGTATTTAATGATTCACCCAGATGTTCACCATCTTGATAGTTATAAGCTTCTACATACTTCATAATTTCTTGACATTTTGTTATAATATCTCCATTTGTATCATATTTAGCTGACTGTAATTTTCGTCCACCAACAATCGAATATAATGCTTCCTTATCGGATGAAAATGGTGTAACATAGACATATCCGAAAATTTCGAGATTATTGAGTTCATCATGAGAAGAATTTTTCGGTACTACATATTGATAAATTCTACCATCATTTGCAACGACAGAGACGCAACCAATTAGATGACGTACTTGTACTGATACTTCAGTATCCTTGTCGGATGAATCCTTAGTTTTCAAAAAAACCTTCTGCTCTCCATCTGAAAGTCCAACTCTATCAGTTATTCTAGAAATTGTTCCTTGATCAAAAGGATTTTTCTTAGCTACATATAGCCAGAATTGTTGTGGTAAAGGTTTAAGTGGAGTAATTTCTTTATGACCGGCTTTGAGAGCATCAATAATCCAATTAGTAATATACTTAGCAACCATAACGACAGCGATTTCTTCAGAAGTTTCTGGACAAACATTGTAATAAGAATCTTTAATATGTTTGATTTTGGTATTTAACATATTAGTACCCTTAATCTTTGGGAATGGATTGATCGATTGAATTTGTTCTCTATAGTAGAGAGTTATCATACCAGCTGTGTCTGATGCAATCCGTCTAAGTTCTTCAATATTACCTAAAGTTGAAATACTATGCCATTCTTGTTTCTGTTCTTTTTCGTTAAGTTTTGATAGTATAGGATTTATTGATGATTTTATATTCGACATTACAATATTCACTAGAAAATAAATAATATATCATATAATTCTATCTGTTACCTTCATCAGAGAATTACTGAATGGTAAAGTTACTTCTCTTTTGACATAACCACCTTGTGCCGATAGAATACTGTAAAGTAAAGCATGTAAACTATTTTCAATTGTTCGATAGAATAATGCCAAATTTATATTTCCTTTGATAAAATTCATTGTATTCTGTCTAATTAAAATCGCTTCTTGTTGACGTTTGCATAAAATCATTGTACATTCAAATGCAGCAAATTGTTTTCTATACGTTTCTCTTTCTTCCATTAATTCTTTTCGTTCTATAGCTGTTCCGTTCTTTTGTTTTTGAATGTTAAAAAGACGTCGATCAATATCTTCCATATGACGTTGTAAAGAATTTGTTTTGTCCGAATGTTCTTCTAATACTTTATCAATTTTTCTTAATTCTTCTTTTGTGTGTGCCGAATCTTGTTCAATTAATTTCTTTACATCTTGTTCATTCGTTACTTGTTGTAGCTCTTGTGTCTGTTTGTCTACTTTTGAAATCAAATTAGAGAAAAGGTTTTCATATGTACTCGGATCATTTGGATCCAGCATGATGGGACTACCAGCAATAATATTACTTAATCCAGTCAGTAATCCAAGCAAGACACCTTGATACTCTTTCGACAATGAAATACCATCTCCTTGTCTTACATCCGAATCTCCATCTCTTCCCAAATATGCATTGTAATAGCGTTCGAGATCTTCGAAAATTTGCTGTTGATTGGCTTCTCTAGCAACTTTGATCATTTTTTCGCATAATAATTTCTTCTTATCTCTTGATTTGTATGGTTGTTTGATGAATTCCTGAATTATTTTGATGGGACCATTACGAGATGCTTGTATCAATTCTTCATCAGTATTTTCTTGTTCATCTTTTAAAGAATCGGGCGCGGATTTTCCATGTTCAAGTACATAAGCAATCCGTGAATATCCAAGTTTTTCAGCAATTTGTAAAGCAGTGAGACCATTTTTGTTCCTTTGACTTTTTGTTCCTGGATGTTTTGTGGCAAAATATTCAACAATAGTATAATTACCTAGATTAATAAAGAGTAAAATTCATTCAAAATGATGAAATTTTATAAATTTTCGGGATGTGAAAAAATTTCTCATTTACCTTTTTCTGTTGCTATCATTAATGGATAATCACCATTGATATCAGGTGTTGCAATTTTACAGCCACAGTCACATAACCATGTAACAAGTTGAATATCATAGTACTGAACAGCATAGTGCAAGGCTGTACGTTTTTGTTCATCTTGATAATTAAAATCTGCGCCTAATTCTGCAAATTTCTCTGCACTTGTTCGATCATTATTAAGAATTGAAGATAAAAATTGTACATTTAATTCATTGGAGAGATAGGCAAAGATTTGTTTATAATTCTGTTCTCGTGCAATATCAATCAATGATCGAGATTCATCATCGTTTGAATGTAACATCGATGCACCAGATGAAACAAGTGCATGAACGATTGAAAAATAGTTTCCATATTGAATTGTGCATAAAAGTGCAGTTGAACCATGACAATTAACAGAATTTATATCCGCACCAAGACGTTGACATTGAATCATGCAATCAAGATTGCCACTAGCAGCAGCAAAACGAAGTCGTCGATCGATTAGATATCGATTAATAAGAAACTTAATCTCGGGTTTTAATTGTTGAGATAGAGTCGGTGAAAGAGTGATGCTTTTTGCATTGAGCCATTCATAGGGCATTTTTGCACCATTATGACAAAGAAATTTGATCATTTCAAAATTTTGATGTTGTAATGCTTCTTGTAGGTTATTTGTATTATGCATATCGACACTGGCTCCGCTATCTACTAGTTTCTTGACAAGTTCAAGATTATTCTCTTTAATGGCTTTTGTACATTCCTTTGATAATCGATATTTGAGATAATCAGCTACTTCAGTTAATTTTCTCTTTTTTGCACTTTTATATAAAGAATCAGGCGACGAATTATTGATCAAAGCTTGATAAATATCGATACTTTGATTAATAAGATAATCGACAATTTCAACATGATCAGATGCAGTACAAGCACTGTGTAATAAATCAGTAGTCAGTGCTGCTCCCGCAAGATGATATGCCATGACTAAACCTGCATTCGATTTTTTGATAGCTTCACGTATTTTTTGTTGTGCGGTTTGTTGAATAATATCAGCAATTTGTTGGCAACCGGCTAACTTATTTTGTTAAGTTGTATGATTTTCCCGAGTAAGATTTGGCAAATTCAATTTTGTGACACATTTTTGTGCTGAGATTTGTGCCACTTCATATGGAGTATAACCATCTCTTCGATGTCGAATATTAGCTCCTTTACCAATAGCTTGTTGAGCTTCAAATACGGATCCATTTTTAGCGGCATCATGCAAATTATTGTTCGGATTTCCTAGAAGAATACCTCTGCTTAATGTACCCATTGCTCCTTCAGCATCTTCATTTTGCACCTGAATCGGATTAATGTCTATTGATACAACTAATTCGCATGTATCAAGATCATAAGTTGGTTTTCTTACGCTTACCGCCTGTTTATCTAAATTATTCACTGACGGACAAATTAATTGTTCAAGAAATTGAATTAGTTTGTGATCATTTATTTCTTCATCTTTGTTCTTCGAAACGTTTGTACGTGCTATATCTAGAGGAGTTTGTCTCGATAAATTTCGAGCTTGATGATCAGCACCCCATCTAACGAGATATCGAACAACAAGTAAATGATGATTTTTTGTTGCCAAATGTAAAGGTGTCTGTTGCTCTTTATTAAATACATTCAAATTTGAGTTTTCTAAACCACGTAAATATTCCACAATCTCTAGATGACCATATTCAGCTGCAATAGTAATCGGATAATCACCATTATGATTTTGTAGCATGTAATCAGCTTTTCCATGTTCAATCAAATATTGAACAAGTGATGTTGCATTTATTTTACATGTTAAATGTAAAACTGTCCAACCATGATACATATCGTTCTGATGTTTATAATTAATTTGAGCACCGTATGTCACTAACTGTTTGATTTCATCCATAATAATTTTATTATTTGCCTCATTTTTGTTGGCACGTGTCGCACAGTTCCATAAACGAAGATTCAATTCATCCTAAATGATTTTTGCGGCTTCAGAACGTTGTTGTTCATTGGCAAATTGCAGAAGAGTTTTGTTTAATTTTGAATTGATGAAGAAATCTGTAGTCATTTTTGTTAACTTGAAAAAAGTAAGCAAACGAGTATATGGATGTTTATCTTGGATAATACATGTTTCAATGGGTCGATATCCATTGATATTTGTTGCTGATATATCAGCATTGAGATCATTAACAAAAGCAGTGATCATTTGAGGAGTACCATCATTAACTATCAAAATATGTAGAAATGAATCATTGTTGGTCAATGTAGCATTAATATTAGCTCCATTTTGTAGAGAATTATTGACTGCTTTAACTGTCAATTGTGATTTTTCTCGTTCAATCAAATCTTTTAATTTAACACTGACACCTTGTACATCTAGAATTTTTATTAGTTGAGGATTTCTTGTTGTAGCTTCCTTGGCTAGTTGTAAAGGTGTAAGGCCTTTTTTATTAGTATGTGCAGTATTGCTGCCATTAGACACGAGAATACGAACGAGTTCTAAATTATTAGCAATAACAGCATTTGATAGGACGGTATTTCCGTCCTTGTCAGTTGCTTCCTTATTGGCACCTCGTCTAATCCATTCGATGATTTCATTTATATTGATCTGTGGATTCGTAGAGGGAATTTGATTGAGAATCATATCGAACTGTTGTTGGACATAATTAGTAACATCTTTTGGACAGTTTGAATTTCTTTTCGCTAAAGACAAACACGTTTGTTGTTGATTATCAACGGCAGTCAAACTATATTTTGTATGTGGATCACTCTCAACTAGAAATTGAACAATATCAAGTCGAATTAGAATTCGATCTTGATTTAATAATGAGCCTAATAAACCTAACGGTCCATATGTTTCAGCTTGATAACAACTGGCTTTTAACTGTACCAGTTGATGCATTTCATTTAGATTACTACCATAGTCTGAGAATACTTGTGCAGCGAGTTGATTGGACGCACCTTTTTTTAGTATTTCAATCAAACGTAGACAATTATCAGCATGCCATGGTCTCGGTATTCGAAGCCGTTGTTCTTGAGCAATAACAGAATCAATCATCGAACCATTCTTGGTAGGAGCTTTGATATCTGCACCTTGTTGTAGAAGTTGCTGTGCCTCACTCCATGAATCTTGTTCCCCAGATTTTTCGACAATTTTGATCAAGTGTCTCGTTGCCTTCGACATCTTAAACGGTTACCTATCTAGAATACTGTGCATATAGTGTAAACCTAAATAAGTAAAAATAACACTATACTTAAAAAATTTTCCTTAGATTGAACTAAATTGAAATTAGTGTTTTCGGTCTGAGTTCAGAAGTTCTTGATAATATGTGATGACGAAAATAAAAAAATGTCTAAAACGATATTCATTTAATTCGAGCGCATACTGCTTATATATTGGTATTAAACATGGATGTTGCTTCAGATTATTTCTACAGTGGTCTCAAAAAAATCTCCTGAAGTAATTTCAATAGCACTTTAAATGTTTGTTTTTTCTTTAATACTTACTTGAGATGTGATTTTTTTTAATAGAATTTTTTTCTTGCGTTACTGCTTTAATATTTTGTGTTATTTTTTCTTTTTCATCGATTTTCATGTAACCCGCTTATCATAATTTCCAAGTAAGATCATTTTTTGTCAGAGAAAAACATAAAAAACAACATTCATGATTTTACATGTTCATAACCTATAAATAAATTATTAAGGTAGTGAAGGTGAGTGGTTACGATTGAACCTGGTCTCGCTTGAGGATTGATGGGTTTTTTATAGAATAGACGATGATGTCCTATGAAATTACCATAGGACATTCAGAGAGGCGAAAATGTGTAAGTGTATCAACTAGAGAAAATATCTTAACTGATGGCTCGTCAGGAGGTTCTTATAATAATATACTCGATCTGTTTTTTTTAGCACATTTTAAATTCAAAAAAAATTTAGTAAAATTCTGTTTTAGATTGTATCTTATCGTTGAAAAATGGCTTCATCTGATAGCCAAGGACCTGTATCTCGCATGTGCCTTACATCAGAAAATACTGATAAAAGTACGGCACCAATTCAAACGTATAAAGAATCTCCACTAGTGAGTCTTGAGGAAGCCATTAAACCTCTCATAACACGTGTACACGATATTAAACGTATGGTATGGACAGTTACGCACGGTTACAAAAAATCACCCGATCATCTAACTCTGGATGAGTCGAATTCGATTAGACTCTATACTCTACCTTGGACTCCAGAAGAAAAATCTTTCTATTTTATTCTAAACGATACATTACGTGAAGGTGATGAATCTCGTTTAAAACCATGGTTTCTCTATTTGAAGTTAATTACTACTGCACTTTCAAAATTACCATCAGAGCGGCGTCAAGTTTTTCGTGGAGTAAAGATGGACATGACTGCTAATTTTCCCAAGAAGAAAACATTCTTCTGGTGGGCATTTACGTCTTGTACAACTTCCATTGAGACTCTACAGTTGGGTCAATTTTTGGGCAAAACTGGTACACGAACAATGTGGACAATTAATTGTTGCACAGGAAAGGATATTCGTCAGCACTCCGTTTGCAAGAAAGAAGATGAAGTTTTGCTTCTTCTTGGTTGTCAATTCAAAGTTCTCGGAACCTTAGACATGGGCAACAGTTTGAATATGATTCAGATCGAACAGATCCATTCACAGGAACCGCCTCCTCCCTCTCCATTCACACCAACGGGACCACAGAATTATGATTCTTGTCATATAGAAAACATCAAAAAAGCTATTGATAACTGTCAATCTGGAAAATTGGATTTGAACGGAGAACAAATAAACGATCAAGGTATGCAAATCGTTGTCACACAAGGAGTCATTGGCAAGCAATGCAGGAGACTCAATTTGACGAATAGCGGAATCACACAAACAAGTTTCTCAATTCTAGCTGCTGCAATCCATAACAACCAATACTTAGAAGAATTAGAGATTTCACTTAATGGTATATCGAATTTAAGTGTTCAACACTTAGCGTCAATAATCAACAGTTCTGCTCTGAAATATGTTAATCTATCGGAGAATGATATTTCAGATGAAGGTGCAAGATATCTAGCCGAAATGCTCAAAACAAACATAAAATTGATTGTATTATCTTTGAGTGTCAATCGCATAGGGAATGATGGTGCGAAAATGTTAGCTGGTGTTCTCACTCATGAAAATACATGTTTGGAAGTCTTGAATCTAAGTGCGAACGAGGATATCAATGATGAAAGTATTGATACACTGATTGCGATGATCACAAACAATCAAAAACTGAAAAAACTTGATTTGCGTCATTGTGACTTTTCTGAAGATGGTGAAACAAGAATTCGAACAGTGGCCAAGTCAAAAAGAAAGTTTGAACTATGGATTTCTCGCATTAAGGTTTATTAGAAAAGTATATATTTTGATTTAATTTTTAATAAAAGAATATTTTATATACTGCTGCGTCGGAAGTAACCGAAAAATATTAACTAAAGATACTAAGACCAAATCGAATCCACCGATCGGCAATAGCTGCCATTGATTTCATCTATGTTATTGATCTGATTCAATTTTGCCGACTGTCTATAGCCACTATGTAGGGGTGGCGCGATCGAGGATGTCACACCTCTCTCCAATCTTCAAAAATTTATTTTTTTGCTCAACAAAATCAGGAAATTTCCTTTCATTTGTCACCAAAAAGCGCACACTTCGTCTTTTTAGCCCAAAAAATTTCGCTACGTCCCCTCAACGGTGGTTGACTCGCATCACCGCTGTCACTATGAGTTAGTTATGTTTTTGTGAGCGCGAGTTTAAGCGCTGAATTACGTCTTGTAAGGCTTTATTAATATTTGGGCAGAGTTAAATAGTTTTTTTTCCAAGTTAACTAGGCAAGAAATCACATTTGTCTTAAAATTTTTTCGTTGAATGTATTTACTCTCAAAGCCTTGAATCAATCGGAATCGTCGGATGAAAAAAAATGCTCTTCAAACAAAGTAAACAACGTCATCATTAGTTGAAGCACTTTTCTTGTAAAAACAAATCATTCTACAAAATGCGCGTAAACAGCTACACAAAGTCATGAATATCTTGTCCTTCAACTTCATCTACAAAAAAAAAACAAAATCGCTCAGGTGAATATTGACAGCAAGACGAAAAATTCTACTTCTTATCTTTAAATATCGATAGAGCAGTAAAAAGCTATTAAAATATCTAGTAGCTGCACTCAAAAAAATTTGGTTGATTTTTTTACGAACTACGAGAGGAAAAAAAGATTACTATTGTATCCAACAAGACAGTTAGTTACTTTTATTTTTTTTATTTAACGACAATAGCAATTCTTTCCAAACTCACAAATAAATATTAAATCGTTCGTTCCTCCAATTATCCACTGTCTTCGCTAATATTTTTTGTGAGTTGATCTATATTGATTTCTTGTATAAAAATCTATTTCCACGAACGAAAGCTGAAACTGATATCTATTTAAACGATGTTTAGAAGTTTTTGGAGTCATAACCGATGGAATAACGTCAGTATAGGGGCGGGGGGGGGGAAGGCTCAAGAAGATTTTCAGATGATGAAAAATGAGCGAAAAACAAATAGAAGTTAAGTTTTGGACTGCTTAGATTATCCCATGAATCTCCTTACATTATTATTAGAACCGTTTTTCATTCCCTGATAATACAACTTTTACATACAGAGTGTTCAATAGAATAACTGAAATGATCATAAGCTCTTAGATCCTGTTCAACGAACAATATGACTACTTCAATCATGAAGATAGATAAGAATTATTCAAAGAAAACTTTGATTTGATATATGACTAATCAGCAAGATATGTGTGATACTGTTTAGTAAAAAACAAGAATTATTGTTGTACATACTTCTTCAATGCTAAAAGACTTCCTAATCTTTCGTAAGAAGTTTTCTAGTTAGACACGAAAGAATAATCAGCGCTTTACGATTAAAAGCTGTACATATTAACCCTTTACCCCCTATATCGGTTCTAGAAGAGCTACGAATAAAGTAACGACTTGTATAAAGTAGTAGTCCTTTCAATATACCACTGATATGGACAGATCGACTGGCCGCTCTATCTCTGGGCCAGATCGGTTTGGTCACTCCAGTGACCATTGGAGGGGACGACATGAAAAATTGATTTTTGCACTTATACTGTTTTTGTTATATAAGCAAATAATTGATGTTATTGATGAATACAAGCGTAATTTTTCATTAATAGACATCGATGAGACGATCTCAGCCCCAATCCCAGCGCCAAAAGTTCATTGTGAGACCAGAAGTGAGGCTGCAAACAACTGCTCTTGACAAACACATGTTAGATTCGCATTTAGACAGTAGCTAGCTGGTTCGGACTTTGCTTTGGTCCTGCAAGAACGCAGTTTTGAACCTCAAATTGGGACTGAGAACGTCTAGCTCATAACTAATAATAGGAAATAATGCTCATATTTATATACAATATCAATTTTTTATTTTATTATGCACTTTTGTCAACAATTATAAGATATACACTAGCCAGTGTTACATATATGGCAAAAACGATATATGTGCAAAAATTAATTTTTTATGTCGTTCACCCTCAATGGTCACTGGAGTGACCATTTTATATCTGATCGTTTTTTTCCCTACCCAATTATTGAAAAAAGTTTTTTAAGCATTGATACTAGTAGTATTCCACATGGCTAACATATATTATTTAATACGTTCTCAACTTGTATCTTTCCTGTTGGTCAAGAAAAGATATTTTCTTATAAAGTGAACTTTTTTTGTCTTTTTCAAAATTATCTGTTTTCTGGCTCATCTTTTTTCTAGACAGAGGAACGAAAAAAATTTTTCTTTTTTATCAATCGATAGCTTAAACAGTCCGCTACAAGAACTGTTCCTAACATTTTTGGATTCAACGTCTCGTTGTTTTTTTCGATTGTTCCAAAAATGTCACTCCAGTGACCAAGGGGGGGGGGGGCATAAAGGGTTAACAAAAGTTTTTTTTAATGAATAAGTAAATAAGTGATCAGGATAAATACTCATACTCATATTTGGCTTAAAAGAGCTTTTCTCATTTGTTAAAATGTATGCTTCTACACATGAAAGCATTCACTGTTTTATTTCTTGCTTGCTAAATCAGTAAGTCATAAAAATTTACTGAATGTGGTTGATTAACTCATTCATTACGTTGTGGCTTAACATAACTGTAAACATGACTTGGAATTCGTGATAGCGACTATGAATGTATCGAGTAGTTCGGGCTTGGTCAACCTCGGATTGAGTCTCAATCATAGTTTCCTCCTCTCGAACAGGTCTTTTACGCGTTGTTTGCTCTCTTGCATCATAATGAAATCTCTTCTATAGTCATTTAAACACCCTCACCCATAAAATATATCACCCTCACCCTGTGCTTCTAGAGATTAGCTTTATGATCTTAGACCAAGGACAACAAACTGATTTCTATACTAGAAATCATGAGAAATCAATATGGCACGTTCAGTGTGCGATGGAAGCCTGAAGCTATGACAAAACCGTTGAAAATCATCAAGGGTTATTAGATATCGATGGGAAGTCATGTTATATCGAAGACAACCATTAATAATTAAATGAACACAAGTGCCCTGATCTCCAGTAATTTCTAGTGGAAACCCTATAGTTATATGAACAATACTGGTTATTCACTATGGTAAGGACAAAATATGTGGGTGTTCGGGGTATATGAAAGTAGCTCTCCACAAACCCCTATATTGACCTGAACAACCCTGTATTTCACCCAGATAATAGTGAAGAAAAATTGTACTAAAAAATGATTGGTTGATTTGCAAGCCAATCAAATTTTAGCAAGATTTTTCTCCACTATAGTAAGAATAAAACATAGTGTTGTTCGAGTCGATATAGGGGTTAGTGTAGACAATCTTTTATATGCCCCAAACAACCTCATTTTTTGTCCTTACAACAGGGCGAACCAGTGTTGTTTTTCTAACTATAGAGTTTCTACCAGAAATCACTAAAAACCATGGAAATCAGTGGAGTTCAGTACAAATCAAGAAATCAGTTTGTTCACCCTTGGTCAAACATCATAAAGCTAAGAGCGCCGGCCATGGACCCAATTTTTGAAAACTTTTCAATAGTTACCACACTAACTCCAGAACTATTTACTGCCTCACCCTCAGCGTAAAACCCCTCCCTCGCCCACACCCTCATCCTGTTAAAGCGAATAAAAAAATAATTTCCATAGTTTCGGAACTATGGTAAAGGTGCCAAGAGAAAGGTTCGCGGTCAGTGCTGCACTATGATGCACGAGAGCAGTCAACGCTTAAAAAGCCTGCTCGAGAGAAAACTATGATTGAGATCAAGCCCAGGTAGCTCGGGCTTGGTACATCCCTAATGACGATTCTTATTAATGGCGAGTAAATTTTGTTTTAAGGATCAGAAACATTTATTCCGCTACTACGTTGTCGAGGGTGCTTCAAGAAATACAGATTAATTTCAGCTTCCCCAAGCCTAATGGTTCCATCACTTACGTTTGGAGCTGAAGGAGTGTGATTTTTAAGACACTTTCTGGAATGATGTGGACTCACGATTAGGAGTGCTAAATTCTACTTATCTGAAAAGGTAAATGATGTGTTTTCATAAATCTTTCACTATAAACTATGAAATCACAACGGTTCTCGAAGATGCCTCCTGTGCTGTTATAGTGGTTATCAACTTAATGAATTGTTAAATTTCTTTTTTAAGAACCCCTTTAAATAATTGTTAATACTAATTTCCCCAGTTTCATGGAAAACAGTTTTTAAGAAAAAAGTCTTTGATAGAATAACTGGAATAATCATCATTTCTTGGCTTATGTAAGAAATTTATCATTTAAATGTGGATCTAGGACTCGTTGATTTTTACATGAAAGGTGCACATTTGAACGCACCTTAGGATACCTTTTCAAATCAAAAAAAATAAATTTATTATAGTAGTTAGTTACTTTTGACTTTGTTCAATAGGAAGAAAACATCTTTTAACAATTTAAAATGTAGGCTTTTTACCGATCACAGCATCCATCCATCTTTCATTTCTTGTCTGTCTGAATAAGCAATATTTGGTCAGCATCCATGGTTATGATGCTTGCAACCTTCGGCTTCATTTTCATTTCTTTACGAAAGACAATCGTTTATTCTACTTTTAACCGTGCTTCTGAAGACTCTTTCAAATAATAAACTGAGTTTTATCATCCCATATCCAATAATTTCATCGACCATAACAGTTAATAATACTAAGAAATAAGTAAATCAATTATCTTTCAATTCGATTCCTTCGACTTCGAAAACATATTGTTAGGTAATATAGACCATCTTGAGATTGGTTCTGATAATTATACATGGGCTTATGGATCACCTTCAGATACATTCCAGAGTTTTGGTAGTGGAATTATCTTTGGAAATATTCTGAGCGTTTAGAAGGATCGTATCCCTATAGTTCTGTAAGGACTTAAATGACTACCATAAGATGGACTTCAAAGAGATACATCAATCATCTCGAGGTGCATTCTGAGAAGTTGTAACGATCTTCATGATAACGGGTGGCGCATAGTGAATGAGCCTCTCCGTATTTTTCATTTTTCTCCCCTATTTTTCGGCATACGAAAGCAAACTTTTTATCAAAAGATTCCTCGTGAAATTCTCTACAAAACCATATATTTTTATTATTTTAAATAATCTCCATTATTTTGTGACATCCGATACATTCTATTCGTCCAAAAATTACAACTTTCAAAGACAACAGTTTTTAGAACTTATTTCTTCTATTATTGTTCCTTTGAATATCACTCTATTGAAAACAACGAAATATACCATAAGATGCAGCTTGAACAGCTCTACAAACTGCAACCTAAAGTTTATTGTAATTGTGTACTTTCTGTTTTCAAAAACAAAAAGCTTTTGTGTGATCTAATTTTGCTATTGTGGAAAAATGATTTTTTTGTACGCACGAGAGTATCTTTTTCCTTATTTATCTTTTTATCAATTCATATAGTTCTCTAAATAAAAACAAAGTATATCACAAGATGCAGCGTGAAAAGCTCTACAGTTTTCAAAGAACAGTTTATTTTCTTTCTATACTTTTTACGCTCAAAGAGGCCTCGAATTCTGTGCGACCGGTTTCTCATAACGGCAAAATACTGGTCGCACAAAGTTTTTCTGTTTTTGAAAACAAAAGATACCCAATTACAATAAACTTTTTTTGCAGTTTGTAGAGCTTTTCAAGCTGCATCTTATGGTATATCTTGTTTTTGTTGAATACATTGATATTCAAGGTAACAATAATCGAAGAATTAAGATTTGCTCAAAAAAATTTCAAAAAAATGTTGTGTTTGAAAGTTGTAATTTTTGGACGAATAGAATGTATCGGATGTCACAAAATAATGGAGATTATTTAAAATAATAAAAATATATGGTTTTGTAGAGAATTTCACGAGGAATCTTTTGATAAAAAGTTTGCTTTCGTATGCCGAAAAATAGGGGAGAAAAATGAAAAATACGGAGAGGCTCATTCATTATGCGCCACCCGTTATAATTCTAAACAAGTTAATAGAACAATATCTAATTAGGATCTTACGATGGAACCACCCGAAGTATCAAAAAGCTTTTCGGTCGGAGATATGATCATTAGATAGAACATAGCTAGAAGTGATATATCCTAAATTAGTTCGAACGCAAATTGAGATCTAACTGAAATATCGTCTTTTTACTAGAATTTGCCTATGGGATCCTATTTTACCCATAAAATCAAAGCTTTGAATTTTGAGGTGAGACCTTGCCTATATCAAGGCCTCAGCTAGAGTAGCTCATCTATCAAATTTCAAAATTTTTGGACTAAGCATTCATGAGATATGAGTCTGTTAGCATAAGCACAGTTATTTATGCATATTGTTATATGCATGGATATTTTGAAAACATTATATTTCGAGAATGTTTAGTCCAAAACTTCTGAAACTTAGTAGATGAACTACTCTGGCTGAGGCCTTGATGTGGGCAAAGTCTCACCCCAAAATTCAAAACTTTGATTTTATGGGTAAAATGGAATCCCACAGACAAATTCTAGTAAAAAGACGATATTTCAGTTAGATCTCAATTTGCGCTCGAACTAACTTAGGATATATCACTTCTAGCTATGTTCTATCTAATCATCATATCTCCGACCGAAAAACGTTTTGACATCTCAAATGGTTTCCTCGTCGAACACTGTAAGTATAACTATTAAGCAGTTTTTGATAATCTATTGGGATTATCTTTAGTTCAATGTCGCAAAGATATAGAACTTACCTCAATACAGACCTCCGTTGACTACGACTTGAAAGAACATTGCTTTTTGATACTTTATAATACTGTTTTTATATCAGTTACTACAAGGTATCATGTAGATACACACATTATGATTATCCGAGTCTTCTATAAAACAATCTAAAGTTTTGGATGCTAAATATTAATCTCACATTAATGTTCATTTTTTCTGATTATTGTTAGAGTTGAAACTGAGGAAGATGTGTAAAATAATGTTTATTTGATAGAAAAATATGTTGGTTCAAAATTTGTAATAAATACAGTCTGTATGGCGGCATGCTTTTTTGCTTGGATTTAATATTATATGGAATATCATATTCAGAATATTCACGAATCTTTTGCTAGGTAGTCCACACATTCGATTTCTACTGCTCGAAACATTACTATATAAAATCTCGAGATGGAGTTTACAAGTTGTAATGTCATCTGGTAGTTGAATACTCGTCCCATTAAATGTGTTTAGTATGATGATTTAAAAGTAGGAATCATAATTCCTTTTTTATCGTACCAGTCACGATTTTTTATCTTACAACTTTTATAGTATGCACATTTATTTCATGACTTTTGTAGTATTTTTTCAAACGTTTACAAACGAGTTCTCTGTAATAGTGTAAGTTAATTTTAATCAATTTTTCCCTGTTGATTGAAATTACTGATCATAGAATAAATAATGACCAAAATTAATTGCACTAGTATTATACTTTTCAACGATTCTTAAACTATGTTCGTTTATCACCTTTTACATTTAGATAGGTTTTTCACTTGGATATAAAGAGCAGTTAACATTTCCGTGATAATCCATATTAGTATAGTACATTCTTAAAAATTTCTGTTAATTCATTATTGTCGAATTAACTTCATGCTGATGGCATCCAGCGATAGTGATGAATTGTCAAGACATCGGCAACGCCTCGGTGACATGGATAAGGAGCCTCTACGACTGTTTTCACCTATTATAGGCTGTATGAATGTAAATTTGGTTTCTCTGGAGAACGCAATTAAGTCACTGGTCAAGTACGTTCCTCATGTAGAAAAATATGCATTAAAAGCCAAAATTAAAAGTCAGACACCATCGCCTCATAATCTCACTGTGGATGAATCGGCCTCGATATTGCTATATACAATGGAGTGGGAATTAAAAGAAAAACCAAGTCTCTATAGCATTATGAACGATAAACTTCGCACAGAAGATCGAAATGTTTTAAAAGATTGGTTTCTATATCTGAAGCTAATGGTTACTGGTCTTCTAAAGATTCCTTCGTCTTATCAGCGCGTTTTACGAGGGGTGAAGGTTGATCTTTCTGCACAATACACAATTGGAGAAAATACCGTTTGGTGGGGTTTTTCATCTTGTACAGATTCGATGAATGTAGTCGAAGATTTCTGTGGCGTAACAGGACCAAGGACTATCTTCGAGATTGACTCTTATTCTGGCAAAGGTATAAGCAAATATTCGTATTTTCCTAAAGAGAATGAAGTTCTACTCATTGCTGCTAGATATTTTCAAATCGTGTCGAAAACTGGCAAGAGTGACGGACTTACTGTTATTCATTTGAGGGAAATAAAACCAGAATTTCCTCTGATTGATATAGAAGGACTGGATCCATATCATATTCCACCACTACCTCCACCACTCTCATCGCATCCACCACTCCCACCACCAACTGACAGTGAAGACGTTATAATCGATGAATCTCATCCTAATCCAGAAATTCGTGCCATAATTGATCGAACTCCATTTCGTTCAATAGCAAGTATCGAGAGCCAACGAATAAGCAAGCAAGACATGGAGGATATCGTGCGAGAGCTTATTATCAAAAAACAATGTTCAAAATTTCAAATGCACAATGCTAGACTGTCGCACAAAAGTATCACCATACTCGGTAAAGGAATAGCCGAAAGTCTTACTTTGAATGAAGTGGATCTTAGCAAAAATGGTTGGTCCAATAAAGCTGTATCTCGTTTGACAAACGAACTCTCGGTTCACAAAACGGAGACTGTGGTGGTGTTCAAATTCTGTACATGTGAACGAAAGAAAGTAAGCAAAGACAATTGTCATCACATTATTAGGCTGTGAATGTTTCTTTACATGTTCATAAAGTGAACAGTGAGATGTAAATCTATTTAATCAGCGAATGATCTTATGATGTATACGTCAGAATAATTTCTCAATTCATATAGGAATTCATTGAAGTTCTCGAAAGTGTATTCCCTAGTTGTTAGGTAATTCTTTAAAAAAATAGACACTTTACTATCAGAAAAAGATAGCTATTATTCACTTTTGTAATTAGTTGAAATGCAGGGAGGCTACATATGTAAGAGATGAAAACAAAGTAGTCACTAATAGTCTATCTCAACAGTGTCATTGCCAATCTACATCGAAATTCGAGCATCCGTCATTGATAGTAGATTCAAAAATAAGCGTGACTGTATGCAGCTGCTCGATGAATCAGTCTGAGGAAACAATCAGATTCTTGTACACTCATTACTATATGTTCTTTTTTGACACGTAGCAAATCTGAACGTTAGTTCCTGGTTCAGATTTGAACTTCTTATGATCTGTCATGATTCATGAAAGAGAATGTTTTCTCTTTTTTAAACTGACCTTATATATTGTGCATGTTAAGAGATTAGTGATCATGGAAGGTATAGATTAACAATTAGTTGTAGTTCAATCATCGATTTGTCCCCTGGACAGACACTATAATTGTGTTCTTCAATTCCTAGACATAACAAATAAATGAAATTATTAACATACGACTAAATGCTTTAGTTTACAGTTATTATTCCAGAATTTATGCTAGAATATAAGGGTGTTCAGATTGAGAATGGTTCATCTTGTTTAAGTAAAATGCGATCATTGTACTCTTTTTATGCTCATACTTATTCTCTAATTTCTTTTTCTTTCTAATAACGATGACCGAAAAAACCGAAACGAGATGGATTCTTATGGATGTAAAGTTTGCTTTCACATAGGCACATTTACCAATTCATATTGCCTATCGATAGTTAAATCAGGAAAATCTGTGATAGTCCTTTAGAATCGGGAGAACGTAAAACGAGAGAATCACTAGTCATTTAATTTCAAGTATAAGATCATTTTTATTTTTATATATCTAGAAAGTAGAATGTGGTCAAATCAAAATACTCAATCTTAGTTTTAATAACATCGACGATGAAGGTATTGAGCATCTCATATTATTGCTCAAGTCGAAAAAATCAATAACCGACCTTTATTTGAACAACAATCAGATAGGAGATGAGGGCATCGAACAACTAGCCAATGCTCTTTCTCATCCAGATGCGGAGCTGCAGAAGCTTTATCTCCACAACAATAGACGAATCACTGATTCAGGTGCCAATTATCTGATTGAAATGCTGGAAAAGAATCGGTCATTAAAAACGCTTTGGTTGGAAAATTGTAGTTTCACTCGCAATAAAAGACGAGAACTAACAGAAGCAATTGAATCAAAGACGAGTTTCTATTTAAACATTGAGCAATATTGATCAGAAACAGAATTATCACAAGAATCACTCGAAATACAATAAAAAAAAGAACTAACTGGAACTCATTAAAGCTTCGATTAGTTTTATATATTTTTTATTGTTCGTCAATATTATCAAATAATAAAGACAATAACATATAACGTGTATACTATTGAATATCAAGCGAGAAAAAGACTGAAAAAGAAATGAAAACGAGATAACGAAACGAACGGAAAAATAATTGTGCTTCATTTCGATTCCATTCGACTTGGTTCAGATTTTCATTGACAGAATAATACAGGTTCAAATTACGATTTAGAAAGTGAGAACAAGAGGGTAAAGGTGAGATTGCAAACAGAATACAATCATAAGCTAGCAAAACGCTCTCGAGATGGTACTTATAGATAAGCATATCTTTGCAATTGCTGATGATTCAAAGAGAATTAACGAAATCCTTCCTACTATAGTTGAATCAATTATGAACTGTTAAAAAGTATAAATCTATACACATGATATTGAAAATCTCAGATTACTGTTGGGAATCTTAACGGACGTATGTATCACGATTCCGTGACATTCAAGGCAAAAGAGATACCCTTCTAAACCTTGAGTCAAAAATTCCGCTTTTATCTTCAGCTTAAGTATATATCTTAAAAGTATATGTTCAATGGTTCACATATTAGACAAAACTGCCCTTGTGCATTTGCCCGGAAGATCTCTGAACGAAAGTGCTATTGCTATTGTTGCTCTTTTACATGAATCACAAAGAATAACCTTGCGTCTACGATTAGCTATTTTTTCAAACAATGAATGGATAAAGAGTAAATCTATTTTATGTATTATCCTGTATCAACTTGTTCAATATTTATCTGTTGTAGAAATTTCAGTGCTCTTATTGTACCAATCGTCTATGGCTTAAGAGAATAATTACCAAGAAGAGATAGATAATCAAATACACATAATCCTGTATGTTACCATAGAGAAGCAATTAGTCGCTGAAAGGATTCTTTTCATTGGCTAAAATAATGAACAGTACCTTCATAATTTCATTATCCTACGGTACTACTCTATATCATAAACCATACTCCCCCAGACGATAAACATTTCCTTTTTTCATTGCATTCTTGCACTACTTGATACGTTGTTTTGAAAAAACAAAATATCTCACGAGATGCAGCGCGAAAACGAGTACAACATATGGAGAACAATCAATAAAACCGAAAACTCGCTCCAAAATCGTAGCCAACTGTTTTTCAGTAGCTATGCGACCGTTCGGATCGCAACTTGATGAATAAATCATATTGAATAGTTGGTCGAAAAGGTGAGGCTTCGATGATGGAGTTTGTTTAACTCTAAACCAAACCGTTCGTTCAGCTTGCCCTTGTTTATTATTGATGAATATTGAGCGTTGACCACCACGCAAACTTTCAAACTGCCATTCCATTATGTATCTTTGAGCAGAAACTTTATCACCCGTGAACAACACTTCCATTTTCTTAGGATTATCGTCTCAAATAAATGAGACTTGTATATTGATTTCTAATTTTTCACTTGCGATAAACCATTGAACATGTGGACGATCTTGAATTTTGATGTCACGACCAGAGGTTTCCCTAGGATTGATCTTGAAAAAGTTATTTGGATGAGAACGTTTTAATCCTGCAATAAAATTTGAAGCTAGATTTTCTTGATTGATAATTGCTGCTTTGAGGAGTTTAAATAGAATCAAGCAATTCATTAGATGACAGAGTCTTCGAAGATCCTTCAATGTTTGAATCAGTGCAAAGGTCTTCTGTACAATAGTTTTTATGTTTGAAACCGTTATTATCGACTTATCTCTCACTCGATGTAAATCTACGTACAATGACACAGCACTCTCGATTTGAAAACCTTTTAACCTGTGAACAGCATGAATGAGAACTGTCGCCATTTTATTAAACCATTGAACCTAACTGTTGTCTTGTTTAAGGAATCGATGATAGTATATTACATGAGAATCATTGATGTTGATATTTATGTCAATTGGTGCTGTTGGTAGCAAGGCCACTAAGTTTGCTGGCACTAGGAAATTTGTAGGTTTGTGAGTTCATCGATTTCACCATTAACTCGAGATCACAGGCTGGAACGAAACAATCAGCAATAGATGCTTTTGACAGATCAACATATACTACTAAAAAAGTATGGTTAATCATCTAAAAAAATATTATTATATTTATACTGATTCATGACTGGTTGTACACTTTTTCCGGAGAACTGTCATGTATAGAGACCTGCGTGACCACGATTTTTAGTCACGGTCACGATGTGGTCACGAAGTAAGCAGTCACGGTCACGATGTGGTCACGAAGTAAGCAGTCACGGTCACGGTCACGGTCACGGGGATATTATACATTCAGTCACGGTCACGGTCACGGTCACGGGGACATTATACATTCAGTCACGGTCACGGTCACGATCATATATAGCACTGTAACTATAGGAATCATATGGTTTCGAAAAACTCCCAGTCTTAGCGTAAAATATAGAGATGATAAGTAGCGATATCTATTAATAAATATTATTATAGAGGTCTTTTTCTGAAATAGTAGTGGTTTACAAGGATCCAATAAATACCGTTAGTGGTTTATAATTCAACTGAAATTAAAAAAATCCTTTGAATTCTTTTTGATCGAATGTTTAACTAAGTTTTCTTACTTTTACATATTATGGTTTCTAAACTATTGACACGTGCACAACTTGAACTTCTCCTGAAAAACAATGACAAATCAATTAAACTAAAAGAATTTGAACAAACTGTTCGTGGTTCATCATTTTTACCTTTGTTCAGTCTCATTGTTGTAAATGATGTTGCTCAAGATTTTGTTTTATGCAATAAATGTCGTTCTATTATCATCTATAAAACTGCAACTGGAACTGGTGGTTTAAAAAAACATTTAACATCTTGTGAAAAAAGTACATCATCAAATACAACACAATCATCAATCACAAAATATTATCACAATAAAAAACCACCAGTTTTACCAGAAAAACTCAAGAAAGAAATAACTAATGCTTATGTCGATTTTGTTGCGGTAGATGGTCGTCCATTTGAAATTGCAGATGGTGTTGGTTTTAAACAATTTCTTCAAGTAATTTATAATACAGGAAAATTATCATTGAATACTCAATCAATTGAAATTTCTGATTTTTTACCACATTCTACAACAGTAAGTATTTTTTTGTCTTTAAAATTATATCTAATTTTATTTATGACCATCGTAGGTTAGTCGTAAAATCGATGAAATATATGAAATAAGAAAAAAACAGCTTATTAGTTGGTGCACAACACTTGATAGTTATACAGTTGTTGTAGATATGTGGACAGAAAAATATAGTGGTAATTTTTTTTTATTTGATAGTAATTCTAATCACACTTTCAATCGAAATTTAGGTGTACATTTTTGTGGTATTACTATTCGTGCAACTGATTCTGACTTTAATTTACATAGTTTTTGTCTTTGTTGTAAACCATATACATTAGAAAATCAAACAGCTCCTAATGTCCGAAAATTTATTGATGAATTATTAGCTGAATATAGTCTTTCATTAAATACAAATTCGTTCATTATGACAGATAATGAGCCTAAAATGATTGCAGCTCTACGTGGTGCCAATCGTGTAGGTTGTAGTGATCATTACATCAATAAAATATTGGAACATTCATTCACCATATCAAAAAATAATTGTGTTGAAGTAATTCAAACATTTGATATTATTAAAAATCTTGTAACAAATTTTCGTCGATGTCATCGACAAGTAAAGCTATCGAGGAAACTTCAGACGTATAGTGTAACTCGTTTTAGTGGAGTTTATTACATGTTGGTGAGTTACATAAATTAAAAACTCACTAACTACTAAATATTGAATTATGACGTATTTTAGAATGTTTTCAATTTAACCTACAATGAACTTGTTGATGCTTTCAGTGGTTCTCATCATGATGATTTTGAATCTATAGATAAAGATTTACTATGTGAGATATGTGATTTTCTTAAAGTATTTGACCAAATTATCACAATTTTGAGTGATGACACTCAACCAACACTTCATAAGGTTATTCCTTCACGAGTGGTTTTGATCGATCATTGTGCATCAAAACCAGATGATGCATTAAGCATCCTTCAATTAAAAGATTTTCTAAGTAGGTGTTTCTATGTCAATACAGCAACTAATAGAATTTTTTTATCTACATATGACTAATTTCTAGATATTAAATACAAAACTAAAATGATCTTTAAAATAAGTTAACATATACGATTGAGGTACATAGTAATAGGCATTGTTTGAGATATACGATCTATATGGACTTTTGCTAAAATAATTTTTTTATTATATATCCAACGAGATAACTCGTATTCGATTAATTAATTGTCAGAATATTTTCTTATAACTATTCTTCTAATTATTTTTATTATATAGAAAAAGAAATTAAAACAGAACGGCCAATTTTATCTGAACATTTACTAGCAACAATAATCCATCCTCGTTTACGAGATTTTTGTGGTGATCAATCCTTGAAAAATCAAGCTGTTCAATTATTAAAATCAGCTGTTGATTCTTTAAATGGTTCATCAAATATTAATTCATCGATTTGTGATTTATCATCTTCATCAAATGTTGATATATCAACAACAAATACAAAACCAGATGTATTATGTATGTATTTTGATAAACCACGAGCTGTTAAAACACCACTTGATGAAGTACAACTATGGTTACAAAGTGATTTTGATTCAGAAATAATAGATGATGATATATTATCATTTTGGCAAAGAAAAAAAAATGAATTTCCTACAATTGCAGTTATTGCTCGAAAGGTATTAGCCATTCCTGCATCGAACACTGCAGTCGAACGGTTGTTTTCTTCAACAAAAATCTTAATTGGTGATCGTAGAACACGGTTGAGTACAGCAAAAATTGATAAACTTATGTTTTTACGAAAAAATTTAATTTTACTCAAACAAATGTTTGATGTAAAAAATGTTTTGACCACAACTATGTCAAAAAGAAATCATAATGATGCATTCGAAAAAAATGTTGACAATGATTATTATAATATGAAGAAAATTAAAGCTGCTGAAGAAGATGATGATGATGATTTATTTAGTGTTGATGATAATGATGATTTGGAAAAAGAAAATTTGGAAGAACTCTTGTTATAATTATAATTTATATTACTTTATGAAATTGTTTCTCTAGCATTGCTTTTTTGTTGATTTTAATTCAGATAAATATGAAATATGAACATAATAAGAACATATTGTTGATCTCTTAATTGAGTTATAATCAAATCAGTTTTGGTGACTCGCGTGACCATGACCGAGATTACTTGGCCACGGTCACGACATGGTCACGAGCTATCTGGTCACGGTCCCGGTCACGATCACGAAGATTTTTCTGAAATAGTCACGGTCACGGTCACGCGTGACCGTGACCGTGACCGTGACCGTGACCATTTTGCAGGTCTCTAGTCATGTAACACTGTATACATACAATATTTTTTTAAATGATTAACCTTACTTTTTTAGTATTTGTACCATATTGATTGACTTCCTTTGTTTTTTTACTTCGATTAATTACTTTTATTGTCTTTCACATTGGTGTTAGTGTTAGATCACGCACAGCTCGTTGTCATTGAAATTATGGTAGAAGCTATCTAATATGCTGAAAAGTGATCAACAACTATAAAAGACACTCGAAAACAATGATAATCTGCAAAAGAGCTAATTCTTGATTCAGTGAAACAAGAGAAGAAAGGTGATTGTAAATAGTTTTCTTCGTTGTCTCAGCAGTATCAGATCGACACAATTATAGAGTCCTCGAGAACTAGAAACAGTTTTTCTCTATTCATTTAACACCGGAGAAATCATCCCGCAAGGTGTAACATGGAAGAGACAAAATACTAGGGACTCCCGGATACCTTATGCACAACTAATTAGTATTGAACGTGACATAATTGAAACAATGTTATCATAGGAAACAAAATCATGACTAGAAACTTAAGTGGAATAGCAACTATTATTCAGAAATATGCTAATTGCAAACCATGGCAACGTTTCAACGAAGACTATGTTAGTAATCGTAAAAATATCCGATTATGGAGGACAAATAAACAACAAACCACATCTGTGTTCTGGATTAAAGTAAACTTTTATTTCAATCAAAAAAATTAACCACATCGACATATGATCTTTCGACCTAGCGTTTCCATCAAGCTGAACAGAGATTTTCGGAATACACTTCCTCCACTTAAGGTATAAATATAGAATGGCATTCCACAAGCAGTGTTCAAGAGAAGAACAAATATATTCGACATACAAGCTTCAATGGAATTTCTGAGTGCTGATTTTGGTGTGGTACTGGTTATCGTTGAATAGAGTTGAGATATACCTACTGGAATGGTGAGTAGAAGCATGAGAAAAACTTGAACGAAAAGCATCATCAGTAGGTGACGATCAGTTTTCCTCCGATTATTCTGAGCTTCAACCGTGACTTTCTGTATGCCATAAGCGACACGACTACCCCCTGTATCACTGATGGGCTGTAAACGAGATTGTACATGACGTACATTGGAGATAGTCATCAAACCAAACACCATCATGAGTAGCAACGGAAATATGATAGTAATCAGGGCAAAGGTCAGGTTTGATGCAAGA
Source organism: Macrotrachela quadricornifera (assembly GCA_022393335.1). NCBI lineage: Eukaryota > Metazoa > Rotifera > Eurotatoria > Philodinida > Philodinidae > Macrotrachela > Macrotrachela quadricornifera. The sequence goes on from JAJEKB010020941.1 coordinate 512,657, forward strand.
CTACATGCCACTGTTGTTGTATAACATTTGAGAGGAGTATAGGTGAGATTGGCTTCGAAGCAATATAGTTTTTGTGCCTCTATAATAGTTGAAAGTGCGACAATGATAATCGTTCCTCTCTGAGCATTCTTCAGTGTGCTTCTTTGTCGTCGATTGGCATCGGTGCTCGATGAAAACCATCGATCGACAGTAGCCAACATGATAAGCCAGAAGGCGATAGTTATTGAATCAAAAAAGATGAAGATACGAAGTTTGCAGAGAACTTGATTCGTATTTGTCAGATCAGCATTCAAAGTGGACAAAAATCGAGTGCTGAGCCCACTAAGAATACCAATGGAATTGGCAATCGATGCAACGAGAAAAAGCCATGCGCAAGGATTTGAACGGAGAGGTCGTTGTGATAGAACGAGTATGTTGAGTGTATTGCCTACGATGCCGAATAGAACAATCGACATTGCAAAATAACGATTGAGTTGAGTTGTAACATTGTTTAACGAAGCGATGACGTCTGCATCTGATGACGACGACATTTGTTCAATGAATGAATAGGCTAAGAAACCGAGGTGAGAGCTTGTGAAAGGATAGAAATTATAGAACTTTCTTATTTGTCATTTTTTTTGCGTCGCGATTATCGAAAACAGATCCCATTACAGTTATTTATATCGTAAAATATTGTTGACAATAATTGCAATGCTAGCTGTTTGTGACACATATGACGCAAATATGTTTTCTGTATAAGATTTGAGCAAGTCATTGACATGACTTGTCATTTTAATCAATGAGATCTCTACAAGGAACGATGTGCACTATCGAAATAAATGCATTGATAGAAAAAAATCTGAGATAACTCAAGATATCAGAGCACATGCGCAGTAATTTAATGTGAAAATGTAGAAGTCTCTTTTTCTCTCGTCTTCGTATATAGGGATGCCCCAGCTCAAGCTCAAAAGTTCAGCTGAGCTGAACTGTTCGAACTGCACCCTATTTGAGGATAATGATTACGGTTTTGTGAATAACAGAAAAGTGATGGTAGTCGTTGAATAGAATGGAGTGTGGCAACGCGAGTTTCACAGATATATCTGTTTCCGTCTATTCATTAAATAATTCATTAAATAATTAAGCATCAGTATTTCCAATATTTTTCTGATAAAAAATGTTTGTTTACTTTTTAGTTGAAAGAAAGATCAGCGTTGTTTATTGAATAAAAAGTGACATCCTAATGACTAAAGCGTTTTCGTTTTTTTTTATCGAAATCAGAAGCGTGCTTGCTGAAAGAAACAAGCAGCTATTGATCAGTTGGTGATTTTTATCATAGGAATCATTTCACATCGTTTCTTTAGTGTCATGAAATGCACACTTCAACTTAATGAATCTCATCAGAATATTGATTGTCATATATCTTAATGGAACGAATTATATCGATAAGATATCTTGCAAGAAAAGAATAAGTAAGATTCATTTTTCAAGCGAGACTAAACTGCTATAGTAAGATAATATTAATCACATGTATTTGTAGATGTTATATGTTGATGTCAATAAGACCAATTTGAAAATAACATGAAAAATAAAAATAAAAAGACGTAAAACTATATCAAAAAAATTCACTAGTACAAGATGTAATAAAATTAAATATTTCCATTGTGAAAGTCTCAAGAAGAAACGAAATGTAGCAATAAAAAAACAATAATGAATTTAAAGGAGACACGAAGAAATTAGATTTTATCTTTCAAAAACATCGAATATTTAAGGTTCTTGGCGCTGAGAGAAGATCGACTTTTTCGTGCTGAATAACTAGCTACACTGTAAAAAAAAAGGGCAGTATAAACAACCGTTGATCGTATATTAATGTGTAATAAACTTCTGAAAAGGTTCATCTTGACATCATGTACTTATCAAAGCTTCATGAATCAGAAGGTTTTTGAAAATCGGGGTATATTAACATATTGGGCACGATGGGGCCCACCGGTGGGCCCCACCATATTTTAGCAAGAAAGTTCATAGAAGAACGCTTTTTCCTCTGTCATTCTTATGCGAGAGGTTATAAATAATGGACGATCTCGTTCCCCTTCGCTATTTCTAAAACCATTTATTACATAGCATAATGCTTCTCGTTAAAACAATCAAGACAAAAAAATTTGTTACAATCAGGACAGAAAGTTTTTATTTTCTTTGTTGTCGAATGACACGCTTCTCTTGATTGTTGTTCCCTGTTTTTCTCGTAACAACCGACACAACGTCTTCGGACATCGTGATCAGATCCTTTCTTTTCTTCGAGCTTGTGATCACCGAGTTTGCGCTTGGAATGACTTGCCAATTGTTGTCTTGGACCAGGTTTCAGCTTCTCGATGGGCATACCAGGGAGTAAAGATTGCACCAGACGTTCATGGAACTGTATCATCTGTATGTTGCTTGATGCATAAATTTCCTTGTAAATCAAATAACTGTTAACTACTGCAGTTCCAAATATCAACTCGAATGTCACCTTTCTATACCATTTTACTGACCATCTTAGACATGTATGGTATGTTGATAGTTGATCTGATAAGTCAGTACCTTGTCTGCCTTCATTGTAATCGAGAACAACCTGCGGCTTCACGATGCGTTCATTCAGTTTATTGATTTTTCCAGTATTCACCACAGTTGCTGAATGGGATGGTTTGGTAGATATCATCAGAACGTCTCTTTTATCTTTCCACTTGATCAGTTTTATACCAATTTCGTTCTGCTGCCCATAAACTACACCACGCTTGCGCTTCTTCTGAACAACATCATGCCCTGATTCAGCACGATTACTCCTCATTGTTCCAATAAGATACGTTTCCTTTTCCAACAAACGTTTTGCTAAAGAAATACTAGTAAAGAAGTTGTCAGCCACCACGGTTCGATAACATCCCGAAAGACCATTCAATAGATTTATCACGACTGATTCAACATGTCCAAGACCTGCCATAGGATCTTGTTGACCAGTATAGATCATGTAGCTCCAGGTGTATCCATTGACAGCCGCTAGCTTGTATATCTTCACGCCGTATTTATGTGCTTTTCCAGGGATGTATTGTTTGAACGAAAGTCTACCTCGCCATGGTACCATACTTTCATCGATACTAACAACTGAGCCAGGCATATAGACTGATGTAAATCTCTCTTTGAGTAAATCTAAGAGCGGCCTCACCTTGAATAGCTTGTCTTGGTCCGAATTCTTATTATTGTTGTTCGTGAAATGCCAAAACTTCAGGAGTAATTCAAACCTCTCCGTCGACATGGAATTTCTTATGATATCTAATCGGTACAATTGACTACTGCTCCAATAGTATTTCAATTTGGGCATTTGCACCAATCCCATCTCAATAATGATACCAAAGAACTTCCACATCTCTTGATTGTTGGTTGATTTCCATTGACGAAATTTCGATCGTCTGCTAATCTCATGAGTTTGTAAATATTGCTCCGCATAGCGATTAGTTTCACGAACCATAAGATCAATAATTTCGTCCGTAATGAAATGGCGATAGCAATCGATAGGATTGATTGTGTTGTCTTCTGAAGCAGAAACTACTTCTTCGACGAGTCCATAATCTTCCACGAATTCTGCATCAGGTTCCGGTTCTATTTCGTACCAACCGCTTGAATTCACCTCGTCAACAGCCATTTCTTCATCGGAACTTTCAGATTCCAGATGCATTCCATCAAAATCATCATCTAAAGAACTCACTTCACTGAGTGAGCTGGTGCTTTCTTCTGAATCGGTTCCTTCGAACGACATCTTTACGGTTCTCTAAATTCATTCGTCTTTATATAGTCAAACGAAAAGTAGATAAGAAGAACGGAGAAAAGTCTGGAATTTTCCTCCTTCTTCTCACATGTGTCATGTATAACATGGAAAGAACGAAAAACTGACTCAGGTAATTTTAGTTCTTTGCTAAAAATGAACCATTATGCGGTAATATAAGAGAGAGAGGGATCAATAATCAGTAGGAGATGACGAATGGATCATCAGATGCATTTATTCGAAGTGAATTATTCATGAAAATGACATCCTGTAGAAATTTCACGAGAAAATCGAATCGTACCCAATGTGTTAACAGAAAAGGATTAGGACGTTGATGAGAGTGAGATGAGATCCCAGATACCCTTTCAAGTACCCTGCGGGCGTTGATGAGAAATGAGAGACGGTTTCAAATACCCCTTTAGATATCGTACAGCGCATTTCTGAAGAAGATATACTCCTTAATAAACCCTTTTTTGAATGGTAAATACCATTACTGCTATTCATCAACGCTTTTATATACGCTTCCTGAGTATATGGTTGGGTCTATACGAATAGCAAATATCATTTTAAGGAGATTATGTAAAAGTTCTAAGACAGGGTTTATGAGTCTCATAAACCCTTTCCGTAGGGTATATGAAAGTGCAACGTATAAAGATCCCTTTAAGGGTTTATGAGCGTCATAAACCCTTTCATAAACGTTTCCTGACCAATATTTTAAGGTGATGAACCCCTTACTATACCTTTATTTGAGGTATTATAACTGGGTTAATGATGACTTCAAAAATGGTAAAAAAGGGTTTTTTATACGTTGCACTTTCATAAATCAAATAAGGGTTTTTTATCCTGCCCTTTTTTTTACAGTGTAGTAAAAATGAAACATCCAGCGATCGTCGTTGTTGATCGCAGTGAATAATCCAGAAACTTCTGGACGATTGATAATGCAGAGACTAAACTCGCGCTGACGTACAAGTTCTTTCAAATCAGCATGGAAGAGAATATTTGAGAGATGTCCCATTGTTCCTCTTCCGCTTGTTTTTATACCGATTCTTTTACGAATTCGACTTCTAGCTCCATCGGCAGCAATTAAGTAGTCCGCGCGTACTGTATATGTACGAGTGCCCTCATCACGTCGAAGTAAAGTTGCCGAAACGCTATCCTCATCTTGTATTATAATAGAGACATTTACACTATTGTTAGATTCGTTATCTTTATCGAATTGTTCTTGTATCTAAAGATTTGTTTCAACGTATTATTAATATATGTTCAATGTTATCAAAAGTCTGAGTATAAAAGTTTTTCGAGCTTCTGAATTCTGAGTAATGATAGTTCTTAATTGAATTGGTAAGTTCATTCGATGATGTGGTTCTCAAATAAGTGGTGATTATTCATCGTCGAAAATTCGCCAATTAATTGAATTACCAAAAGTTTTCTTTTTCTTTAAAATCAACTAGCTAAGTGATTGATAGAATAAATTGAATTTTTGGCTATTATAAATGGTCGAGTTTTGATATAGCAAAGACCGTTCGAAAACATAACTTCTGGCAATTATCAAACGTCAAATGTGAACGTTGACACTGCGAATTTTCCGTCTGCTAAGAATTCACTCTTCTCTGATTGTATGAGCTACCAACGTTGTAGCATTTCTTTATCCTCCATTTTTTGTTCAAAATCGCTTAAAATTTTTCTTTATACTCAATTTTACTTCCACCCTTTGCATATGCAATAAAATCTAACGGCCAATTCCAGTCATTTAATAGTCATTCTCAAAGGACAAAGAAAAGCCATCTTGAATGTTTTTAGGATGGTTTGGATTGATTTGTATTTATATATTTTTTATTTCTTCTTCTTTTTTTAGGCGATGTTTTAGAAACATTATCAACTGTATTAGTAATAATGGTATATGAACATCTCGAATTATTTAATGTTGTTCAGTTCTTTGTTCATCTTAACCAACGTTTCAATTGGTTAAGTTATCTGTTGGCTACCTTCTTTCTGTCGCACACAATAGCAGGACAGTGTAGAAGAAGAATGCTGAATGTCACAAGTTTTTTTTTCGAACATTTTAATTAGTGTAGCTAACCGTTATGTTAATTTGTATGATTTATCATCAGTAGAAATTGAAGAAATCATCCCACTGATTCGTGAAAATGTGATTTCACTATAAAATTGATCAATTTTTATTTTTCTGCTGATGATAGTAATGATGATTTATCTAAATAGTATTCCTCAGCATAACATTTATCTCTGACAAAAATGGATCATACATTCTATCAGCAACTCAGTTCACCGGCTGCGAATTCATTGAAATCTTTAACAAAATTAGAATTAAAAAAGTAGAATTGATATCAATCACAAAACATCAAGTAATTCCATTGATCATATTATCCATCAGGTTCCTTTAATTGACGAATTTTCTATCGATGTATGTGTTTGATTAGCTGATCTTAGTGATTTGAGTCCTACATTTTATGACTGGGTCAACACTCTCACAGTTGCGTGATCAACTTGTTGTGGTATAGTCTACTATAGCCCTATATCGCATCTATTAATCTTGACTAATAAAAATAAACTATGACAAAAAAAGTATGAAGTACTAAAACTACTTCTGAGCTGATTGACTACGATAAGTACAAAATGCGTCTTCTTTAATTAGCAAAAATATCATTGATCCACATTCCCTGTTTAATTGTTCCATCTGAATACCGCATCTTGCCCCGTCCGTGCATCTTGTCGTCTTTAAGCTGTCCCTCGTATTTATTCCCGTTGGACCAGCTAAAGACACCTTGACCTGTTCTCTTGTCGTTAACCCAATCACCAACATATTTATTGCCGTTGGCAAAATAATAGGTACCACGTCCATACATCTTATTGTCTTTGAATTGTCCCTCGTATTTGTCGCCATGGTGCCAGTTGTAGATACCCTGGCCTGTTCTGCTGTCGTTAATCCAGTCACCTGTGTATTTGTCGCCGTAGGCCCATGTTTTCACGCCTTTACCCGTTCTTATCCCGTTGACTCATGCACCTACGTATTTGCTGCCGTCGTTAGAGTAAAAAATGCCTTGACCATGCTGCTTGCCGTCTTTAAACTGTCCCTCGTATTTATCACCATTGACCCAGGTAAAGACACCTTGGCCAGTTCTAATACCGTTAACCCAATCACCAACGTATGTGTTGCCGATGACAAAGTAATAGGTACCACGTCCGTACATCTTATTGTCTTTGAATTGTCCCTCGTATTTTTCGCCATCATGCCAGGTAAAGACACCGTAGCCTGTTCTCATGCCGTTCACCCATTCACCAACGTATTTGTTGCCGTTGACAAAATAAGCGGTACCATGTCCGTGCATCTTATTGTCTTTGAATTGTCCCTCATATTTATCACCATTGGACGAAATGTAAACTTTTTGAACTGTTTTAAAAATAAAAACTTTGTAAATGGGATCGTGATGGGTCTAGAACGGTGGATTCACATCGAAAAGTCCGAAGAACGAATAAGAACATGAATGCAACTGAGAGATGAATGGAAGACCCTCAAGAACTAGTGTTCAACTCATGTGACGGAGAATAACTATTTTTTAGGTATAATCTTTTCAATCTTTCCGAATGACGCATTAAATAAAACTGGGAAGTGTACGCTTAGGTAGCGGCGCCGACGACAACCGTGACTACTTGTTAAAAAGAGGAATGAAGTCGTTCTGGAAATTACAGTCGTCATCTTTATGATGAGTTGATAATACTGTGACTGAGAAAGAGGATAAGCTAATAGAGTGCTAGTAATCGTGCATGCTGATTATAAGACTCCCTTTCCATGGTAGGAACTGCGCATTTTAGTTGCCGCATTAGCCCGTTGGTTAGATGATACTAGACAACCAAAATGAAGGTTGTTTCTAACGAGATATGATCCTATATATCTATTCAAGAAATAAATTGTTTTCTTTACAATAGTTTAACTCTGATGGAGGAGCTTCTTTTGAGTATCTGAAATCAATATGCACCGAATAAAATTAGATATTTACTTGGTTAATGTCGGTTTCTATCAGTTGATCGATATATTTGCTTCAGTCTCAAGGTTCCAGTGTAACATGTTTTCACGGAAAACATTATTACAAAAAGAAAACATTTCTCTATGGAAGTCATATTTTGAAAATTATCTTTTTAGGAACAAATTATACTTCATGTGTGTGGTATAAACCAACATATTAAAAGATCAGTCCAATCATTCCTAGATCACCTTATAAGAGTCGCTGTTTTTTTCAATACGACGATATGTCTCTGAAAGTATTGATTGTTCTGTCTAGACATGAAGTATTCGCAGTTTAGTCTACAGATTTCATTTCTTTCTCTCAGTCATTATAAGTCACAACAGACGAACTAAAACTTAGAGGATAGAGAAAGATTCAATCTATTTTCAAAAGCAAAAGGTTTGTAAAACTTATATGAGTGTGATCTTTGCTATTTAATGCCAAATTCTCTAGGAGAGTTACGGGTATACAAAGGGATCTGCGAACAGGAGGAAGCAATTCATAGTAAAATCTTACCTAATATGATAGTCGTTGATGTTGTTGTCAGCGATTGTGTATTAACAAGAACTGCTGTTTAATAAAAAAAAAATATATATATATATAAAACATCTAACAAAATACTTCAATTCGAACAGTATTAATGAAAATTTCTGACATCACTAGGAATAAATTTGTCTGTTGTTAAGTAAGAATACATGCGAAACGTTTCATGGGTAGTTTTCAAAGATAAGTTGTGAAAATCACAAGAAGAAATCAAACCTGATTTTATGAGTGTGATACTATTCACAGAATTAAAGCAATCTTTCAGAATTACTTAGTTGTAAAATAAACTCTCACGATGGTTTTTCTCTTCAAATATATAGCTGTGATTTCTTCGAGAAAACTGTGAAGTAAGTACCTAAACAACTTCAGCATCCGCGTAAATATCACACAGCTCCAGGAAATAAACGGCATGAAACCTTTCTATACACTATCAGATAGACTAAAAAATAACGCAGTGACTAAATTCCATGGATTCAGAACTCTTGAAACATTCTTGCAATCTTAAATTAATTGAAAAGAAGTGGTGATCATCCGAAATAGAAGAGAAACGCATAAATTACAAGAGCTGAACAAATCCAAGGAACTCAAGAAATCGAAACAACTCATGGAATCTAAGGAACTCAAGCAATTTAAGAAATTCTCGAAGCTCCAAATACCGCTATAGTCCTAGAATGCCGAGCAGTGGTTCAGGTGAGCTAGGCGACACAGCCGGCAACGCGAGGAAGACCATCTGAAGGTGAAGATCATAGTCAGTCTATTATGAGTATCTCGAGGGTAGTATCGCTGAACTTAACCGTCAAGCGTTCATTGATCTGTTCACGTCCAACATACCTACACCCGTCACACGCTGATCCTGGTGCTTACCCCGACTCTTAATATAGACATCCTCATCCTCATGCTACTTGAATTTTAATAGTTTTTCTGATTTCCCTGAATTTCTTCACTTTCTTGAGTTCCTTCAGTTCCTTGGATTAATTGAGTTCAATCGATTCCTGATCGCTCTTCAATTTTCGATGATGACTGCTTATTTTTCAATTAATTTACGAGTTCAAGAGTTCGTCAAGACTCCAAAATTCACGGAATTTAGACACGTCTCACTATATGCTGTCAGAAAATTTTTCTAATGCCTTTATGTTAAATATAATCTTCTAAATGACAAGCCTTTATTTTGTTGAACGTACCGTTGTTTCTCAGATTCTGATTAATTATGATACTTGTTTTTGTTGTTGATGGCGTGGGTGATATGGTTGAAGATGATGGTGTTTTGATTGAAATGGACACTGATTCTGCAAGAATCATAAAATAAAGAATACAAAGAAAGAATCCACGAAAATTAAGGGATTCATGAAACCCAAGGAATTAAAGGAACTCAAGAAAGTGAAAAAATTGAGAGAAGGGCGAGGGTGGGTGAGAATGTCTATGTTAAGAGTCAGGGTAAGGACCAAGATCAAAGTGTGATGGATATAGGTTACTTGGATAAGGGTAGATCAGTGAGCGCCTGACGGTTAGATTCAGTGATGCTATCATCGAAATACTCATGATAGACTGATCTTGATATTCAGCTTCAGATACTCCTCCTAGCACTCTTGGCTGTATCAGCTACCTCACCTTAATTGTTGCTCGTCCTCCTAGAACTGTAATGGTCTTTAGAGCTCCGTGAATATCGTGAATTCCTTGAGGCCCTTCCATTCGTTGAATTTCTTCGATTCCTGATTGCTCTTCAATTTTCAATGATCGCTGCTTATTTTTTAGTTAGTTTATGGATTCCAGAATTCATGGAGAGTCCAGGATTCACGAAATTTGGAAACGTCTCAATACATAATAATAACAAATTTGAACAAAACTTGTTATAATTTATAACTTAGTTATACGAACTCTTGAAGGAAAAGGCTATATGCTGTCAGCAAATGTTTCTAAAGCCTATATATTGAATATAATTTTGTACATGAAAAGTCTCAATTTTGTTGCACATACCGTTCTTTCTTAGATTCTGATTAATTGTAATATTTGTCTTTGTTATCAATTGTGTGGATGATATTGTTGAAGATGATGGTATTTTGGTTGTAGTGGCCACTGATTCTACAACAGTTACTAAATAAAGAGTAGAACAGAATGAACCCAAGAAACTTAAGGAAGTCAAGGAACTCAAGCAAGTTAAGGAACCGAAGTAAATCATGAAATCCGAGGAATCAAAGGAACTCAAGAAAGTGAAGAAATTGAGTGAAGTCAGAAGAGCTATTGGAATTCAAGTAGTATAAGGATGTCTATGTTAAGAGTAAGAATAAGGACTTGGATCAGTGTGTGATAGATGCAGGTGTGTTGGACGAGGGTAGATTCGGCGAAGCTATCATCGAGATACGTATGATAGACCGACCTTGATCTTCAGCTTCAGATAGTCCTCCTAGCGTTTCGGGCTGTGTCGCCTACCTCACCTTAACTGCTGCTCGTCCTGCTGGGACTGTAGTAGTTTCTAGAGTTCCGGGAATTTCCTAAATTATGTGAACTCCTTCGGCCGATTTCATTCGTTGGATTCCTTTAGTTTCTTCGATCCCTGATCTCTCTTCAATTTTTGATGATGACTACTTATTCTCTGTTAATTGAAGAGTTCAGGATTCACGGAATTTGGACATGTTTCCTGTATGTTGTCAGAAAATGTTTTTCACATCTTTACATTGAATATAATTTTGTATATGAGAAGCCTTAATTTCATTACACGTACCGTTCTTTTTCAAGCTCTGGTTAATTGTGGTATTGGTTTTTGATGTCAATGATGTGTGTGATATTGTTAAAGATGATGGTAGTTTGATTGAAGTGGATACTGGCTCTACAAGAATCACAAAATAAAGAACAGAAAAGTAAAAAGCATTCTTCGATAACAGAAGACCTATTCCTAAAGGTAACTAGTGAATTCTCATACAGAAAAGAGTTTTTTCATTTTGTCTAAATGTAACCTATAATTGCTGATCTCTAGGATCTGCGAGCGAAAGACAGTATGGTTTGATGAAAAAAATCTACATACGGCAGCTATTGTTGACATGCTTGTATCGAAACACGACACTTGAAGTACTATCCATAAGTGATATATCACCCCATGCATCAAATACCATCCAGGCACCATATTTTATGCTACTATAGTTAGCTAAAAAATAGAAACACGTAAAATGAAACACATTTTCATTGGCATGGTGCTCTCACATGTTAGATGAACGATTGTTTCACATTGCCAACCATGAGGAAGATGAAGACATCGTTGAATTCTCTGATGTGCTGTATCATATAGATAGATTGTATTGAAATCATCTTCGTCGACAATTATGTTGTATATTTCTGAGGATGAATCCAAACAGAAAAGAAGAGATGATGCACCTTTGTTGGCCTTCGTTTCATTCAGTTTAAATCGATGAACTCCTTTGGTATCAACAACATAAAGTAGGTTACTATCATTTGTGACATAAAGTCCACGTGGAGTATTAAGATTTTCTGCAACGATTTTTTTTTTGTTGTTTCGTGGCAATGGCATCATATTTGAGAACACGATTATTGAGATAATCCGATAGATAGAGATTGTCGAATCTATCTATGAAAATGATTTCTGTTTGCCCAAATACATTTTCAATGACACTACCACTCGATTTGAAGTGATTCATTTGTAACATGCTATATGTACTAATACGAGTTTGGTTTGCTCGAACACTACTGGATATATTTTTCTCCTCGTGAAGACGTCGACTTACATTGCGATACCATTCTCGATGTTCCAACAGAAAACGTACTAACAGTTGATGATTAATTTCATTGTCAACTCTATTTTCAGCGATTTTTATACTCAAATTTTGTGACTTTTTCCAATCTGTAATGGTAATGTTCAAAGACTGCGAATGTGAAGACCAAGTTGAACATGAACTAACGATACCTATACGAGAATTATATTACAATGAAACGTCACTCTATCTTTTAAATTAATCATTATCACTTACTTTTCTTTCTCTTGCCATATACTTTTTGAATTAATTCTTGATCGATGGTTGTCAAGTAATTTTGTCTTGAATTATTGTATGGCTCTGGATAAATTGCATACATGACTGACTTTTCATTCACTTTAATATGGCTTTGTCCAAGTAACGCCTGGGCCGAAACTTTTCAGACAAAATGTTCGGCCATTTTTTGCTTGATTAATATGGTCAGGAGAAAGCATAAAACACTTCGTTAGATGCAGAATTTTCTGCTCTTTCAGAATCTATCTTGAGAATTTTTCTAGAAGCTCTAGGACCTGAAATATAAGCAATGCTTTGACAAGTCCGAAAATTAAGTCTGGACGGGCCCTATATCGGTGACTAGTTCCGAGACGACGATTATGGTCTGTTGTTTATCTAACTTGATCTAAAGTCCATAGGAGTCTTATGCAAAAATGATGATCAGTACACTCTTTTGTAGAGAAAAGCGTGGGCTTTCTAATGATGTATTTATAACAAAAATTACTTTGATTCTGGATGGTTCTGGAATGTTCTTACAGCGTCTGAGCGCCGTCCAGACTTGGTTTTCGGACTTGTCAAAGCATTGCTCATATTTCAGGTCCTAGAGCTTCTAGAAAAATTCTCAAGATGGATTCTAAAAGAGCAGAGAATTCTGCATCTAACGAAGTGTTTTATGCGTTCTCCTGACCATATTAATCAAGCAAAAAATTGCCGAACATTTTGTCTGAAAACTTTCGGCCCAGGCGTTATATGTCCAATTTCATGTACAGCAATATGAAATAAATTCGTATAAGAACTGGTGGAGTCGTAACTATTAGATTATAGCAAAGATAAGAGAATTGAGATATTACAAAAATATATATATGCATTACTCTGTAGTGAAAATGACTTTCTTATTAAAATGAATATATGCAGGATAAATAAGCCATGGAAATGTTGCATGTGCCACCTCATTTCTCTTAAACGAAGTTTTTTTATCATAATCATGATGTTTTCCCAGTTCATCATCGATGAATTCAATCACAATATCAGCCGAACATGTTTCACATACTTTTTCAAATGTAATTGGTACATATTTGGACCATTCATAGAAAGCATCATTTAAGATTAATTCTTGCATTGGACGACTAATCTGTTCGTAAGAAGCGAATGATCCAAAACGATATGTTCGCAAAGATTTATTCCATAAACTGGAGTTAGGATAATTGTCAAGTGTTTGATTCTGTTTTAAACTGTTCAGAATATCTTTAACACCACATCGTGGTCTTGCCATGTGTCGTTTTGTTGCATTGTCAACAATACGTGTCACATTAAGTCCCATAAATCGTTGAAAGGTTTCAATTGCAGATTGAAGACTGTTATTCTTATGTGATGAAGAAATGGATAATGATGTTTGTCTTGTAGTACTCGTTTCTTCTAAGTATCCATAGGCTTGTAAATAAGACTCTGGATCGATTTTCACATCTACGATATTTTGAGCTATTGGTTTTGCAACTAACGTGTTTGTTGTCAGTATCAAAAAATACAATACACGGAATACAGCTATGTATGATGTTTGAAAGTTTAGTGTCATCTATAATAAGTACACACATGGAAGAGATAGTTTGTAAAATAAAAATTAAAACTCTCTATGCATATCTGCTATACTTCAGTTGGTTTTCCATCTTTAAATTTTTATTGTTACTTACAACTGATAAAACGGCAGTAGTTTTATAGCACCGATGAAGAGCTACGAGTAATTATAGAAAGCAATGAAAGCATCAAGTCATCAATAGAATAATGAACACAATATTTATTGAGAAAAAAATATGAGATGATATAGTATGAAAGTCTTTGCTTGTGTAATTACACATCGTCTGACTCTAACAGAGAATCATGTGTTAATGTATATATATAGAAAGATGTAGACAATTCCTCTGGTTATTTTTGTACGACAACAGTACAGAAAAATATATTTAAGAACATTTTCTGTTTGTTTCTTTCGATACATGGATCTGACACCATACAGTGTAAATAGTCTTTCTTAACAACAGTGGTATGTCTGACAATAAGGAAAACTTTGTTTAGATAATATCGGAAAAACATTCACAAGCAAAAATTTTTTTTCTAATTCTATTACTGGGAAATTCCCCACTGTTGTGTTCTGAATATACATTTGCATGAATATCTATCTATAGAATGTAAGAAACAGAACAATTTCACAGTCGCTTGAATACAACAACGTTTCTCAACTATTCTACTGGCTGTCTGTTAAACACAGTTAACCAACGCTTGTCTTTTTCTTAGAAAAAGAAATACTACAAATATACTTACGTCTCATGTTATTATACTATTAAGATAAAACGTTTGCGATATATTCTAAAACCATGATTCGAATCGAGTTTTCAATATATCGACTGTTTCTTCTAAAAGATCGAAGAAAACCATTTCGATTCAATATGAATAACTAAATCTCTATATACTCTCAGATAGTGGCTAATCAAGAAATTGTCTACACAAAAAAATGTATATGGAAATGTAAAAGTCCGATATGTTCAATAGTGTTTGTTATATATAACTGTATACACGAAACAGGATAATGAAAGAAAAGTGAATAGGCAAACAAAGATATATTTCAGTTTAACGTGCAGTCTGATAAGTTAGACTTTTTTTTGTCTTGTTAAGCAGTTGCAGAAATCGAATAATCCAAAGTAGATAGACATAATGAATAAAGTAAAACAAATTGAGAGTGATGTCTTTGACACATTCACCACGATGTGACCCACCGATGGGCAATGCTATATTTTAAGAAGAAACTGTAAATTAAAACATTTTCTTTTTCTTTTTTCTTAAGCAGGAAATTAAACAAAATATGTCATTCGCTCTACCTTCAATATTTTTTTGAGTCCTTTATTCTTTAATATGATTCTTCTTGTTAAAACATTTCAGAAAAAATAATTTATCACAGTCAGAACATAAAGATTTTACTTTCTTTGCTGCCGTATGGGTCGCTCCCTGTCTTGTTTATAGCAATTGAAATATCACCTTTTGATATCACTTCATTGGCCACCTGAGGCAAAGTGTAATATGCCGATAGTTGATCAGATGAATCGGTACCTTGTCTTTTTCCGTTGTAATCTAGTCAACTTGTGGTTTCATGATATGTTTATTTTTTGTTATTGGTGTTTCTAGTATCCATTACACTTGTTGAATGCGACAGCCTGACGAGAATTACGGTGAAGTGAGCCCTCGCCCTCATCCTCAAGATATTTGTCGAAACTTCCAGATTCAAGATGTATCCTCTCTAATTCATCATCCAAAGAGCTCACTTCATTTGATGAGCTGGCGCTTTCGTTTGTATTTATTTCTTCAAAAAACATGTGAACTATTTCGAAATTTCAGTCGCTTTTATACATAAAAGGATAGGAACAAAAACGAAGAAGAAATATCTAAAAGTTTCATTCTCTTATAACGGAAACATAGTTTGAGATAATGAAAAAGTCACTAAATGCATTCACTAGAAGTTAATTCTTAACAGAAATAAATATTTTGAAGACGCTTTCTAAGAAAACTGAATCGTAATGAATATGTTAACACTTCGTTGTTTGTCTAAATTTTATTCCATTTTAATCTTGATTTTTTTTCTCCACTATTGTAAGGGTGAAATATGATGTAGACTGCATCGATTATAAGTTTTCAAGAGTCCTTGCCAATTTGTCCCGAAAATCCACTGTTCCTTTTTAAAAATAGGAAACCTAACAGGCTATTATGTAAAGATCTTCTTGTGTTCTCGTACATTATTGTATAATTGTATGTTACGTCTCTTATGTCTTTTTAAATTTCTATACAGAATATAAGCCCATCGTGTAATAAAACCCCATACGAAAAAGAAGCCGAGTCCCAAATTTATTGCTTTCCAAGCACATTAGAAGCCCTTTGGCTCCAAATGAACACAGACCAGATACTTTCAGAAATTGATAAACGAACTCCTTGCTTTTCAGTATTTAATTATATATCATTTTACGTATGAATCGATTTGGTTTGTAAACGCTTCCTATTAGCAGAAAAATCATCAAAACTAATGTGTCTTTCAAGTGTTGGAAAATATATAAACTGACGAATTCATATTAATATAGCATAGTTGTTTTAGAAGTGTTGAAATGGTTTTACATATAGAACAACGTCATTCTCTGATGTCTTCTTTCGTGAGGAAATGGCGTATAGCTCAGAAACCATATGATGTAAACTTCTATTCATTTTTGGGACAACATGTGCAAACCGTTCATCATACCTCAATAACAATGTCCATGTGAAGTCCTACGATATAAACTATTGTAATACTCAAGAATCTGGTGTATATTTCTTTCTAAAATGGGACATCCTTAATATATAGTCTGGCATGTGTTGTACGCATGACTTTTGTCCTTTTGATTCTTCTGTTCTGATGGATTATTCTCTTAATGTCCTTACTTAGTACATTTTAATGTACTTTGGCATTATCTTTCCTTTACTTCTATTTAGCGGATGAGTATATAAGTGTGTATTTTGTATGAGAGCGATGCGATTCTTGAGAGGAAAAAATAAATACAAGTGTAGTTCCATCAGCACATGTATCTCTTTCATTAGAAAATCGTTACAATTATACACAGGTTTCTGAGATCCGTTATACTTGTGTGATAAATAAATTTTAATAGCAACATGAAAAACAATCATTGCCAAAAGACTGTCTGCGCAAAATTATATCTTTCGCAATAGAATAAAACTTCATGAAGCTTCTATTGTGAAGCGACGGGTAGTGAAACGGTTTATAGAACATTAGAACCTAAGTGCAGTTCCAAACAATAGTACATGGTGGACCACGAGTGTTTCTAAATAACAGGACACGTGGATCTAAGAGTATCTCTAAATACTAGCGTACGAGGATACAATGGTACCTCCAAATAATAGTTCATGAGAACCCAATGTGATTGAGACCAGTCACCTAGTCTTGAACTAGAACTGCTGCATTCCTAATTTTATGAAACTTCAGAGATTCTAAAGAATTCTGAGAAATTCCAAGAGTTTCCACGAGCTGCCGAAGGATTCTAGAGATGCCATGGGATTTCACAAATTATATAGCTATAGAATCTGCTGTTTCTCCCTTGGATTAAAATTCTGTTTATTCTTTTAACAAACTGTTTGTCAAAAAAATATTTTTGATCATTATATTCATAAAAAAGAGAGACTGGTAGTTAGATTTTATAGATCCATTAGTATCGGTAGAAATGTTTTTGCTTAACAGTATAACTTATTTAGATATAAAAATCAATGGACTTCACATATTGCAGTTCAATCTAAGATTTGATAAAGAAATAGTTAATTTGTGTGAATATGAGTATAATTGATCATTTTAACTAGTAAAATTCGTATTTATTCGAAGCTAATTTGCAACGAAGTATTGCTCACGTTCAATTCTGGTTCTTTTTCAGTTTTTATGAATGATTCCATGGGATTCTAGGAATTCTGTGTAATTCTACTAATTCTAACTTGATTCCATTGATTCCAAGGTCATAGAATCAGCTGTTTCCTTCTTGTGGTATATACGATTTATCGATCGTTAAAACGTCGTTAATGTTTGAGTTCAAGTAGTTAGAAAAAAATCCTTTTTCACTGTGGATGATTGATGTCAATTCACTGACTCATTGTTTATCTATTTTTACCTTCTCATTTTTTTTCTTCTGTCCTTATGGTATACACCCTCAAGCAATTATTAATACGTCGGCGACGTTTATTTAGACAATAAGAAAAAAATCCTTTTTCACAGTGGATGATTGATATCCATTCAGTGACTCCTTGTTTATCTATTTTTACCTTCTCATTTTTTTTCTTCTGCCCTTATGGTATATATCCTCTAGTAATTATTAAAACGTCAGTGACATTTGAGTTTAAGCAGTTAGAAAAATCCTTTTTCACGGTGGATGATTGATCTCAATTCATTGACTTCTTGTTTATCTACTTTTACCTTCTCTTTTTTCTTCTATCCTTGTGGTATATATACTCTAGCAATTATTAAAGCGTCGTAACGTTTATTTAAACAATAAGAAAAAAAATCAACTTCTTTCTATTCATATATCGATAACAAAGTAGCGAACAGCTGTGATATAATATATATATATATACGAAGTATATTCCAATAACGACAAGAACAAATATGTCTTATTATTTTGGTGACAATTCCAATTCTCCCAAGGACTATAGTCCTATGCCTGGCTATGGCGGTTATCAAGATATTGATTCTAATTCCTATTACGATGGCTACAGTGGTCGTTCTCAAAATGACGATAGAAATTACGCTGGAGAACCTGCGTACTATAATAGTGGTTATATTACTCAACCTGTCTACTATGGTAATGATCATGTTACTGAACCTGACTACTCTGACGATGTTAATGCTGCTCGTGCTGCACGAAAAGAAAGACGAAAAAACCGTTACAATAAAATTAACAAATTTTTGGAAGTGTTTAACCAGCAGTTAGATATTATCAATTCAGGACTCGAAATTTTCCAAAATATCAATGGCATCAGTTAAATGGACGCATAAAATTTCAATCTGGGTTTAAATGCGGGATTATTCTGAGTAACTTCTACGTGTTGTTACATAGTGTTCTACATTAATTATTGTACATATGCTGTTCTACTTATCATTCTTTTTCTTTTCTCTGTTCTTTCTTATATATGTTCTACTTTTCTTTCTTTCGTTCAACTGTTCTCTTCAATCATTCTATTGACCTATTTCTTGTGATTAAATTTGATCTACATTTTGTTATAAGAAGATATCGTTATATCTTCTTATTCTTGTTCATTGTAAACAAAAGTAGAAGAAGATTCTCAACTTCTTCTCGACGGTCCATTATGCTCTTCATTTCATGTATAAATACGCTGCACTTTTTAAATAAATTCATTCCATTTTTGTCCATATATTCAACCATTACAATATTTAACTCCTGTCGTCTTAATTTTTTACTTTTCCTCAACTAACTTTTTGTAAGAATATAAATTAAAGTTTGTCTTTTTTTTTGAACAAATAATAATAAAAATTCATAATTTAATCGAAGCTACCTACCTTCGGGATATGAATGCAACAGTCATGAATCACGAAAAAAATTTCGCTCGAATTCACATTCGTTCACGGTTAAAAATATAGCAATTCTAAACGGTAATTATCAGTCGCAGCAGTCAGATCGTTTTTTTTGCGTCCATATTACCGCCTGTAATCACGGTTTTTGAAAAAAAAACTATTTGTATTGTTACAATGGTATAATATATCGAATATCTATCGTGAACGACACACTATCTTGACGCAGTGGTTGAATGCCACAGTCAACTGCTATAATACCGCTATCTGTTTCAATTTATTTTCCTACTTGTTAGATTTGAACTACGCATATTATGATTTCTGTTCAGTAAATCCACTGAACTATATGCGGATGTTCATACTTGAGGGTGCAGAATCCAAATATGTAGCTAACTTCAGTTGACTAATTGACTAATTCTCTTATCTAAAAGATCGGGTCTTGTGTTTGAAAAATGTTGTGTTTGCTCAAGCGAGAAAGAACAATTTTTTCTTCTTTTTGTGGGAATTCTAAATTCATGATAAAATCTCAACAGTTTTGAAATCGATTTTCGGGATCCGAGGTAAACTTTTATTCCAATTCATACATTTCGTATGTAGTATTGAGATAAGATCTATCCTGTGCAATGTGCACATGTGATGCGAAGACGAATCCCTCTACATTTGGAATACTTACCGGAACTTATTTTTTAGAATTTATTTTTTTGAAGATATTTCTTATTTATTGAGAATTTATTAGCTGTATCGAAATTTCGTGGCCATCTCAGTCTTATCTTTGCGCATATAAATTTTAATCAAACCAGCTAAATGTGTCCAAAATTAAGTCACGGTGGCTGTTGGCCACTATTTGTGCAAAAGCGCCCCATATCAAATAAATTCGATAAAAAACCTGTATAGTCCAAATAACAATATAATACCTTTTGATCAAGAAGTCGGCCGATATTAAAGTGTATTGTTGTTGATAGGCTGAAATTCATGCTTCGTTCGAATGCTAGGGATCATACCTAAATGGAGATGATAGATATTAAATTACAAAAGGATTTAGTTACGTGAACAGCAAAGTTGTTCATTTCTGGCTTTCATAACTTTCTCTTCGACAAGTTAAACTCCTTTCGAATCTAAAAAGAAGACATGTATACCACACTCTTGTTTATCTGATCTGTTAGAAGTTTCAAGGTGATTCTTCTGAAAAAATGCATAAAAGTCTCGTGCGTTTGATAATAGGATATTCTTTGAGAGTGTGACACGTCTGACAATGGACTTCAAGACTGCACCAATTCCATGCCCTGTAGCTGTAAATAACCGACATGCACCGAAATCATAATCAGCTCTGTGATGACCTAGGTTTAACATGCTTCATTGATTTTTAAAATGGGCACTTGCACCATCGCTAAAAGAAATCAGTATGTGTAAACATTGATGTCAGCTTTTGTGTGATATAGATGAGACTTACCTTATGTAATTGATCTTCTTTATAAATCGAACGAGAATTCTCTGGGCACAATAGACAAAAGCTGTTGTATGTTCCATGTGATCATTAATTATCGCTAAGTTGCGATGTTCTAGTCCAATAGTGAGATGAATAGTGAACAAGGTAACTTGATGTTGACTAGGAGTGGCACATTTATTTTACTTTTTCTTTAGGTAAATAAGGTAAAGTAAATATATTTATTAGTATATAGTCCTTGGATACTATATGCCGAGGGTACCGATAGGACGTCAAGTGCTATATATTGTGATACTCTTTGAGCCTCTAATAACATTTATTGATCAAAATGAACAACCAAGGAAAATAATAATTCCATCGACTGAACGGAGGGTCATATAAAAGCCATGCATTTGTTTGTGTCAGTGTGAAAGGACCAAAAAAACTGTAGACAAATAGATCTGTAATAGTCTCATCTCCTATAACGACCAGTAGCCAACGATCTCCTTGAACTTACTCCAACGTATTCATAGTCATATATAATACGTCTACCACTAGGCCCTCATGTCCTATATAATACGGGTGCCGATAGGCATCGAACTCCTATATAAAAGAGATGCTTCTAGGTAATCAAGTCAAGGAGAAATCACCGAGTGCGAAAGGAGGTGTTATAGAAACTACTTTCTAGGCCATCAATATTACCACTATTGTACGGCTGAAACATGGGGTTGTTCGACCCGATTAAAGATTGTCGTATATATGCTAAAATACGCCTTGAATATAACGATGTTTTACCAATATAGTATTGGAGAAACAGGAGAGTGGGAGGAAATTTATGGGTGTCACCGGTATCTAATACTCGTGGTCCTCCGAATACTCCCGGCATACAGCATCTAAGGAAGCAAGGTACACCCGATATATAGTACTTGAGGACCTGATATTATCCTCAATACATAGTATTTTAGGATCCAAGGATACCTCAAATACATAATGGTAAGGATTCCATAGGTAGCACGGATATATAGTAGTTAACGAGTCAAGGATACCACAATATATAGTACGCTATGACCTATGGGTACCTACGGTATATAGTAGTAAAGGTCCCAAGAGTACACCCGATCTATAGCACTCGATTCTCTATATTCGATCAGCAGAATCAACGACAATATGATGACTCAAATTTAAAATAGATTTTGTATTTACTTTACAAAGGTAAATAGTAACTCATTTATAAAATCAATACCAATTTGTGAGAAGTAAGAGTTGATCATTTATATCTACACTTTTTTGTATATTATTTATGAGAGGAATCAAAACGAGACGTATTTTCGTATATAAATGTTTTTTATACAGGAATGTTTAGTCTTAATTCTTATCTGTGTATGAGTAATTTTTTAGTACATAAAAAAAGTAGTGACAATAAGACCTAAATATCATATAATAAGGTTTTAAAAGATTTCTCTTTATATGAAGTAATAATAAAATTTTAATTAAAATTTCTCCATTTATGATGAATATTCATTAACAGAAGAGAGAATTGTAATTCGCATAATTTGAAAGAGAATATACAGGGACAATGAATTATATCTTATAAGGATTTTAAAATCTGCGTCCTTTAAAAATCGATCTCAGTCGAAGTACATCGAAATGGGCTGAAGTATGAAGATTGCGGTTAACGTTTGACAGAAATATGATTAAAACAAGTATCATTTTTTCTTTTTGCAGATTATGTAAATATGCGATGCATAATAGAGAAAATCAATCACAAGTTCAATACTTTTAAAAAGAACTTTATCATACACATGCGCCATAACATTCTCTTTCATATAAATATATCAAACAAGTCTAAATAAAGATATTTTGGATATTCCATCCAAAAAGTGTAAAATGAGAAATATTTTGTGATTTGTCTAAGTGTCTATTTTTCAAGAAAATCATCAAAATTTTTCATTAAAGAAGAAGTATTAAGAAAAAAGAGAATATTGAGAGGAAAACATTTTTAGTAGAATATATTTGATATTTTTATGAAAGAATTTCTAATATTTGATCAATACTATTGATATTTCTCATTTGATAATGTTTTCATATTCTAGTAGAATATCAATAGAAGTTTCTTTCCTAATTTTGTAATAATTAAAATCAAATATATTTTTGATAAAAAAATTCTTTTAGGAATATCGATTTGAATAAAATCAAGATCTATTTCATTCATAATTCTATCAACAATCTAAATAGATAAGTTTTAAAAAAAAAAATTTCAAAATCTTTTCTCACTATTCTTTTGAGAAATTTTTAGATAAATTGAGAAAATTACTGAAAGATATTTATTATTTTCATTGAATTCGTAATTATCTGTTTTGAATAATTTATTTTATATTTTAATCATATAAAAATAATATCTGATCGATCGTTATTCATTTTCAATTTGAGAAATTTTCTTAAAAAAAAACAAATCAATCTTTTTAAAATATAGAAGAAAAATTTAAGATATT
Source organism: Macrotrachela quadricornifera (assembly GCA_022393335.1). NCBI lineage: Eukaryota > Metazoa > Rotifera > Eurotatoria > Philodinida > Philodinidae > Macrotrachela > Macrotrachela quadricornifera. The sequence continues at coordinate 535,973 of JAJEKB010020941.1, forward strand.
TTATAATTATAATAAACTAGCTATATCTCGTGCAAATTGCACGGTTTTTTCGGTTGTGAGTGAAAAATAATTGTTGCGTGTCATCTAATTCAGAATAAAGGTGCAGAGGATCGTTACCATTACCTAGAAAACATCGCGGGGAGGTGAACTTGACTTGTCACCCGAATATATCCATGTTTCATTCGGATAGTAAGAGTTAAATTCTTTACTCAAATCTGATTACTCGAAAAAATTGACCAATAGGAGAGAGACCAGAGATGACACTGGTCATTATCATGTATATACAGAAGATTGATTATGGATTCTCCACTAGTTCTTGAGATATATAATGTTGATAATCTGCAAAGGTATCAAGTGCATATTCGTTGATTTATTTCATTTATAAAAGTATAAATAGCTTGTCTTTTACTAACCTTGCTACCTTATTTATAATTATCTGTTTTCAATCTTTTGATTTATTTCTTCTTTTAGCACCAAGTTTTAACACATCATTTTCTATTAATTACGCCTAGATAACCGATTGCTGAAAAACAAAAGTTAACCTTGTCTTAGATTGTCTAGAATAGTAAAGTATTTGACAATAGTTTTCAATGATATTTTAATTCAGATCAATAAGTCATTTCAAATAACTGTTGAGCAAAATCTAAACACGTATCGTAGCAGAGTATCTTATTCGTTACATCCTTAAAAATCTCCCTACTGCTCACTGAATTTGCTAAAAATATCTGATGAGAAACATCATGAAGCGTTGTGACGTCATTCATTCATTGATTAATAAATTATTAAACCATAGAAAAGGTTCTAGATAATTTTAAGAATCATGTTAAATAAAAAAAATGGTTCCAAAGGTTTAGAAGAGTTCGATCTTGTAGTATTTTTCTACATAAAGAACCATACCTGATGAAAAGTGATTCAAAATGGTTCTGTCTATCCGGTCGGTCGTTTACACAATACCTCTTAACTATTTCATCCGATTATACTGAAGTTTTATATAGAGAATTATCTCATCATCTATATCGATCCAACAAATTTTTTGATACTCGAAAAGAATCGTGTAAAATGTTTGGCGTTGCGCAATATAAGTCTGCTATAAATGGCCAAAAAAGCACTTTGAGAACTGTGTGCATAAGCTTACAATAGGAATGCGTTTTCTTACGTAAGTTCCCTTTCTTTTCAAACTTTCATCAGCGTCATTCTAACACGACATGTGAAATTCTGTCGAAAATAATGCATGAGCCATGCTGATTCATTCTGTTTGCTTTGAAATACATGTAACGTTTGTAAACAAACAGAAGTGAAAACAATGCCAACCAAAACGAAAAAATCGAAGAAAATCGTAGTGAAGCGTCGCCGTCAAACGAACAATGTGAGTAAACTTGAAGATCTCGCACCCGAAATCTTTTTTGATATATTTGATTATTTAACTGGCAATCAAATCTACAAATCATTCTTCGGTCTCAATGAATATCTTAATGAACTCGTTCATAATATACCCAATGTTCATCTGAATTTATGCCGTATCAAAACGAAATTCTGTCAACATTTTCAGGATATTGTTCTTTGCGAAAACATTGTTTCGATCGTATTACAATATTCTAATGTCAATATAATGACAAATCTTTTCAATTTAACTCACAGAAATCGTTTTAAATCGCTTACTCTGTTCCAAGTACCTCTTCGTGAATTTGAATCAAAAATACCTGAAATATTGCAACCATTCAAAGATCAACTAATTTATTTGAAAATTGAATTTAGCGATATGCATTTTACGAAAACTGGTGCTAATGCTGCTCGATCATTTGCATATTTGCTAACCGAATTAACAATATTAAGAAGTTTAACATTGCATTATTTCGATGGAATTGATTCTTTAACTTATCTGCCCTCTAATATCATCAATACTACTATTTCAATATTAGATATCTCCTTATTGTATGAGAAACGTCTGATACCGTTATTGTATCGATTTAAACATTTGAAGGTACTTCATTTTCATTCAGTTTTATCTTTCGGCAAAAGAATGGCACCAGGAGATGCAATTATATATTACCGAAACCTTTTACAAGAAAAAACTACAATTGATTATCCTATTCCATGTCGTTATATCAATGTATATAACTATAAGATGGATTTAAATAGAGTTGCACATTTATTCGAATTGATCATATCTCCAAGTCTGTTATCCCTTTGTTTATGGATGTGCCAACGTCCCGAAGTTCGACGTCCTATGCCAAAACGACAACCGCCATTTCTTGATAGTCCAGAATGGCACAACTTACTGTCAAAATACTTGCAGATGACAATGAAAAAATTCTATATTGAATATGAGGATACTGATCAAACTATGTCCTTTAGTAATTTAAACAATGTTCGAAAAAAATTCGCTCAATTTAATCGCTTGGATCCTTCTTCGCATGTCACATGTGCATACAATGAAAATACCAAGCAGCTTTCTTTCACATTTTCTTCACGAAATTGACAAATAGTGTCTTCTGATGAATCAAGCTTGTTATCATTAATCTAGAAAAATAAAAGAAGATTTATCTCCCTGATCTTTTCTGCTCTAATTATTGCAATATAATGCATCATTATCTAAACCACTAAACTAAGAATGAACTCATATGACAAACAGTGATCAATATGATTTCACTCATAACATAGAATTATTTTAGAATGCCCATATCCTAGCCGAAGTGGTACTATATCTGTTACACTTCATGAGCAGTCATGCCAGATACAGTCGGTTAACATGAATCTCACTAATAAAATTTTTGCCAACGTCCCAAGGGGAAAATAGCAGACTTAAAGTAGAGAAGTACAATAAAATATAAAAGTAATATAAAGTATTTCAAAGTACATTTAAATTAGCCTAAAGTACCTGTGAAGCAGCTCCAAATGCGCGTAGAGTAGGCTAAAATGCTTCAAAATAGAATAAAGTATTTCAAGTTTAAAACTCTTGCTCTTTCCTCATCGAAGATTTTACATATTTTAAGTATGGAAGAGCTTGAAGTGTCATTTATTTCTGATAAAACATAACAAAATGTAGATTGAAATATTTCAAAATAACTATATTAGAGAGAAATGAGATATGATAGATTTTGTAAAGGAACATTTGCTTCAAAAAGCATCATATAAGGTTTTATATTTACAATCGAATAGCACAATAGAATCCTATCTCAACATTCATCAAACTGTTATAATAAAGAATGTCTCAGCTCGATTTTATCATGAGTATTTAACTGTGAATGAAAAACCAACTATGAAGTTTTGTAGAGCAAACATTCCTTTACAAAACCCAGTGTCACATTTCTCTCTAATATAGTCATTTTGAAATATTTCAATCGACATTTTCTTATGTTTTATCAGAAAAAATTGCATTTGAAGTTAATTTACAGTGTTCAGTATTTTGAGCATAGCTCCGTCATTTTTATAATAAAATGATAATTGACATACGATGAACGTTACCTATAATCTTGACAGCTAAACAAGTGCGTTTTTCTCGAGTTTCAACCACGAAACCATAGCTTTTTATTGATCATGAAGATTATGGGATGAAGACATCATCAGCCATTAAGTTTGCTAAAGGTATTATTCTATACTTTAGTAAAAGAGGTTTTTATCTGTGGATTTAAGATTAAGAGTTTATGATTTTTGCATGAGCATGTGATTTTCTAGTTTTTACGGGTAAAAAAGTCATTTGTTGCCTATGCCTTTCTTCATTACTGATTGATAAAAATGAAATGTTGCTTATATGTTACACTAATATTTATTGTTTATCTCAGTCAATCTATTAAATGGATTTCTTGTTTTCTTTATTTATTTCATAATTTTATCTCGGTTACATATAGGAATCATTTTGTTGTTTCAAACGTCAATGTCAATGATGAAAAAATACTTTGATACGAGAAAAAGAAACTTGATGAAAGTAAATTGACCTATTTGGAATTGTTAACATTGAATAATAAATTTGTTCAAAATCTGATTGAATAATTTATTTTGATAAGGAAGTACTTCGAAGATGTATTTCCCATTTTTCATTATCTTGAAAATGATTGCACGACTTGACAAAAGAGAAAAAGCCGGGATGAATTAAATACTCTTCTTCATCAAAGTTTGAATATGATCTGACATCTTGACCATCATCTTCTTCATCAGTATCGATGATGAAAAGAACATTCCCACTACAATGTTCCGCTTTCAATCGATCTCGAGTTGTCGATGTGAATGCTGTAAATTGAATTTTATCTTTTTGCGATTGTAACTGTTGAATGGCAACGAGCGATAGATTCGTTCCACGATATACTGTAAGGCTAGTTTTCTGTTTGGTTTCGAAAGGAGGAGTTTTATAATCAATGTCGAAAACCCGACCTGCCTGCTCCATGTCGTAAGAAGATTGCTCAACGGTTCCGAGTTTCAGAACGTAGAGAAGCTGAGCAAATGGACCATAAGTGGATACTTTGCTACGCCATACTTGATCATAATTAGGATCAACAACTAGACGCATGCATTCATTGAGTTTCTTATAAAGAAAAGATTCTTTGCAATAAAGATATGCACAACATGCATACACTTGATCAACTGTTCCGTCGTCGACCATATGAAGTAATTCTGCCATGTATTCGCCTTCTTTCTGTTTTCCCAATTTTTTTCCTTCTTCAATAAGACCTTGAGCTGCTTTCAATACTAATTCTTGTCGTTTAGAATCGTTAGATATTGGATTATCAAGATTGGGAAAAACTTTATGGAATTCTTCGAAAAAAGGTGTACAATAATGATCTTTTGAAAAACAAGTGTTTGGTACAATTGGATCGGCCAAGAAATGTTCTTTTCTCAATTTTGGCTCTATTTCAGGTTCAAGGACAATCCGTCGTACTGGTCGTTGCTGATGTTCATTACTATTGGAAATTTGCACAAACTCTTTGAACACAATATGATAATCATCGAGTACGGCTTCGGGTAATTTTTTTTGATAGGCTTGTTCAATAATGTCTGTTTCAATATCTGAATATGAACTCCATTGATTTGATTCAGTTTCTGACCATGGATCATCATTTGATTTCCATACCCATTCCACACGTGGTGATCGACCATTAGGATTAAAAAGAGTAGCAATATCTACCATGATTCAGTTGACTATCGATGATATATTATCTAAAAACAAGAAGAATGTTATGCATCACCTATTAATCAGTTTTCATAAAATTTTCTTTATTTTTAGCGACTGGATAGATTAAATGACCGTATTTTTCATATTATTTTCAATTCCTTAATAGACTGTATGAAGAAATCAAACAATGTAAAATTAGAAGCTCTACAATATGCTAAAGATATATCCTCTCTACTGAAAGGAGGGTGATACGCCGAGCGAGCAATTTGTGTTCGTTCTTAGACTATATTTATTAGAATTTTTTATAAAGTATGATCAAAGGTAATCGAGGTCGAGAGTCAGTGTTTTTGTGAATCGTTCTTTCTAGTCTTTTTTGATATTTCATCTACGAGAAAAACAACTATGTCGTTAGAATTTGACGAATGATTATGATCGGTGAGGAATGGTAGTTTTGAATTCATTGTGATTGTGCGTGGATCTTTTACAATTTAATGCTGAAAATAAATCCTTTCGTATATTTTTTTTTAAATAATCATCAAGGATAATCAAGTGGATATCGTATTACATGTAATAGAATGTCATTCGTTTTGAACATAGAATGAAAATCAACTAATTTATTGAATTTGAAAGGAAATAAAAAAATGAAAGATTTAGTAAGGTTGTTGATGAAAACAGCTAGACGTTTATTTAGAGAGTTATTTCAAAGACGAGATTTGAAAGAGTCTCAGATAGCTTCAATGATTTTTTTAAGGAACTCAATTAATGCCTCTTTAGCGAATGAGTCATCAGTTCGTGAAAATGAAGGATAGAATAAAATTTGTGCATCAGATCACACTGTTATGTAAAGTTTCAATATCTTCGATTACGAATCGTTCTACCATAAACAAGTTAGCTTTTTCGTGTGTAAATAGGATAATTGATTATATATATACAAACCGCTAGACGTTACTTTGAGTAGATTACAGTAAACAAAATGAGTATGAGCAAAAGACTGTTGGACAAGTGATCAAACTTATGAATTAAAACAAATTTTTTTTCTTATTATAAGAGATATGAGCGATCTGATCACATCCTTTCAGTAGAGGATCAACGGCAATTGTGCCGCGTTACTTATACAATAAAACATTTATTTATCAGCATCTCTCGCGATTATAAGAATCTTCCTATTCAAAAGACTGAGCACTTTTCAGTCCGTTTAGCAACGATAATCCTTCCAATATGAATAATGTATGATCCACTACTTATATAAAAAAAAAACGAGATAAAAATTCTATTTAGTGTATTACATTATAATACACAATCAAGTAAAATATAAGAATGAAACAGAATAAAACCCTTGTATAAAAAAGAGAAATTTTTTAATAGCAACAAAAGTCATTATTTTGTGCTAACAGTTATTTGTATCGAATTATTCTAAAACGTACTTATTTACCTTCAATAATAAAAATTGAAATAGAAAATAAAAAATATTCTAAATACTATTTTCATATGTTGATAAAAAATGAAATCAATGCAACGAAATGAAAAAAAAAAACTCAGATCGAATATACCGACCTCCGGAAACAAGAGGATACTTGTTGGAACCGACGAGAAAAGTCAACGTATCCGGTTGGAATTCACCGGATCAGAGAAGTAGTATTCCAGTCCGGATTGTCTTAGGATTTTTCTGATGAATTTCGATAGGATCCTGCCCTTACGTTTCGATCTGGGATATAAACTAAGTTATTGATTATTTTTCGTAATAAAATATGGAAAAGAAGAGAAATGCAAACCCATACGATGGAAACTGGTTTTAAATAAATATTTGTCACTTGAAAAGAAAAATTAGTAAAATCCTTTTAACAATAAGCATCTTCTTTAATGTAGCAGTTTTTCTCAATTCTAATAATGCTCATATAAAAGAAATTTTACCGTATTTTTTCCTCTTGAAATGTATTCAATGTGATCTTTCAATCTGTCTTACGGTTGTTAGTCGTTATTTTCACTAAAAACAGAATAAAAATATACAAATACAATCCAACAGACTTATACTTAAGCAAAAAACATGGATAAAGATTGAAGAGCCACTAGGGAAAAAAAAATATAAACAAACATATGTTATTGTAGGCTGCGCTACTATCGAACATCATCAATATTTTTTTTGTATGAGTCAGATTTGTCTGCTATGCATTGTTATGTGGATAAAAATTGAAAGACTATAGGTTATTTTTATTTTTCAGGAAAAAGAAGAAAGAATTCAAAAATACAGGTGCTTTCGACAGAGATATATTTCCATTCCCTTTATCAACATAATCAAATCATCAATGACGAATAACAATGATTCATTAGACAGGTATTACATTTATTGAGTCATACAGAATGTGTCAAATAGTTTTATCAACATATAGTTATATAGACGTTACGCAAGAAAAATCAAAACAAAAAATAAAAGAAGCATATTTACTTTTATATACCTGCATATTTTGGAAATCTTTTGTACTCATTAATTGATTGTTGGAAATTTATTTGTGAGTATGTTTTAGTAATAATATTGTCGATCAGAATGAAAAAACAGATAAGTAATTGAAAACGAGAAGAAAAAAAAAGAATGAGATAAGATATATTATATCGAACGAGCAACAATAGAACGCATTCAGACACATACATCTATATATATATATATATATATACACGTAAGCAAAATGAAAAAATTTCATATACGACATAAGATAACATGGTGAAAAACCTCGAATATATCATGTTGGAAAGTTTTTGTATACGAAACATGAATATATCCAACAATTACGAATGTTCTGAAACTTTTCATTTGAATAAAATTTTTTTATGTTGGATCACTTTCATAGTAGTTCCGTATATTCAATTCAACATGTTCTAAGTAATTTTTTGACGTTGATATTAGATATGATTTAGTTCTAAAGATCATGTCTTGACATTGCTCATATTCCAGATTGATCGTTCCAATGGATGGATCCCGCTGTTTCCAGACCGGATTAAAACGAAAACGGCAGGAAAAAATCACGAAATATGGAAGCGGTATTCCCGCCGAAATTTCTCCGTACCGGAACTGTTCAAATCCTCTAAATTCCAGCGATCGAAAAAAGCTGGAAGAAATCAATATCTCACAGGATAATCATCGGAAACGAATCCGTAAACCGGTGGAAATCACAACGTATCCTTTCTTAAAAATCTACTAGATTTCTCATACTACTTTCATTATTTCTTCTTCAAAGCTCATTATTCAACTTATCATAAATTCTATATCTGATGAATGCGATTCTCTAAGTATTTTCCCATGATTATTCAGAAAAATTCTTCAACATTTCAGATAGTATTTCTCGATGGATTTCGTTCAGAATTTTCCAAGAGTTTCTAGGATTTTCTTAAGAATTTTTTTAAAGATTCTCATACGATTGCAATAGGATATTCGTAAGAATTTCTCAAAGATTTCTACGGGATTTCATTGAAATTTGCTTGAAAATACTACCAAAGTTTCTACCATAATGTCACAAGCGACAGATTCAATTCCAACCAACAAACCAAGCAAAGAATATTCAAATATTGTTGATGTATTTATCGCAGGAGCAGAAATTGATGGTCTTATTACGGCTTTATGTTTGCATAGGAGTGATTTCTCTGCTAAAATTCACGAACAAGCTCAAATACTTGAATCAATAGGATTTGGTTTAATCCTTCAACCATATTGTGTAAAAGTATTGTACGAACTTGAACTTAAACGGGAGTTGAATGAAATTGGTATTTAAATTTCACATACGAATTTTCATTCACGTAATGGACAATTTATTTTTCAGGAACGAAGAGGTATCGATAAAGGCTTTTACTCCGTCTTGTACGTGATCAAATTGGTGAAACATCTATTCAATTAATTCAAAAATTAGTCGGATTTCGATCACAGACAAATTACGTAGAAGTGGATTTTATCAACCTTACTACTGGTGAATCAACTATAGAATTAACTAAAGTACTCATGAGTGCTGACAGGATTAATTCAGCTGTAGGGAGTATTTTTTATCTGAGTGAGGGTCTTCCGTTATGGTCGGGTCTGAGTCTATGGCGTGGTGTAACGTTCATGTGCCAACCATATTTTGATGGACAAACGTGTATTTATGTAGAAAATCCAAATGAATATTTTTTGGTAGCCCAACCTGTAAGTGGTAGTCTTATTGATTGGGCTCTTGTCGTTCGAGTTGAAGATTCAGACATTCAAACTTCACCAGTAACATCTAATTGGAATAATCTTGGTCATATTGAAGATGTTTTACCATTGATATCAAATATAAAACTTGATTTTATTGATATTCAACATATGGTCAAATCATCAATAGTTATTAATCAATTTTCAGTATGCGATCGTAATGTTCTTCCTCGATGGACACATGATCGTGTTACGTTGCTTGGTGATGGTGCTCATCGAATGTATGCATTTAGTGGTAATGGAACTTTACAAGCCATTCTTGATACTCGAGAATTAGTCATTTATTTTTCTTCTATACAAATGCTCTTCAAATTGTTTTTTGTTGTGGTAGATAGCTCACAACCAGAACTATACAATTATCTCGTTTCTTTCATCACACTAGAAATAGTTATCATGAATACTTATATTCGTTTGGATTTTTCACCTAAAAAATGTTGGAATTCATTACTCTTTTCATTTTAATGCTTCTTGGCTCATTGTACACATCATTCTTTTTTCATTTGATGTGAACATGCGAGATAATTGTGATAAAATATTTTTATAATTATATTCGTAAAGATAAAGACTAATTGTTGATGTAGATACTGATTTATGGTGGATTTTCTATTATTTCGTCACGAGTTATTTCATACTTAATATGGAGAAAAAATCATTTTAAGAAAAAGAATTTTTTTTTTGCAAACATCTGTATATCAAGAGAGTTTTGACACAAAATGTATGTTCATTTTGCCGCCATTTAAAAGTAACTTGACCAGATGAAAATTAGCCAGTTAGAATCACAATTTCATGCTGTCTTGAAATAAGTATTCAGTAGTTTTTTCTAATTTGAAGTTACATCAATGAGAGGAAATCTTTGATGAAGACTAAAAATAATATTTGAATAAAACATTAGTTTGAAAAGTTTTGTTAAATATATTTGTCCGTTTTTCGATTATTTAAATGTATTTATAGAGAATCGAAATAATTGATTAGAACCAAAATTTGATGCTCTAAATAAATACATTTGTAGAATTTTTCTCATATCTACTGCTAGTTAACTATAACTAAATACATAAAACAATCAAAAAAAGATGATTTGCACGGTACAGATCGTCTTTCCTTTCCTACTCATCATTTTTCTAAAGGGTGTTTAGAGACAATATTTATTTTCTATTTTTGTAGAGAATTTAATGTTCTACAAAATCATCATAGGTTGTAATAAGCTAGTACTTAAAACAAATCGAAAATTAGGAACAATTTTCGAAATGCTACTCTCTACATGATATGATAGTTTTCAAAATAATCGTTATTTGTGATGTTTAAAATACACCATATTCTAATGATTTCCAATGAGTTATATTAAAAGCAAAGCAAATTGAGAATTTTCTAGAGTAAACATCATTCTACAAATTAGTGTGTAAAAAACACTTTCCTCACATTAGAATTAAGGCAGTTTTAATCAACATACAAAAATAGAATAGATTAAATATTCTATTCAAACGTCATTTTTGGTCTCCATCAAAGATTCTTTCTCAATAATTCAATGTCAAGTTAGAAATAAACTGATGAATACACATATAGAGAGCATCAAACTCAAGCTATTTCTAAGTGGTGGCAAAATAAACAAAGATTTTGTATCGAAACTTTCTTGACATTAGTTATATCCAAAATGAAACAAAAATATAAATTGAATTTTTATCAATTTCTTTTTCTTCTTAAAATTATATTGTTTCATTAAATCTTTCTTGGAAAGCAGAAAAACAATAATCTTATAAATATAATGTACATATAGGTCAAAGAAGAAACTGGAAAGAACATATGTCATCTATTCGAACGATCATATTGACTTATGACGGGAAAAAAATTTCAGCAGAAGAAAGAGAAAAGAAGTATTGGGTAAATAGAACGATGACATATATATAAGCTAAAGAGTGTATCGCGATATTATCAGTTAACATCTGGCACAGAATGAAATAAAATATGTAGTAGTAGTGCTTTATATATCCGACAATCATTTAACAACTATTTGTTTTTCTTTCTTCTAAAATATTTTTTCATGTGCGAGACGAATTAATATTGATTAGAATGTCGATATAAAAGAAACTGCATTGAAGAAAGCGAAAAAATATTCGTAAAAGGATTATATCGTATACATAAGATATCAATTCTATTGTTATAATATTAGTTCACATTTGACACAGAATATAATATAATATTTTCCTATACAGTCATATTTTATTCTAGCTTTCTTTCTTTCTTTACAATATGAAGAATTGTTAACAGTTTAACTAATAAAATCACAAAATTACAACTTTTTATCTAATAGTAAGTTAGAAAAAAAAAACCTAAAAACTATTATATTCTATTTTATTTCGTAGCAAATGTAAAACGACAACAGTATATCGTAAAAATACAAGTAACGCTCGTTGCTACCACTCGCTTCACCCTCGACTGTATGAGCAAGTGTTTATATGTTATGATCGGCTTAAATGAAACAATTGATGACAATGCAGAGTGTTCAACAACTAGTTACCCTCAAGTAGATTCGTATAGCTTTACATTTCATTTGACTTTATCAACAATTTTTGTGAAATGATAGGTGGATATTCTGCGTTTTTATTCATATGAATGAACTTGAAAAGTACAGTTTAGCGGTATTATCTTCAATCGCAATACAGAAATTTAGTCTATTTTCTGTCTACAGAGAAAAACATTACACAACGCTTCTTTTTAAACACGGTGGGTTATTGAGTGATGTGGATCTTTAAATTCTCTAATTTTTGGACAGTCTTTTCATAGAATTTTATTCTGTTTCTACCAGGTATTACTAGGTATTACCAGGGATTTCTATGTTTTGCTCGATCCTTGTCCCATATTACTCGTCCTTGCTCGGTCCTTGTTTTAAGACATTTCGATTACAAAACTTTATTAATGAAACCAAGCAAATCGCAACTTGCCGAGATAGAAAGACTAGATAAAGTATATATAGAAACACAACTGCGTTTTGCTCAATGGTTCTAACCTTTTTTCTCTTTAACAAAATCTGCATGTAATTGTTAGTACTTATAATATTATATTACAAGCTTTAAATAAAAATGTTCTATCTCAAACAATTTTAGAAAATAGATTAAGTCGTTTTTTTCCAATGTTACGAGTTAAGGAAAGACATTTGAATTACTTATTTGTATAAAGTGCCTAGATCAATTCCTCTCACATTGGCACATGCAAAAAAACATACTTCTGCTTCACACAGTCGAGGGCTTAGTGAGTCGAACCGACGAACGTTACTTGTTATATAGTTGAAGCTTTTTCGTTTCAAATAACTCTCTCTAATCAATCATTCTATTACTGACATCAAAATAGAAAAAGTGTCGTTGTTTTTTCAATAATTTTTAATGTAAATAGCTATCAGTGTGCAGTTTTTAACATATGATAGAGATGAACATTCTACATCTTTTTACAAGTGGTTAAAAAAAGCAATCTTAGGAATCTGATGGGCAGTCAATGAAATTCAAAGAAGTATTTTAAGTGCCATAATAATTGTATGAAATTTCAATTGTAAGGAGTGTATTCAATTTGCCTGCTCAAGATCTACATTTCTACACAGATCTAAATTTTTTATTAATTACATGTCAAAATGCATTCAAACTTTACGATTTTCGCTCCTCATATACATATTTTCACAAAAAATAATAACAGATTCGTAATCTCCGTCAAAATCTGAATCTACAGAGATGTTATTTATATATGTTTGACGAAAAAAAATTTTCCACAGAAATCCCGGTGGTACACCTTGGGTGTATCATAGACAAAAAATTTGAAAGCATTTCTTAAACTAAAATCTCTCGATTTATATATTAATTGACGCAGTTTTTGACGGAAATTACGAATCTTCTATTATTTTTTGTAAAAATATGTAGACGAAGAGTGAAAATTATAAAGTATGAGTGTATTTTGAAGTGCAATTTAAGACATTTCAATAATTTCATAAGCAATAATTGCTTTACTTACACTCATAACTCCTATTTTTGACGCACTTTTATTTGGTACAAAATACGTTATAGTTGCTATTTGAAATCATATCCTTACCCCCTGAAATAATGTTTTTACTCACCTAGTACAATATCATTTTCAATCTATTTTGGCTAGATAATTTAATTAAAAGTAAAACACATAAGAAGATTGAATTCGTTATTCTTTATTTGGCTCAATCATTTATCATGTATGATAGTACAGCTTTACCATTATATATATGTCACAAGACAGTGTGGAATCTAGTTCAATTTAGAATTTTCCTAGTACAGATTAGAATTCTGATTTAAACTAGGATGAATTAGAATCTTTATTATTACTTGTTCAATATAGAACGATCTCATATTGAACTAGTTGAGTTTGGAATTCTATTTTGAACTAGGATAGTGTGAGATTCTAATGTGTCCTATTCATACTGGACTAGTAAAAATTAGAATTCTTATTAGAACTAGATCAGAATGGAATAATATAACTAGTGGCGTAACCACTGAGGGTGCAAGGAGGTGCAATGCCCCCTCCGTAAATAGTATTGTTTCCCTTGCAAATTTTTCATTGAAACAGGACGGACTTTTCTTTTTATCCACCGTGAGATAGTATGTTTGTGACCTTAGAGAACATCTAATATTACGCGCACAGCAGATAAAAATTTTTTAAAACAATTGTCTTGAGCGTAGCCGCCTTCGGCGGCAAAACATTGGAAATATACAGAGGGCTCAAAAGTAACCCGGTATAAAGAATATCCTATAATAACAAATGAGAAATTGTCCATGATACTTTTCATATTTTTTGTTTGTATAGAGAGCTAGAATTTTTAATCATATACACACCTAATCAAGATCTTTATTGACCTAAAGTTTCAGGTCTCTACACAAGAAAAAAGTATGAAAAGTATCATGAACAATTTATTACCTGTTATCACAGAATATGCTTTATACCGGGTTACCTTTGGGCCAATCTATAGATGTGTAGAATCGATTTCTGAGAGTTCGTTCGACTAAAACTGGAATCTGCTTAAAAGCTTTGATCCTGTCAAAATGGTGAAGTTTCAACGAAGATTAAATTTGAGACTTTCGAAACCTTGATATTTTTAATGAATATTCGGACAGTAATTTCATCAACTTTGCAAAACTGATTCCTTAATTGTTTTCAAAATTTCCAAGATTTTTAGATTAAAAAAACCCATCTTTCTGATAGTTCTAGGCCGATAATTCACCCATTGGAGATGATTCGATTATCTTAGAAAGTGATGTATGACTCAGGGTAGATCGCTGCACTTCATATCTATAGTTTAATATTTAAATACGTTTTACTAGAAAACAACATATACTAAAAGATGCAGCGGGATAAGCTCTACAATCTACATAATAAAGCTCTTTTCAATAGTGTACTTTTGTTTTCAGAAAAAAAAGTAGAACTTTGCGCGACCAATCTTTGAGGTTGCCAGGGCAGTAGCCAAGGGGGGAGTCGAGGGGTCCGCCTTCCGCTTGGGACAAAAATTTCCTGGAGGAGGTACGGCCAGTAAAATTTTTCCGCATATGAAAAATGATTTTTGCCATGGTGACCCCCCTTAGAAAATTCCTGGCTATGGGCTCGAAGGTTGCGAATATTAATCGCACAAAACTATGCTTATTTTTGAAAACAAAAATTACACAATTCAAACAGGCTTTACTATGGTGATTGTAGAACTCTTTACACTGCATCTTATGGTATATGGTGTTTTTTTCTAATAAAACATTTTTAGACATTAAAATATGAAATATCACGTGCAACCATTTATTCCGGGTCACCTGTTAGCTTTAAGATATAGTGAGACCCAACGATGGGTCTTATCGCCGCGAAAGGGTTAATGAGTTTGCACATCTCCAACTGTGATATTTTTTGTAAATTTCTTGCAAAGGGAATTTTCGTATTTGAAACCCTTCGATTTTAATAATAGTCGCCAGTGTGGCCGATTTCGCCAGTAAAAGCTCTGAGGAACTCGTGAATTTCGTAGACAGTACTCTTCTCTCCAAATAGATTGTAAGGAAATTTCGTAAGATTTTACGGATTTTGGTCAACTTTGAACATTGTCAACCCCATGAAAAAATTTTTCGTTCAATATGAACAACGCTTGATGGGGCATTGCCCCCTCTGTAATTTTTTCCTGATTACGCCACTAAATATAACAGAGTTAGGAGTCGAACATATGTTATAGAAAAAAATTTGACACAAAAATGAAGTTTTTCGCAATAATGAAAAGAAGGAGAAAATAATCACACATACCCAGGTTTATACTCCACGTTCGTATACGACCGTGTACGAAAAATA